>CM038486.1:5625057-6226668 GCA_021464305.1 Kandelia obovata
AGATGTGTACAAGAGACAGCAATTTGACCCTGGGTGATAGATGTGTATAAGAGACAGCCATCATCCTTGTAAATGATGCCAACATTCCAACTTCAATGAAAAACACGATTAGGAGCGCCCCAGCGCCACATTTATTCCAAAATGACCTACAATTTGACCCTGGGTCTGTCTCTTATACACATCTATGTGTATAAGAGACAGGGATGATGGTGGAAGGATTGGTTGGGACATAACTTTGGATTAAACCGGTCTCTTATACACATCTATGTGTATAAGAGACAGAGTAGTAACTTACCATAAACTTGACCATTATCCTAAAGGGAGTGGCCAGTCAGAATGGCATGCTTGAACTTGTCGTTCTTGCTACTTTTTATTGCTTTTCAAATAACTTGCATTGGGGATTCTAGGTAAGAAAGGCCTTTGACAAAATCCTCTGATGAGATTGATGTGAATAACCCAGGGGCGAATTGTATGTCATTTTGGAATAAATGTGGCGCTGGGGCGCTCCTAATCGTGTTTTTCATTGAAGTTGGAATGTTGGCATCATTTACAAGGAGGATGGTGGGAGGATTGGTTGGGACATAACTTTGGATTAAACCGGTCTCTTATACACATCTATGTGTATAAGAGACAGGACTATATCAGTTACAATCTCATTTTTGTTACGTAATTATCCATGTCTTGCAAATTTTAGTTCATACTTATTGAAATTTGTTACCTATTCAAAGCAACCATGTCTTATACAGCATCCATCAGTTCCTACTTGCAAATATGTTATGTATCAGGTATGATAATTTTTTTAGATGTGTATAAGAGACAGATGTTATGTATAGCCAATATGCAATAATGCTTGTAGCTTGCAACCTTTTGAAGTAGAATTCAACTTCTTTGTCGGTGGCTCTTCAAACTTTGGTCAAAGCTCTCAAGATTCTTGAGGATGTTCAGTAGATGTGTATAAGAGACAGACCCAGGGTCAAATTGTAGGTCATTTTGGAATAAATGTGGCTCTGGGGAGCTTCTTATCGTGTTTTTCATTGAAGTTGGAATTTTGGCATCATTTACAAGGATGATGGTGGAAGGATTGGTTGGGACATAACTTTGGATTAAACCGGTCTCTTATACACATCTATGTGTATAAGAGACAGGTCATACTCAAGCTGCACAAAAAGAAGTGTAGTTAACTGGTGTCCCTGCTGTCTCTTATACACATCTTTGCACATTTTGATTTTTAACAAGTCATCTCAGTTACTAATTTTCGTTTTTGCTTTAAGCACAGTTGTTTTCAGTTGGTACATGTTCACGGTCGTATTTGTTTCTGTGTTAAGCTTTGCTTATGCCTTGTCTCTTATACACATCTATGTGTATAAGAGACAGGTTATGTATAGCCAATATGCAAGAATGCTTGTAGCTTGCAACCTGTTGAAGTAGAATTCAGATTCTTTGTCGGTGGCTCTTCAAACTTTGGTCAAAGCTCTCAAGATTCTTGAGGATGTTCAGTAACTGTCTCTTATACACATCTACCCAGGGTCAAATTGTAGGTCATTTTGGAATAAATGTGGCGCTGGGGCGCTCCTAATCGTGTTTTTCATTGAAGTTGGAATTTTGGCATCATTTACAAGGAGGATGGTGGGAGGATTGGTTGGGACATAACTTTGGATTAAACCGGTCTCTTATACACATCTATGTGTATAAGAGACAGGCACTAAAGCAATTTCTTGCCTTACTAATCCCAAAAAGTATGCCTGCCTAGCACAGATGGATTCATGTAGAATGGAAAAAAAAAGTCAAACACAGGAGAGACAAGCTAAAATCCAATCTCAAGTTCATACCCAACAAAACAGAAGTCAAGACAACCAACAAAATATTTTCATTAATTATGACCAAGGAATATATAGATATCAGAAATTCTTTTCCAACAATCTAAATTTGCTTTGTTCGCTGAGGAACATTGGATATCTGTGGCATAATGATGAGAGATGTGTATAAGAGACAGATATATTCCTTGGTCATAATTAATGAAAATATTTTGTTGGTTGTCTTGACTTCTGTTTTGTTGGGTATGAACTTGAGATTGGATTTTAGCTTGTCTCTCCTGTGTTTGACTTTTTTTTTCCATTCTACATGAATCCATCTGTGCTAGGCAGGCATACTTTTTGGGATTAGTAAGGCAAGAAATTGCTTTAGTGCTGTACCAGATGTGTATAAGAGACAGATATATTCCTTGGTCATAATTAATGAAAATATTTTGTTGGTTGTCTTGACTTCTGTTTTGTTGGGTATGAACTTGAGATGTGTATAAGAGACAGCCATTATCCCTTTCCCTCCCCTTCCACCAAGTAGATTTCAACCAAAGACTCTGATACAGAAGTTCAAGAAATTAACACTGTAAGGGCTGGCTCTTATACACATCTAGAGGTGTATAAGAGACAGGATTGATGTGAATCACCCAGGGTCAAATCGTATGTCATTTTGGAATAAATGTGGCGCTGGGGCGCTCCTAATCGTGTTTTTCATTGAAGTTGGAATGTTGGCATCATTTACAAGGAGGATGGTGGGAGGATTGGTTGGGACATAACTTTGGATTAAACCGGTCTCTTATACACATCTAGAGGTGTATAAGAGACAGCTATGGAACTGAGGGGCCTTTTCCAATATCTTGTAAACCAGTTGAAGAAGGGCCAGGGAATTGAACTTGTTCTATTGCAGGTCCAATTCATTCCTAGAGCCTTTGGAGTTCAGTTATGATTGTAGAATGATTTTTTGTATCTAATAGATGTTCTTATGATCATTCAGGAGCTTATTCAACAAATGGCAAATGTTCAGTATACTGAGAACCTAACAGAGGAACAGTTGGATGCCATGGCAGGAAGTGAGACTCTCCGTTATCAGGCTACTTCCTTTGGAGGTACTCGTAATAATAAGGTAGATATTTGTCGGTGGATTATTTCAAAAGGCTCCTGCCTATTTAGTGAAAGCATGGTTGAATTCCGGTGAATGATTATATTGGATCTATACAGTGAAGAAACCAAGTTTATGGATGCTCTTTAGTTTTTTGATTTTTTTTTTCTCTCTTTTAGGTGACTTGGGGGAATGACAAAAAAATTATCATACCTGATACATAACAAATTTGCAAGTAGGAACTGATGGATGCTTTATAAGACATGGTTGCTTTGAATAAGTAACAAATTTCAATAAGTATGAACTAAAATTTGCAAGACATGGATAAATAGGTAACAAAAATGAGGTTGTAACTGATATAGTGCGTACATAGATAGCCGAAAGGGAGAAAAAAAAATGCAAGAAGCTTCGAAGTGGATATAATTTTCAGAGTATTAGGAGAAATTACTGGTGTTTGGTTAGAACCGTAGGAACTAATATGGATGCTTTGTGTATTTCTCCACGATGGAGGCTTTTATGACAGCCAAAGTGACACCAACATTTCCAACTAATCATCTTTGTAAGGTTGATTGTCAATATAAGCTTGTTATGTTGTTTTCCAATATTTATAGGTTAGTGCATAAAAATAGAACTTTTGATTTTTTTTGGGTGGGTTGGGATTCACATATGGTTCCTGCTTGCCTGCCCTTAAAGGTATTATGGTAGTTATTGAATTTGTTTTTGTTGTTGGTTGGGGAGGGTGTCACTGGTCCCTCGCTGCCTGTCCCTGAAGATTTCATGGTGATTGTTTTGTTATGATTCACCAAAGAGTTCAAAAACGTTACAGTAGATTGGCATTTTTCATTTGAAGATTTAACATGGTTCATCTTTCTTTTAAATTTTGGTTGGTGCAATTGGTGGTCAAGATATAAGTGTGGTACTTACTGTTTTGGGTTTTGAAATTCTTCCTTTATTTGGAATGCATACAGAATTATCTTTAAGGTTAGTTGGCATTAGATGTCACTCAGCATTGTAATTATAAATAGTTAATGAGTTGATTTGGTTTTTATGTGTATCCAGTATATTTACCAGTAGTCTTTGAGCAGACAATTGTTTAGTTACTTAGCCAACATATTTTTCTTGTGCATATCTCAAACAACCAAATTATATTCAACTCAACTAAGCCTCAATGCCCATACAATTAAGTTTGGTTGCCTAGGTCTTTTGTGTCCATTGTCTTTTTTTTTTTTTGTGCCAAATTAGCTGTAGGAATTAACAAGACTCTCCCTTTTGATCACACTCTTGTACATCATTGTAGGCCTGCTTCTCCCTTTCTTTCTTCCTTATACTTGCATTTGATCACTCATTGGTGCATCCATAAGCACTGGACATTGCAAAGCATCTTAAAGTAGCCTCACCAATCTCTTCTTCAAGAGATGCCAAATCCACCCTTCCACGGATGTAGTCATTTCCTATTCTGTCTTCCTTTGAAGGCCAATACTTTCATCTTAATACTCCTCATTTCAGTTATTCTCATTTCTTGGATATGTTTTTTCCTTAGACTTTTTTTCCCTTTGATATTAGGGTATCATAAACAGTATAGTTGACACTGTATGAAACATTAAATCCAAGACAAATATGATGTCTAGTAAAATTCATTTTTTGTGTATGTAGATTTGTCTCCTCTTTGTTTCGGACACCATGTTCTTGTAAACTTCTAGATATGTGCTATGTTCTTAGATTAGGCTTGGCGACATTTGCTCAACTACATTGCTGCAAATAGCTTTGGATGGGATGGGGTAATTCATAAATTCCATGGATTTTTGTAATTCTCCTTTTCATCCTATTAACATTCTGGTTACAAACACAAAAAATAAAAATAAAAATTGCACTAATGATTAGACAAAAGTAAGAAAATATAAAATGAAAATTAAGAATAACATGTGTGCAACTAGAAATGGCAATAAATATAGCTAAATCATAAAGGTACAACATTATTAAATATCAACAATCATTTTCTTTCCAGAAAAATACCTCATATGAATATGAGTGGCAGTTTGGTATGGTTTTCATTGCAAATTGGAGAACTTGACTCTGCAACCAAACTACAAGTGTTGTTTTCCCAAATCACCATCCAAATCCAATCCATTTACCAATGGTTTGGAGGTATTGGTTTGAATTGGTGTTGGTGGGCGGTTTGAGTGCTTTGATTAACACCCCTAATGTTATCAAATCTCTCCTGGATGGATTTTAGCCCATTAATTTATTTTTATAATAGCCTCTAACTGCATTGAAATTTTTGTCTATCACACACAAAAGATATCTGTAATAATGGAATACTTCAATTTAAAACTTTATTCAAAATATCCATACCAAACTAAATTAATGTTGCCTAACTATTTTTCGGCTTTTACACCTGAACTCAGTTGTCTATTTAACTTGTTTCTAAGATGTTAAGGTCCATCCTTGCAGGCATTGATTAAATCCACTAACAGGTTACGGGATTCATTGCTTCCAAAGGATGAACCAAAGCTGGCAATCCCCCTTCTGTTACTTATTGCTCAACATCGTTCTGTGTAAGTCATACAATTTTTTTCTGGAAATTTCAATTTCTGTGGCCTTAGAATACAGATGTGTGAATCATATGTGGGTGGTTTTTATGTTGGTTCCATGGATTAGATGTGGTTTTTATCTTGTACTACTTGTCATTTGTCCTGAATTGGGTTTAAATTCTCTGGATTTTTGACTCAGGAGACAACGAAAAGTAATAACTGAGACTTTGGCTCTTTTATCTGTGTACCTTGCAGAACAATGCTGCAGTATTTTATTTTTTTTTGTTGTGTTTCCACTGTTTATGAACTAAGCCTCTCCAATTTATATTTGTTAATGGGAATTTTAATAAATTTGGGCATCTCTTGTTCTAGCATTTTGGGCTTGCTAGGTTGTTACTATGGTGAAAACAAAAAAATCCTGCAGCTCCCTTTCTTAGTGTTGTTTTTAATACCTTTTCATGATTCTGATTTGATATATTGATGAGGTAGTTGGTTGTTATATGGCTGCTAAGTAATTGTCATTGGAGTTATGCCTAGTCACAGTTGAATAACTAGTTATACGCCTGCAGCTCCATTTCTTAGTGTTGTTTTTAATGCGCTTTCATGACTCTGATTTGATATTTTGATGAGGTAGTTGGTTGTTATATCCATGCTAGGTAGATTTTCATTGGAGTTATGCCTAGTCATAGTTGAATGAGCTATCTAATTGCTTAGTTTTTATGCAGGGTTGTAATAAATGCTGATGCACCTTACATTAAAATGGTGAGCGAGCAGTTTGATAGATGTCATGGAACTCTTCTCCAATATGTAGAATTCCTTTGCAGTGCAGTGACACCAGCAACTGCTTATGCTCATTTGATTCCTTCTCTTGATGATCTCATCCACCTGTACCACCTTGACCCCGAGGTTCCTTTCCTCTCTCTGTTCACGTGCCTACATAAATGTCTTAATTTTGTCTATTCTACATTCTGCTTCTGCACCCTTTACAAGTAATTGCTAATTAATGTTGAATGGCCTTGCCTTCTTTCTTGCATATGGTTATTTGTAGCATGGTTATGTTTGATGGTTTGCATGTCAGGTTGTTGCTATACTTCAATACAAATGATGGCTATATTAATTCTATGCACATTGTAGGTTGCTTTCTTAATATACCGTCCCATAATGAGGCTTTTCAAATGTGAGAGTAGACCTGATATTTGCTGGCCTCTGGATGACAATGAAGCTGAAACTGCTATAACTGCACCTGGGGAATTGGAATATTCTGGCAAATTGACTTTGGATCTTGGGTCTTCAAAGAAGTCAATAATGTGAGTACCCAAAGCTCTGGCTAATTTTGTAATCACAGAAAATGTAGATATGCAGATCTGTAAATCTGTAGTGTCACATATGCCCACTGCTGCGTGGAATGTAGTACACAAATCCTGAATGTGGAGGATCTAAATTGTAGGTTTACTTGTTTTGTAGGTGGTCTGACCTTCTTGGAACTGTGAAAACCACACTGCCATCAAGAGCTTGGAATAGTCTCTCACCTGATCTTTATGCAACCTTCTGGGGGCTGACTCTGTATGATCTTTATGTTCCTAGAAACCGCTACGAGTCTGAAATTGCCAAACAGCATGCTGCTCTTAAATCATTGGAAGAGCTTTCTGATAATTCGAGTTCCGCAATCACTAAAAGGAAGAAAGACAAAGAAAGGATTCAAGAATCCTTGGATCGGCTGGCAAGTGAATTACATAGGCATGAAGACAATGTTGCATCTGTTCGAAGGAGACTTTCTCGTGAAAAGGACAAGTGGCTGAGTTCCTGTCCTGATACTTTGAAAATCAATATGGAGTTTCTGCAGCGCTGCATTTTCCCACGCTGCACTTTCAGCATGCCAGATGCTGTCTACTGTGCCATGTTTGTTCATACTCTTCATTCGCTTGGGACACCATTTTTCAACACAGTAAACCACATTGATGTTCTGATATGCAAAACGTTGCAACCCATGATATGCTGCTGTACTGAATATGAGGCAGGTAGACTTGGGAGGTTTTTGTACGAGACATTGAAGATTGCTTATTACTGGAAGGTAAATTTTGTACTTTCTGAATGGGTCAAAATTCGACTACTCAATTGCCTTTTCTTTGCTCTTTTTTTCTAAGAATTGGAGTTTTTTCTTTATTTTTTTTTGTCAGTTTCTTGCTGTTGATTTTAAGAAGTTTTTGTTTACAGAGTGATGAATCTGTATATGAGCGTGAGTGTGGAAACATGCCTGGCTTTGCCGTGTATTATAGATTTCCAAACAGCCAACGCGTTACATATGGCCAGTTCATTAAGGTCAGTTATCAGGCATTATGGTGCATGATATTCATCACTTGCTTCAACTTTATATCTTTACACGCAATTTTTGTTTAATCTGGTTTACTTTCTTAGGAGCGTTAATGCTTCCTCTTACTTTTAGTAACTGCCACTTTTACCCTCTCTTTGTTTCAATATGATTTTATTTTCTTCTGTAGTCTTGAGGAAGTGATAGTTATTATGCATCTTTAAGTGAACTCATGAAACAATATCAATTGCTATTGTCTATCTTATTTGTAAGTTACAGATCATGTTTTTAATGGGTTGAAAGTCTTATGTGAAGATCTTCACTGAAGCTGAGTTGACAGAGAACTTGTCTTAATTAGAAATTGAGATGGTTTTAAGTTTCTGATAAGTGAAAGCTGGGACTTGAACCTGGACCCCTTGATTCTAAGGCCTCGTCTTTGATCATTAGGTCAAGGCCTTGTTGGCAACTGAGAAGGGTTTAAGATCACATTGTCTTTTGGACTTTATTAACCCTTTTCAACCTGAATCCTCTTGCCATGAGGTTTATTCTTTAGGCTTTGTTTCCAAAAAATTCTGCTAACTTAGACTATGAAATTAGAAACTATTCTTTTTTCTTGTCCTCAATGTTCAGCTTCTGTTTTTGTATACTTTTCTTTACATTTTCCTTTTCAAAAAAAAGCTCCTATATTTGAGATAATTTCTTCCTCCCAAGGAAAATGCACTTTGTTACTGCTTGCAAGCTAAAATCCAATTGAGGTCATGCAATCTTTTCTGGATGACATTTGTCCTGTTAATATGGTGTGTATTGGCTGCCATTAAGAACTAGTGGGCCCAGAGCATTTAAAGCCAATTATTATTTCCCATCAATCACAATTAGACCATGGGCTCTATATTTAAGGATTGTCATCATTTTTTCCTTAATTTAGTCATTATAGTCACCAATTGGTGATAATGAAGGCCTTCAAGCTATCAACAGGTTTTTAAAATTCTTAAGGTTCATGATTTTCAAAGTATTCAAAATGCTAGTAGTTCTATGATTGATGTTTTAGAAATCTAATGGTTTTATTTTCTTACTAAATTGTCGAGGAATTTTTTGTTCTGCTGTTCTTTCTGGAAACTTTCTGGTAGTAAGATTTGAGTAACTTTTTTTTTTCATCATAAAAATAAAATTGTAAAATTTCTTATCATGAGGATTTCATGATAAGACATTTGTTGTTTTTGACAATTATGGAGAAAATCTTATCATAGCTCACTTTTTCTTTTTTTCTTTTTTCTTTTTCACACCAGCCGGCCCCGGGGGGGAATGTGGTCAATGACCTTTGTTTCTTTCAATGTTTCTTCCTAATTCAGCAATGTAATCTTTCACAGTTATTGATGTTAACCCATTGCCACTGTTCTCGTCATTACTTTTACCATTTTTGGCTGATAGGTACACTGGAAGTGGAGTCAGAGAATCTCACGGCTATTGATACAGTGCTTGGAATCAACTGAATACATGGAAATTCGAAATTCTCTTATTTTGCTGACAAAAATTTCTGGTGTTTTCCCAGTTACCAAAAGAAGTGGGATTAACCTTGAAAAGAGGGTAAGTTGTATGAGAACAATCTTTTGTCATTTATTTCCCGCTGTACTTATACAACATAACTTCTGCACTGTTTTCTTTTGCTGGCTCACCATATAGGTAACTAGAATCAAAAGCGATGAAAGAGAGGATCTTAAGGTGTTGGCAACAGGTGTTGCTGCAGCTTTGGCGGCCAGAAAGGTAGGTGATGATTTAAATTTATTTATTTTTTAATGGTTTATCACCTGCACATTTTGGTTGCCCTTACTGTATAATTAATATCTTTCATGGTTTCCAGCCATCATGGGTTACAGATGAAGAATTTGGCATGGGATATCTTGACATAAAGCCTCCATCAACTGCTTCAAAGTCTTTATCCAGTAATGTAGCTGCTGCACAAAATAGTTCTGCACCAAATGTTCCTCAGAATGAGTCTGCAGGGGGAAAGGCAACCGTCACCATAACTCAATTTGGAGATTCTGGAAATTTAACGAGAGAGCAGATATCCAGAACTAAATCTACTGATGGGAGGTTGGACAGAGTGGAAAGTATGTCACATATGAAATCCGATCAAGGACATCAAAAGGTCAAAGGTGGTTCCCTGGTCAATGGGTCAGATGTTCAACCCATGGCTTCTGCACAAATTGGTACAAGAGCAGCAGAAAATCAAAAACAAATGGATGAATCAGCAAATAGAGTAGTGGATGAAAGCATGGGCAGAATTGCCTCAAAGAACTCTGCTGAATCTGAGGTTATCATCCTGTTGTGTTTGATATTGAACATAGAATGCTTCATCTATCATAATAGTTTATTTTTAGTTGAGTGGCTTGAGGAATTAGTTGCCTTGCCTCGTGAAGTTTATATCGGCTGCTGTTGCATTGTTCTTTAGCCTTTATTTCCATGCACGATGAATAACAGCTTCTTATTACCAAACAATCAATTATTTACTAATGGAGAATGGTCTGTGGCTAGTTGCCTAGTTCTGTATTTAATAGTTGTATCCATTCATGAGCTATCTTTCATATCTCGAGCATTTCTCTCTCTCACATGCCTATTTGTTTGGTTCAAAAGAGCTCATTATTGTTGCATTTGGCTGTGATGCAAAAATTTAGGTTATTTCATTGACCTACTTGGATGTAGTTGGGCATGTAGATGTGTCAAACAAGTTTCTTATATTCTTAAACTCAATAAACCAATAGGATCTGGTGTGCTTGGTCATTTGTGGATTTACTTTAGTTTCTGTATTTGATTTTATTTTCTATTACTGGTAGGATTTTCCTGTTTATTTGGGACCTAAAAAAACAGCTGCTACTGATTTTATTGTTGGGCATCTTTGAAAAGATTCTTAATCCTCCCAGTGATTTTCCTTTGCATCTAATGGCATTTTTGGTTTTCAGTTGAGAGCTTCAACTAAGCGGCAAGTGGTTTCTGGATCAACTTCTAAGACACCAAAACAAGATCTTGGAAAGGATGACAGCAAACCTGGGAAAGCTGTTGTTAGAACTTCTGGGTCATCTGTCAGTGACAAGGACAGCCCCGCAAATTTATCAGAGGGTAGGCAAGGGGCTGGTGTTTCTTCTGCCGTGACATCCAATGGCAATGTAATTTCAGCATCAGCCAAAGGTTCAACTATGTCCACAAGAGTTTCTGATGCTCATGGTATTGAATCAAAAGCAGATGGTGGAGCTCCCAAAGCAATGACGAAAGATGATGCAACTGAAGTTGGAGATGTGCATAAGTCTACTACTCGACTAGTTCATTCTCCTCGACATGATGGGGCTTCAAAGTCTAGTGATAAGTTGCAAAAGAGGGCAAGTCCTGCTGAGGAATCTGACAGATTAACTAAACGCCGGAAAGGAGATTCAGAATCAAGGGATTTAGAGGGTGATGCTCGATCTTCTGATAGAGAGAGGACTATGGATGCTCGATCAGTAGATCAGGAAAAAGCTGGAATTGATGACCATAGTGTCCATAGGACCACGGAAAAACCTGTCGACAGGTCAAAAGATAAGATTGGTGATAGGCGAGAAAGGGAGTACAGAGACAGACCAGACCGTCCTGATAAGTCTCGTGGGGACGATGTTATGGGGGAGAGAACAAGAGATAGGTCAATGGAAAGATATTCAAGAGAGCGTTCAGCTGAGAGAGCACAAGAGAGAGGTAATGATAGGGCATTTGATAGACCCATTGACAAGGCCAAAGATGACAGAAGCAAATTGCGTTACACTGATACATCTTTAGAAAAACCTCATCTTGATGAGAGATTTCATGGGCAGAATTTACCTCCACCGCCGCCATTACCTCCTCATGTAGTTCCCCAGTCTGTTAATCCTCCTAGAAGAGAAGAAGATTCTGATAGAAGGTTTGGAGCCACCTGGCATGCTCAGAGGCTTTCTCCAAGGCATGAAGAGAAGGAACGAAGACGCTCGGAAGAAAATGCCTTGGTTTCACAGGATGATATAAAACGTAGAAGAGAGGATGACTTTCGAGAGAGAAAGCGAGAAGAACGAGAAGGACTATCAATGAAGGTACATATCAGTTATTCATTACATTCCATATTTCACTTGCATGTTCCAGTAGACAGCACTGCATGGCCACGTGGGGGGGGTGGTGTGTGGGTGATAAGTTGGCACAATAAAAAGAGAAGTGGCTTTGTCACTTTGGTTTTACCCTGAGCTGTAAGTGTGTTTCTTAACTTGTTTATTATGTCAGTGGTATCCATCACAGTTGGTATTTGATCCGTGGATCTGAATGGAAATGACTTTTAGATTTGGGGCTATACAAAGAGAGAGCAGAGATTGCTATCCTAGTGTATGAGATGAACTTAACTAGTTTGGCATTTGTGGTGAGATTAGAACATTAACTGTTATAGGTTGTGATTTTGGACATATCGTTGGTTTGTTTGTTTGTAAGCCTTTTTTCATGCCATGCTTGGTAATAAGAAATTTTGGGTGCTGTTGTGTTTTTGTTCTTTTTGGGAGTTCAGACCCAGATGAAGTTCTGACCACCTGTCAGAGTAAAATGAATGGATCTTGCAAGTATTCTAAGTAATTCTTTTATTTCTTCTGGTAGCAGATGCTGTGCTCTATTCTTATTCTTTCTTGATGCCCTGTAGTTCTTGATGTTAGCATTTCTTTTATTGGTACCATGGCAGTTAGAAGGTGGAAATGGTGTTATTGTGTATGATTTACTTTATGCAGATGGAGGAGAGGGAGAAAATGAACCTTTTGAAGGAGGAGATTGATGCTAATGCAGCGTCAAAGCGACGGAAACTTAAGAGGGAGCACATTTCAGACGAAGCTGGTGAGTATACTACGGTTGGTCCTCCCCTCACTATTGGTATGTCACAGTCATATGATGGAAGAGAAAGAGGAGATCGAAAAGCAGCCATGATCCAACGTTCAGGTTACTTGGAGGAGCCTCCAATGAGGATTCATGGTAATGAAATAGCAGCAAGCAAGATGGCTCGTCGTGATTCAGATCCGTATCCTTGAAAGCCTTTCTTGAAATGCATCCCGCATCAGTCATTAACACGCACCCAATATATGGATCGCACGCACATTTTTCCTTTTTCTAAATTCAATGCTTATGTGTGGTTGTTTAAAAATCTTCAACTGAGTGGTTGTCCTATAATAATTGCACGCTGACAATCTACCTAATCAGCCATTATCATGCCAGTTTTTTTAATCACTGCCAACACTGGTAATAAAATGTGTGTTTAGTTTTGATTACACGATTTAGGTTTCCTCAACCAGCTTTTAGGACGTATGATCGAGAATGGGATGAGGATAAGAGGCAAAGAGCTGAACAGAAGAGGAGGCATCGGAATAGGACTCAACTTGGCTGAAGACCTTTGCATCAGGATGGCTATGGCTGACTATATGATTGCCATTGTCAGTAATCTGCAATAAGTAAGACTAGCTGTTATAACTTATGATTTTTAAGAGGTCTCATGCGAAGGTGGCTTTAAATTGAAATTGCAATTTATTTACTCCAATTTTTGTACAGCATTGTAAATTATGAGCCCTTACTTTAGTGCAATTTACTAAATTATAACCTTGCTCATCTTCTTGTGATGCTGTGTTGGTATGTGGAAGCAATCTCAGATGTTTGCAGCCTGTCTGAACTTTTTAAACCTAGGATTAAGAGCCCACTAATTCGCATAATTTTCATTTATGGTTTAATTACAAACAGAAGTGTGTATAGGCTATGACTTTAGTGTGATTTCATCTTCCACCCTTGTTTGGTCTATATTAACAATTGGTAACCTGTCTAGTTGATAATTGACAGTGGCCACAAAAATTTAATAAACGACTCTCTAGTTAGTATAAATATAAATGTTGGGTATAGCACATCAGCATTAACAAGATTACTTTTTGTACGATTTATATTGACAAATTATTAAAATCATGGGAATAGTAAATCTATTTCATAAACATTAAGTCACGAACACCTCCCAGGTCAACTCATTTCAGACCATTTCATACGAAGAAAGCGAGTCGAATTCATTGGAGTTGCATGAATACGAGACATAATCGTGCTCAAGCAAAATTGACATGTTTTAATCAATGAAAATATGAGGTCCGGTCCACTATATAAAATTTAATCGGTAAGTTATTCTCAATGTGGATGGAACCCCAGCAGGGCCTCATATTGTGCAACAAATATGGGCAATAGCCTCCTTGCATTTATCTAACCATACCATTCTCAAACGCGTTGATTCATAGGATGAGTTGCGGACAGGCCATTGCATCTTGGCATGTTACCATTCCAAGGCTGGCAGAAGGGATTGAAGACATTAGCAATATTGGGGTTATGCACCTGCCCCTTCCATTCATCGTTCTCTTCTAGTTCTGCATACTTGTCTTCCTCGTAAAAGCCGTTCCCATATCCGTATCTGTCACCGAGTCCGCTGCAGCTGCTGCTAATGCCGTAAAACCTATTGCCATCTCCACATGCATGGACAGCTGCAAGACTACAGATCAACAAGTTATCTTGAGGAACAAGCTGAATGTGATGAAGTGAAGCATCTAGTAAGGCCTCCCAGTTATCATTTTCGTCATCTTCAAAACGAATTAAGGGCGCCATAATGTCTTCTTCATCCTCATTTTTTCTTGAGGTATTATTAGTTTCTTCGAATTTCACCCATTGGGTGCTAACCGCAACGTCTCTTCCAACTACTTTCTTATTGTCTCCATGATCTTCTTCACACCGAGACCGCGACAACGACGACGGTGATGCAGTATTAGATGTTGCTGACTGATCCGTAAGCTGCCACATCCCATCGAGAAAAGCCTCCATGGCCCGAATCTGTATCTGCGGAATTCTATCTATAAAAGGGTATTCATATGAGCCACACAAACCCTTTGCCTTGCACCATTCATAAAACTCACAAAGCTGGTTTGTCTGCAAGGCTGCTTTCTTGTAAATGCCAAAAGCCAAGATAGAACTCCCATATGGCATTTGTAACATATTGTCCAGAACCAATATGATCTCTTTCCGAAAAGTTGTGTAACATATGAAACTATCGCAGATGATACGTTTCGTTGCTGATTGAACAATGAAGCTTTTTGCCGCAATCCCAGTTGGCCTGCAGTCCATGACTCGATCTATTAGGCTTTGAAGTTGCGGCAAAAATTCAAGCAAAGTACCCACTCTTTTTATCTTATACTGCAAGCTTACTTCTTCTTCATCCCCTTCCTGATCTTCGATTGCCTTGCTTTCCAAGGAAAAGCAGTCAAGGGCTTCATCCATCAAATGGGCATAGCATCTGATAAAAAGGGTGTAATCTTTAGGAGTTGAGGATCACTGGTAGAGGAATTTACACGGATATAGACAAAGAAAACCACGGGATCTAGTCCACAGTAGTTGATTCCTAAAGGGGCTGTTTTCAGGCAAGGACCGGAGCAAGCGGTGGAGGAGAAGGAGGCACCTAAGTGCAACTTTCCAGCTGTGAGTTTTCCCAAACCTGCGGGTGAAGCTGATGGAAAACGAGTGAAACGACGAGGGAGAGATGGCGAAGATGCTCAACAGCTCGTGAAAGTACTTCTCGGACAATGGTAGATCGTCCGGAGCCGTTGACTTAACAATTATGTGAACAATGTCACAAAACCCTCCCACAGTGGCAATTTTCGAATGGCTGACGGCGCTGTGCTCTTTCAGAGAACAGAAAACTTTCCTAAATCGCCTGTGCATTAATTGTTCCGCGCGCACTGATCAGCTGGAGAAGGGGTGTGGCTGCTAAGGAGGGATTGGCTTTGGAAAGAGATCATCATATTACATTCATACAGGACATTGCGCAAAAAGAAGCTTTGTTATGGAATAGCACAAGCTTAAGTTATGACGAATGTGCTGTTATTTTCTTTGTCATTGAATTTTATACCCAAAGCATCCTTTGGTACTATCGAATCTACCACGACCATGGAAATATTTTCTTCTTACAGCTTCACAGCAAACCAATTGTATCTAAGCTTAAGTTATAACGAATATTTTATGTATATAATTATTCGATTTAAGTTAATTTTTTTAATTATTATTGTTTATACAATAAATATAGTTATTTACAAATTCTAAAGATAAATTTTATAAAATAAATATATTTTATAAAGAGAACATGATTATGAAATATTTATTAGATTAAATTATTTTACTAAATAATTTTGATTGATTTATTATCAAAATGAGATATCGATGAAACTATAAAACTAGTGTACGGGTTGTTATGTTTCCTTCTTTTGGTTTCATAAATTAAAATACGATAATATTTAAGCAAAAATATAAATACTTATTAAAATAAATAATATGAATTTACTGAATCAATTCTATATGAGAACTTTCAAATTGAGCCATTACTCATGACCAATGTCAAATAACTAAACAAAAGAAAATAAAAAATTTTCATTTGGGTATATGTGATAAGCAATGACTGATCTATTGTTTTCTTCTTCTTTTTTTTTCTTTTTTTTTTTTTTTTGTTTTTGTTTTTCAGAGATCAAAATATAAACGGAATTTTCATTTGGGTATATGTGATGCTTTGGACATATTATGATGCTCAAAATAATAATTATTAAAATTTTAAATGTAAATTGTGTAGTTTATAAATTTTATATTAAAATATAAGGAAAGAGTATATAATGTATAAGTTAAATAAATTCATAAACTTAATATTTTAAAATTTTAAATTAAAATAGGATGTGAAGCCTAATAGGGATGCACCGGCAATCACTATCTTCACTTGATTAACATTCTTGATTTAGGAATGTTAAAACATTGGTGTGTTTTTGGCTTTTTGCTTTTTTAATTTTTTTTAACATGTAATTCTCTCCTTCCCTTCTTTATATAAAGAATTTCGTGTTAATCCAAGTTAACCGGTTTTGATACTAATGGCATTGTTCCTTCTTCAATGAATGTTATCTGCCTACGTTGCCTTTGTCTTGTTATAATTTTTTTTTTTTTTTTTTAAATAACGACTTCAAGGAATAATTGCAGAAATTGGGAAGCATATTGGCTGTTTGAGTAATAATATTGAAAACTAAAGTGCAACTTTTTTTTCCAAAATAATAATAATAATTATTATTTCATTTTTTAGATTTCAATATATTTCTTCTCCAACTTGAGAAGGATTACAGTTTTCAAACGAATGGCTAAATGTTAATGTACAAGTCTTCTACCTTATAACTTTCTAGTTATTTATTTATTTAAAAAAGAAAAAAAGAAAACCCCTAAATTATTTTGGCATTTCGTTAATGTTTATGTACTAATCATATTATACACCAGCAAAGATAAAGTCAGCAATGCTATTTTGTCTGAAAATTAGTGGGAAATGAATAGAAACCATTGATCATGTGAGACCTACAAGATCAATGACCGAAATTTATTTTGATATTTCCTTCGCAAAAACAGAAATTCATATTCTTACATATGATGCGAATTTCATGGTTATTATAATGAGCATTTTATCATTAAATCTTTTAAGACCTTGAATTTTAAAAACCCCAAATGAGTGATGAGATTTTTAAATAGAAATAAACAAGTAAAAACAAGATTTTTCCATTTGCTTTATGGTTTTTTTTTCTTTCTCAAGGAGTTCTTTCCAATTAATTGGGCAGGCCAAATGAAAGTGACTCATGGAGCAGGCCAAAATCACAATGACGTGCAATTTAACTTTTGTTTATTTTTATTATTATTATTTATTTTTATTATTATTATTATTATTATTATTATTATTTTGTATGTTATAAAAGAGCAATAGAATTTATATTTCCCTACCGTTGCCCCCACTCTACAGCAATAAGAGTTGCGCCGTCCTCTCTTGGAAGGTCTAAGAGTTTGAATTCAACGCATACCCCCAACCCCCCCCCCCTTCTTCTCATTTTTTTTTTTAAATATAAAATATTCATATATAATAGAAAGACATTTTGCGTTTATTTTTTATATTCATGTAATTAAAGAATAAATTTAAAGAGAATATAAATAATTTTTACGCTAGAGAGACATAGATAATTTAGAAAGAAAACCGTAGAGTGCATGGCAAGAGGAATTCTATGGCCTCCTTTGAATGCCGTGTCAAATAGCCAACTAATATGGCTTTTTGTCAACTGTGGACTTGTTTGGGCAGCAACAGTGTGTTGGATAAGCACAAGACACTGATGGGTCTTCTTTCATCCATGGGGTCATCGACTTTTATTTTATTATTTTTATTTTAATTACTTTTTATTTTATTTTATTAAATTTCAATGGGGTTTTTCATAAATTTAGGCCATTCCCTTCTCTAGAGCAGAAGAAGGTTCTCTCCGGTGCACACTTGTTGACATTTCAACTCTTTTGGACAAAGAGGCTCTCTCAACTCTCTTGGATTTTTTTTGTAATTCCTTGGTGTTTTTAATTTTCCATCTTCTTCTTCTTCTTCTTCTGTGCTCTGAGAGTTATCATCTTCTTAACTTGTGCGTGTATATGCTGTCAAAGAAACAAGATTTCTTTCCGTGATGGTATAAAAATATAAATATTATAACTTTTAAAATTTTATATTTTTAAGCGATTTTTTTTTTTTAAAATAATATATCTAAATTTATTTCTAATTGGTATAATGATTTATATATATATAAAAGATACCAAAATTTACTAAGGCTACAACTTTTTTTTTTTTTTTTTAATGTGATTGTGTATCTATTGCCATTATTCTTAAAATAAAATTTATTTTCATAGTTATATAATCAAAAATAGCGATAAATTATCTTTTAATATAAAATAAATTATATTTAACAATAATTTATATTATTAAAATTAATTTTTTTATAAAAATTTATATTTATAAATTTATTTTATTTATTATTATTATTTTCTTAAAATCGAAGTAAAAATTTTACATATACGATAATTTATAGGTTAATTAATTAATTTTTATTATTAAAAAAATCTATTAGACACAATTCTTTTATTTTATTATATTTTAATTTTTTTATAATTATTAAATAAACTAAAAATATAACTTATTTTTATTTAAAAAAATATATTCCAACATAATATATAAACTCCGTCAAATTATCTACATCCAATGTAATATGGCCACGGTGTAAAAGGCACCAAAAGTTACGAGAAAAACTTTAAATTAGGATAAATAAATAAATAAATAATTTCTACTGCCAAGTTGAGTTAGAAATCAATTCACGTAGCAGTCGAATTAAATTAGGATAAATAAATAAATAATTTCTCCTACACAGTTCACCCAGCATTTAGTTGCGTGTCTTTTTCGCGCGGGGGACGGGGCTGACGGCAGAGTTCGGTTTGCAGACCAATCGAATCTAAAGCCATGAAAATTCCAAGTCAACAAGTCTCTCCCGTCAACGCCAGGCGGCCATTAAAATCAGTGGCAAAGTTTTCACACCAAAGGAAGAAGCAAAAACCAGAGAGACCAAGAGGGAAACAAAACAAACAATGGTGCCCAACTTCTTCCTCCTGCTGGCTCTTCTTCTCTGTTATCCTTCACCATCGTTCTCACAACAAAAGCAACAGAAACAACAAAACTTGACATCTTTCTCTTCCTCAGACTCCCCATGGCATCCAACCCAAAACAGAATTCTCCTCTCTCCCAACTCCACCTTCGCGGCGGGATTTCTGGCACTACCCAATTCCCCAAATCGGTTCAATTTCTCAGTTTGGTACTTCAAATTGTCCCCAAAGACCGTAGTTTGGTCTGCCAATAGGGATGATTCTCCGCTTGGCAGCTCTGCCTCTCTGGTCGTCAACAACAGCGATGAGCTTCTTTTGCTCAAATCTCCTTCAGGTGAAAATCTGTGGCCTGCTGCACCCAAAGGAAATTCCAGCGCCAATAAGCTCTCTTTGGGTGAAGATGGGAATCTTGTTTTTGCCAACTGGGAGAGTTTTGATTATCCCACTGACACCTTCTTGCCTGGCCAGTCCATAACTGGAAAAAAACTTCGCTCCAAGAACGGTAAATTCAGATTCTTGAACGCTACAGCTCTTGTTTTCGGTTCTGATGTATACTGGAACTCCAGCGGTGTTGCGTTTGAGAGACTGACTAGCGATGGAATCGTGGAGCAAGCTAATTCACTCATAATTACTGATGATTATGGAGAGCCCAAGCCGCGGAGGTTGACCCTCGACGACGATGGTGTTCTGAGAGTTTATAGCTTTGATAGGAGTACTGGTCAGTGGGTTGCTGCTTGGCAAGCAGTGCAAGAGTTGTGCACAGTTTATGGCTTATGCGGGCCTAATGCTATCTGTGTGAACGATGGCTTTTCACGCTCCACTTCCTGCGTGTGTCCAGCTGGATTCACGCCTAATTCTACGGATCTGGAAAATGGGTGTGTTAGGAAAGTCCAGCTTTCTGCAAAAACCAAGTTTCTTAGGCTTGATTATGTCAGTTTCAATGGTGGAAAAAGTCAGACAATATCGAATGTTACGAACTTTTCTGTTTGCCGAGCAAGATGCTTGGCTCAAAACAATTGTCTTGGATTCATGGTCAAGTATGATGGCCAAGGTTTCTGTGGGCTTCAGTTTGACAGGCTGCTTTATGGCTACTGGTCTCCAGGAACACAAAGAACCATGTTCTTGCGAGTGGATATTTCCGAGACAGATCAGTCGAATTTCAGTGGTATGACAAGCTTGTTGGATACCACTTGCCCTATTAATATAAGCCTTCCTTTACCACCTGAAGAGACCAACACAACGACCAGAAACATTGCCATAATATGCACTCTATTTGCTGCTGAACTGATTTCTGGGGTTCTTTTCTTTTGGGCTTTCTTGAGGAAGTTCATCAAATATAGGGATATGGCTCGGACATTAGGCCTTGAATTCCTGCCTGCTGGTGGGCCTAAAAGGTTTGCATATGCAGAACTTAAAGCAGCAACAAATGGCTTCTCCAATGCAATAGGCAAAGGCGGATTTGGTGACGTATACAAGGGAGAGCTGCCTGACAAGCGAGTCGTTGCAGTCAAGTGCTTGAAACATGTCACTGGAGGGGATACTGAGTTCTGGGCGGAGGTTACTATTATTGCCAGGATGCACCATCTCAATTTGGTCAGGTTATGGGGCTATTGTGCTGAGAAAGGCCGAAGGATTCTGGTCTATGAGTATGTTCCTAACGGTTCTCTTGATAAGTACCTCTTCCCCGCGGGCCGGATTTCATCATTAGGGGAGGAGATGGAGATGGGTCCTATGGCGATCGATGGTCCAAAGCCCATGCTTGACTGGGGGATTCGATACCGGATTGCCCTCGGTGTGGCTAGAGCAATTGCGTACTTGCATGAGGAGTGTTTGGAGTGGGTGTTGCATTGCGATATCAAGCCCGAAAATATACTCTTGGGTGATGATTTTTGCCCCAAGATCTCAGATTTTGGGTTGGCCAAGCTGAGAAAGAAAGAGGACATGGTGAGCATGTCTCGGATCCGGGGAACCAGAGGCTACATGGCACCAGAGTGGATCAAGAGTGATCCAATCACTCCCAAGGCCGATGTGTACAGCTTTGGAATGGTGCTATTAGAAATTGTCACGGGCTTTAGGAACTTTGATATGCAAGGTTCTGTTATGGATAGTGAGGATTGGTATTTTCCTAGGTGGGTGTTTGACAAGGTGTACAAGGAGAGCAAAGTGGAGGACATTTTGGACCGTCAAATTAAGCACCGATTTGATGGTAGGATGCATTTTGAAATGGTCGATCGGATGGTGAAGACGGCAATGTGGTGCCTTCAGGACCGGCCGGACACGAGGCCGTCGATGGGGAAAGTTGCTAAGATGTTGGAAGGAACTGTGGAAATCACCGAACCGAAGAAGCCCACCATCTTCTTCTTGGGAGATGAATAAATGAAGGATTGGTCTAATGTCTAGTATTATGACGTTGTTAGCATGTTTTATGCTTGAAGTTACTTCTGGAGCATTTGGTCCTCCTCCTCGGATAAGTGTAAGTGTCAACAGTCCTCTTTAAGTTTTTCCCTTTTAACATGTTCTGTTTCTGGGCTATTGTATATATTGCAGCATTTCCACTAGTAATAATAACAATTGCTCCAACTTCAGTTTTGGAGATTCTGTGGAGAAGACTTATTGTCCATGGTATCGTATTCCCCAGCTGTAAATTGCCAACACCTAAGTTTGGCATCTGCTTTCATAAATTGCAATTGATCAACGCATTGCGTTAGGAGGTGACACATACGGTGGACATGCACTTGTCTTTGTTATGAATCCATTAACAGTGCATCTTTCGGATGTATGTTATTTTCAGATGGTATCGTTGTGATAGATAGGAGTAGGGAGGGCTAGGATGAAAATTGGAATTATGGAGAGATACTCTACAATTTAAGGGGTTTAGTGTGAATCGCACAATCTGGATCAGCAGGAACTATGCTTGCTTATCCAGTTGCTGAAGAGAAAACTCCAATGGGGATCTGCAATAACCATGCTCCGATATTATAATGCAGGACACGTCTGAGTTGAGCTGCAAGATACAAAAGCCAAAATTCAGGCCTCTGAGTTGAGCTGCACCGGGGTCTCCCCTGTCAAGAAAGAAGATGATCTACTTATTTGATGGTGCGCGACACTCTTTGACCAGCTATGAGCACCCCCACAAGTAGATAAAATTATGTTTCTTTTTGCCTTAGTAGGTGGACAGGAAAAAATATACAAAAGAGCACTAAAATGACGTGACAGGTGGTCCATCAAAAGAAAGGAAAGACTACCTAAAAATTTTGACATCTTGGGTGGGAATTGAGTCCATCCATAATCACAAAAGCCAATTTAATTAAAAATCTATAACGCTAAGTCTCTCTCTCTCTCTCTCTCTCTCTCTCTCTCTCTTCTCTCTTTGTGAATATGCTTCACTATTTGCAAGCACCCACCAATTCTACTATATTACGATTGAAAGCTGCAGCCTGCACATTTTTAACAAAGAATACAATGTGAGTCTACGTTTAAGTCAAGTCAAGTTCATCATCTTCATATAACAATTGAAAAGTTTCGACCGAAAAGAAAATCTTAACAAGTCAATGTTTCAGTTGAGGAATATTACAGCCAGGCAACTTGTTATAATCACTGCGTTTCTTGATTCTATTATGGTTCTTATTGGTGCCGCTCTCTCTCATCTTGCCCTCTTTTTCTTGTGACAGATAGCCTGCAATTTGACTTCCAAGGAAACCAGGTTCAAGACCATCTTCAATAACTCTCAAATCTCTCTTGGACATCTACAGTAGACTGGACAACTTGAACAGAGCAGCAGAACAGATTACCCATCTTTTCTCAACACACAAATATATTTCCAGGTAGCAAACTTTTTTTTTTTTTTGTTTTTTTAAAAAGAAAAAATTTTTGTCCAAATAAAAAAAGACATCATTATGTTGCCTGAGGCAAAGTAAATCCCTTTATTCTCAGGTGCTCTAAGTTTCCCTTATCATAATCTGAATTACTCAACTGCATTAAAGCAAGCCCCAAGAAACCAAATATTACACACGTCAATCCCATTTCCCAATTGTAGGTTAGTATTTATTCCAACCTGCTGAAACACTAGAGAAATAATGCATTAAGATACAAAAAGTGAATCAGATAATTAACCACAAAACAAAGGTGAATCACCAACTTACAGCACTGTCCTCCTTCCATGGAGCCAAATGGTCTCCCATATCAACCCAGCAATTGTTCGGCCTTTACCCACACCAGCTCAGCCCCATCTCCAAGAAAGAATCCTTCCCTACCATCATTTGGAAGTCTTATGTGAGGGAGGAGGCAGGATGGGGAGGTGATACTAATTAAAGCTTGGTGGTGGGTGGTGTGCCTTGATCGTTTGCTTGGAGTGGGTGGTTCTTCAGGAATGCCGTGAGCCTGAAGTTATTAGTCCAAGTCATTTATGATTGGCTCAGCTTGCAACCAACCCCGATAACTAGTCTCACTCTCTTGAAATGCTCCCCAGACAGAGAGATTGAGACGCATTGATGGAGTTAGAAAAGTGCGGTATTCAACCTAGACCTGGCAGCAAAGCCGAGATCGCCGGTGGTGAGACGTTGGACACTTGAAATTTCTAGAGGTCTTGTTCTTGTGAAGGAATTTATGGCAATTATGGAATGCAATCTGAATTATTTATTGTAGTTGATCCATAATTTTTTATATTTTTTTTTGTGTCCTTCTAGTAGAACTCGTTATGTTAAAAGGATATTGACTTCATCTTTTCTTTCACTTAAGTGGAATCCTGATAATTGGAGGAGATAAGAAGAAAATGATATTATAACGAATGCATACAAGAGTTAGTAGACATTATGGACAATTGATGAGTCTAAAAATTAGAGAAATTAGAGTTTTTGTCACCTCCACATTCTTCACGAAATTAAAATTAAGGAGGGACATGGTCAAAGTTCCTATACTTATATGTATATATAGACATATAGATTAGCAATAAATAAAATAAAATAAAATAAAATAAAATAAGATAGACATGAATTCTGAAAATTCCAAAATTGTACGAGAAATATCAATTCAGATGATGAAATGAGAATTGTACTTCGGATGCATGATTTCTATGTAGATAGATTTCAGATTATTTTTTCTATCAGATTTAATATATTTTTTATTATGAGAAAATTTATAATCTCAATAAGTATTTAGTTAGCAAGTTTCATTGGTATCTGTAATACAATATTTAATAGATTACAACCAATTACTGTGTACCAAAAGTTAAATTTCACACCCCTTACAGAAATATTTTTCTGTCCCAAACAAACTTGCAGTGCAGAAGTAAAACATTCTCTTAAAAAATTAAAATAAAATAAAATAAAATAAAGGCATAGATTCGAGTCCCCTGTTATTTTATTACAACCTTTCCTTGTACTTGTAAAAAGGGAGGTCATCATTTAGACTATCGTTAAACCACTTGCACCAAAAAAATCATAGTAATTTCAATAAAATTTAAATAAGTAATAAACTAATAGATTTTACAGTCTTATTTTAATTTAAAATTTTAAAATATTAAATTTATAAATTCTTTCTATTTATATTATGTTTATTTTGTTTTATAATTTTTTTATGTGAAATTTTTTAACCCTACAATTCATGCATTTTCATTTAAAATTTTAGTAACTCATGCATCAAACCAAGCACAAAACGTGAGTTGGTTGCTATGTGATGCATTGCTACCTGAGTTTCACCATTGTAATACGTTTGTGCACGTTAATTAAAGTTTTATTTTTTTAAAAAAAATTCCAAGTGAAAAAAAAAAAAACCTATATGTCTTCCATTAAAAAGGGTTGGTAGTTGCTAATTTTTTTTTTTTTTTTAAATGGAAATAGGTTGATTCATTCGTACTTCTTACAAGACCAACTTGATAGATGATAGATATGTTACCAATCTTAAGTTATGGTATAGGGATTCATTTTCTTTTCTTCTTTTTTTTTTCCCTTTCCTTTAAGAGGTCAATTGACCAATAAGCTATATGATAAAGAGTAGTTCTAACTTTATATATATATACATATATATATATAAATTTTATATTCTATACCTCCTTTTTATGATTAAAATTCTACGTGGTTTTTAAATACTAAGACAAATGCTGATGGTCAATTTTATTGGTCATGCTAATGTCTATAAACGATATTTACATTTGCATCATAACTATATGTATTAAATGCTATAATATTTGAATCCAAAAGCTTATTTACATACATAGATATAATGTACAAATCCATGATTAATGATAATTATAATTATTTTATTTCAGAAATACACATCGGTAGATTGAATGACAAGGGCGTCGATGTCTACCTTCTATCTTCTTCGTTGTTTTGTATTTACATAGAATTGCTAACACTAGACTTTGCCTTAATTCTCAGGGATAAGTTCAAATTTAGTTCAATAAATAAAAAAAAAAAATTATTTTTCAGATTTCAGTCACCAATTAAAAAGGTTCAATTCAGAAATGGGAACCGCTAGAAAAAAGTGTATCAGTGGATATAAACTTAATCTTTTTCATACCCCCCCCCCATAATTACAATTTCTCAATTTGCTTGCGTACGTTTTGGATGCATAATTCTGTCTGATTGTGGATGCGTTAAAATTTCTCAATTCGCCTGTATAGGTTTTGGGTGGATAAAATGGTGGTACTCAGTTCAGTTGTATGATGAAATTCAAGGCGATTCCGAGAGATTTTGGATGGAAATTGAAATATGCATGAAATGGGAATTTTGAGTGGCGTCTGGAACAAGTGGAATTTCACTAAATCAATGCCCAAGGGTCCTGTTAAGTACTTAATGTTGATTTGTATAAAAAAAGAAAAAAAATTAATAGTTTTGACCTACTGATTTGCTTTTTGTAGCAGTTCTACCCTAAATTGGAAGCCAATTCAATTAAAATGCTAGAGTCTGGAAAATCTCTCATATATTCTTTGCTTGAGCTACAAGAAAACAACGTGCTATTATGATCAGAAGCTGCAGCCCCCACTTTTGGGTTTTTTGAATTCATGATCATAGTTAACAATGAATATCACAAATGAGTTGGTTGAAGATAAAGCAGCCACTTATCGCAAAAGACAAAAGAAGAAGAAGAGGAAGAAAACGAAGATTATGACAGTAGTAGTGTAAGGAGCTCTCTCTCTCTCTCTCTCTCTCTCTCTCACACACACACACACACACACACACATACAGATTTTTCTTAGTTGTAACGATTCAATATCTTTCATTGTTAAACAAGTACATCTATAAAAGGTCTTTTAACAAAATTTAAGTATAATAAGTATAATCAAAAGACATTTTTTATATATATATTTATCATTCTTATATATCAAATTAACTTAATTTAGTATCTTTAAATTGTCATCTAATTTCACTAATACAAGATTTATTTGGTTTGATAATCATTAATACTATTTTAACACATTACAATTTAATTATTCATTGATTACATTCATTAGAAATGTTTGACAACCAGTTACAAAATAATCAAGAGTATTATACATAAACAAAATGAAATTTTTATTTTTTTTCTGTTGAAGTTGCTGTGACCCTCTTCAGCTTTATGGTTCTTCTCTTCTTTTTAATGGTAAAAGCTTGAAGATTCAACAAGCACCTCACAACAGCGTCCAACAAAAAATACTGTGTGAGTGCAGTCCGAGTCGAGTCAAGTTTACCGATTTAACACGGTTGAAAAGCTTGAAAAAGGTGGAGCCGCCAGTCAATGTTTGATTTTTCCGAGCCAATGCAGACTTTTTGTGTGCTGTTTTTCAGTTCAATTGGCCTTCTAAGCGGTCTCAGTTCTAGTCATTGTGCTTTACTGAGGGATACAACCTGGCAGCCTTTTAGCCCCATTGGACAAGATGTCTCTCGAGCTTCCACGAGACTTAAAGATCATAATGATCTTAAATCTAAGCGTAGATATTTATCATGGGTCATGCAAACGTAAATTTAGATGAATTTGGGTCGTAATAAATTTTGAAAATAAAAGAATTATCTCATATTCATTTTATTTTATAATTACAGTATAAAAAAATATTAAATAACTATTTAAATTTGTCGCATAAAACACTTTATATAATGATTTAATATGTTTTTTCAATAAATCAAATAAACCAATTTTACGATAATATTTACAACAAATTTATCGTACTAAAAATTATTATATATAATTTTAAATTACTATTTTTTCCACTTAAATAATAATTTTAACCTAATGCTATAACTTCATTTACTTGTAATGATTAAATATTTAATGATATATTTTTCATTTATTATTTTAACTAATACTTAAATAATTTTATAATAATATGTTTACAAATAATAATATTTTTTACGTGAATAATCTTCCAAAATAATTATTTAATTCACAGTATATTAAATAATTTTCAAATTTATATTTATATCTATGACATATATTTTTTTTACTGTCACCAAATAATCAAATCCATTTATTGTTTTAAATCATCAATTTGACAACCCTAACAATAAAGCTCTCAATAGCAATACCAAGAAGACACACACATAAAAAATAAAATAAAATAAAGATGATTGATTTTTTGCGTATCATTTTTGTCCATAAAACCGAAGTGTCCATTGACCTCCATTCCATTATTTACTGGATTACTTGTTTTCAAGTTAAACATACTTCATATTAAGTATTCTGAATTGAGACCTAAGCCATGTGTGATCGTGTTGGTGTTCATTATGAAACTATAACGAGTTCATAATTCTTTAATAACTGTTTCTTTATTTTATTTTATTTTTTTTATTTGGGTCATTAAAGTATATGTAATCACTTTCTGAATCGAAGGATTTTCCGACCTTTCATGGAAGGAAAGAAAGACATTTTGACGAGAAATGGATCATTATTTGTAGCGAAAGACACAGGGAATTACCCTTTGTTTGGATTTTAAATGGTTTTGTAAAAGGAAGTTGTTAGAACTAAAATAAAAGAAAATCAAATTTTCTCATTAATTGTTTAGACAAATTAAAAATAAGCGGAAAAAGAAAATGAATGAAAATATATAAAGTATTTTCTCTTTTATGTGATAAGAAAATAGAGATATTGAAAAATAAAATTTATAAAATTACAATTACACCCTTAACATACGACTCGAGAGGAGTCCCTTGCTATTTTGTAATCGATTAGAACTAAGCTAACAAGCAAACACCAAAACATTAAACAACCAGAGAGACAGAAAGAAGAAACCTTCTGAAGGCTTTAACAACCTCAAATTTTCATTTACAATAATCTGCAAAAATATTGGACACCGCCAAACATTAACCTATCCAGCTTTCAGTGTGAGCGCAACAATAATGTCAGTGAATATCAACCAGCTTCATTGATAGCCACTCGAACATTTGATAATTCTAATTTCTAAACGGAAAAAAGAAAACCAAGTCCTGCTTCATTGGGCGTTTGGAATGTGACTTCAAAGCAAAGAATAAGTGGTCATGAACCAGATTCGACAGCTACACCTACAAACTCATTATCTAATAATGCTTTCTTCCATGACTGCACCTGCAACACACAAATGCAGAAGGCGCAGCTTCGTCCTTCTCAATTCTATTGCATGTTGCATGCTGCTGAACATGACAAACATGGCATGTCATCATTCTCTCCCCGTCATCATCCCTGGCCCCACACAAGCAATCTACCGTCCATTCATCGACCCCACCTTGATACCTCAAACTTGTACCCAAATCTAGTCCAGAACCCGTCACCCAAGCCTGCAAACCTTGCTCAGCAGCATAGGCTAGCAGATCTTGGCCTTCCCTTCCCTTCAACTTAGCAATCTTTATATCATTCACAGTAAACTTGTCCATTATACAATATGTGTCCCTTAGTGCACATTGCAACTTCACCTTAAGTTCACTTGCTCCAACCGATTGTGGGAGGACTACCAGCTCACCTGGCGGCAATGGCCGAGTCAACTTATCCACCAACTCGTCATAACTTGGCCTAACTTGACAAACCAGCAGGAGTAACATGTCTTCAGCATTACCCCTGACTTGCCACTTCTTCACAAAATGCTTGCTATTCAAGACTGCACTTGATGCTAAACCAACTAAATGATTCTCAGGGTACCCCAATATGACATTGTTGTACAAGAATAGAAGATCCTCATAGACATTTGGTCCTCGCTCTGGAGATTGAATGTCAGTCTCTGGCTCAATCTTCATTCTGAAGTTTTCTCTGTTAGCAACAGGTTTAAGTGAAAACTCCAACAATTTCGTAGCTGGGTTGATAGTGCGATGAATAATCCGGTTGTCCACAGTGACCTCATTAATGTTTTTTATAACATAATCAATCAAACCCGTGTCACCAATGTGCTCTCTTACTGCATCCCGCAACTCTTGTCGACACATTTCAGCTCCATTTGCTTCCAGTGCATTAGCAATAACTTTTACTGCATACCCCAATCTTCTGGAAGGCCATCTGCCATCCATTCTAGCAACAAAAGAAGTAAGTGAATCAAATTTGGCTGGAGTCCTAACTACGGAAGACTTCCTTTGATGAGAAGCATCACTCGAATAGTGAATTTTGTCTTGCTTAATTGTTTTACTTGAGAACTTTGATGACGTTGCAGCTGAAGCCATGACCTTTTTTCTTTGGACTGGGGATTTGGACTTGAAAGCAAGCATGAATTGGAGCAAATCACTAATAGTTACTAGTTGGGATTCACTAACATCTCTATAAGTCTGAATGATTTCTTCAATCAATTTACCTTTTTTCGTCTCCACAAAGTCATGGACAATATTACTGAGGTCTATTGAGCTGAGAATATCTATGGCTCTGTCATAATGCTGCTCAGTAACTCCAAAGCTTCCGCGGCAGAACCTGTAACCCCAATATCCATACCATGGACGCCTATATGCCACCCCGTGAAGCAATCTCAGGTCGATTGATCCCTTCTTTGAAAGATCAAGCACTGAAATTTCACTAACAAAATAAAAAGTCAACATCAGCTCTGACCATGATGGCACCTAATATTAAAATTCAACTTTGATTACAAAGCTAGCTAACAACAACTTATTGCGGTTGTCATCAATTAAATTTCTCTATACCGGGTTTGGAGAATGTTGCAAAGATGGTCCCAGAGATTCATTAGCTCTTCTCCATCGGGATGTCTAGAGCTTTCTTCAATTCTGTTAATGCAGAGTAGATGGCCAAAGCCATTGCAGTGAATAACAGCATGGAACAGGTGGGATTCAAGCTCAAGTGACAACTTTCGGAGGCGCTTCTTCCACTCATCCTCCTCTGGAATTATCAGGTGATAGCTTCTTTTAGACACAAAATGGTGACTCCAACCTTCAAAATTCACCAAAGGCCAAATTCAAAACAGTCAACAATTGGGAAAGAAAAAAAAGTGCTGAATCGATTAAGCAGAGCTTCATTTACGGCACTCAAGTACACCAACAAGAACAAAACCAATGTTGGAAGCAAGAAGACATAGATCTAAACAATCTCAATATTGCGAATTTGAATTCCCCCAATGTTAGAAGACCCAAAAAAAAAATTGCAGAACAACTATGAATACCAATACTCATAATCAATGAATACCAAACCAAGACATTTATGTTGGGATAAAAAAATTGAACAACCAAACCCATCTCAAAGATAACAAAAAATTAATCAAAAATGAATAGGACAACGAAACACAGACATTTCATCAAAATTAAGAACAAAGTGAACAAGACAGCAAAAACCCATCTCAAATTTCAACACAAAAATCTCAACAAAAAAAAAAACACTAAACAGAACCACAAAAACAACAGATAAAAATCAAGAAGAAAGAAAAACAAAACCCATGAAAACAAAGTCCTTGAAAAGAAAGAGCAGTAAAGTCACAGACCCACCAACGCATCTGCAGAGGTCACAGAGAGGCTCAGCCGCCTGCTCGACGCCCACTTCAACCGCGAAGAGAGGGCAAACGACGCCGCTCGATTCACTCTCGAACAAAGCGCACCAAACGGGACTGCCTCCGACGCTGTAATCCTCAATCTCCGCGCATTTCTTGAGAAATTCCCTGATATTTTCCCGAAACGGGCCGCGGAGGTCAAGCGAAGCAAGGCTGCCGATTGTGAAGATTTGCGGGGTCCTTTTCCTTTTCTTGTAGTCTTGGAATACTGTAAACGCCATTGCAAGCAAGGAGAATACTACGGTCAAAGTCTTCTCTCGGAAAACACAGAATGGAAACCGCAGGAAACCTTCCGTCCGTTCTGTTTTAATTATAACTATACCTATACATTCCTTTATATATATAATTATCGTAAATATATTAATCATAATTGTCATTATTTTTGTTCAAGGATCGATTTTGTTTCTTAATTTGTAAATTAAAAGAATTAAGAAAATAATTATTATTCTCAAATTATTTATTTATTTTCTAAAAAAATTAATTTACCACTTCAAAAGAAAAATATATATTCATGAATTTTATTTACTTATATATATACACTTAATTTAAGTTTAAATATTTATTTATTTATTTATTTATAAAAGAGAAAAAATTATGCTTATTTTTTATTTTTTAAAAAAATTATTCTAAATTTACTTATATTTTCAAATATATATACATATTTTCAAATTCTCTTTTTTTAAAAAAAAATTCTTTTTCAAGTATATAAAAAAGTGTCTAATACTATTTTAAAGATCTTTTTCATATTAATATTATATATATATATTCTTCTATCTAAAGATTTTCTCTCTTGCACAATAAGAGTGTGACATTTTTATTATTTTTTATAAAAGTAACAATCATATTTAAAAATCTAACTCAAGTCCACCACTAAATTTTAATTAATTGTATTCAATTAATTAACTTAAGAATACTAATTAAGAAACAATAGTATTTAGAAAAAAAATTAATTAAGTAAAATTTTATTTACTTGATTAATTATTATTAAAAATTATAATTCCATAAAAAAATGAAAAATATAAATCATAAAATATTTTTCATATATATTTTTTTATAATTATTCAATTTAATACAATAATTTTTAAAATTAATTTAGAAATTTAACAAATCTAGTCTAAAATTCATAAAATTTGTAAGCTTTATGCTATTATATATTTATATTTAAGTATATATTATTAAAATTGAGGTAAAATTAGTAAAATATTTGTACAACAATGTTTGATTATTTTAAGAATATATAAATATTTCAACTTAAATTATAATTTTTAATAGATTTTTGCAATATATAATATTTAACATTAACTTAATATGTAATTTATAATATTTTAATAAAATTAAGATTTCAATATATATAAAAAATTAATTATGATATGAGATAATATATATTTTAATTTAATCAATTCATGTTAATATTTTTTATATATAACTAAAATTTGAGCAATACAAATATTCATAATAAAATAAATAAATAAAATAAGAAAAATAATTTTTAAAAAATAATTATAAATTTCTCTTTTTATTATTTAAAGATAAATAAATATTTTCTATTTTATCATTTTTTCTTAAAAAGTACTCAAAATTTAAGTTTTTTTTATATTTACTTAAAATACAAGTAAAATTGTACTTTTTAATAAATATAATAAATGTATAAATTATGTGTATCTAAAATTAGTCTATATGTATATTATTGTTGAAAAATTGAAAAATAAAAGTTAGTAATTCTTAAAGTAAAAAGTGATTATATGATTAAATAAAATAAGAAAAAATAATTTCTAAAAAATAATTATAAATTTTTCTTTTTATTATTTAAAGATAAATAAATATTTTCTATTTTATTTTTTTCTTGAAAAATACTCAAATTTTAAGTTTTTTTTATATTTACTTAAAATACAAGTAAAATTATACTTTTTAATAAATATAATAAATGTATAAATTACGTGTATCTAAAATTAGTCTATATGTATATTATTGTTAAAAAATTGAAAAACAAAAGTTAGTAATTCTTAAAGTAAAAAGTAATTATATAATTTTACAATTTTATTAGTAAATTTTCATCATTTTTAATATTTAGTATTAATTTATATATATTTTTAATAAATATAATGAAGATATGAATTATATGATGTATATTATTGTTGAAAAAATTGAAAAAAAAAAGGTTAGTAATTTTAAAGTAAAAAGTGATTATGTGATTTTACGGTTTTATTACTAAATTTTTATCATTTATAATATTTAATATTAATTTATATTTTTTAAATATTTTAATAAAATTAATATATTTGACTTTAATTATTCTTTTTCTTTTCTTTTAACAAAATGTATCTTCCTTAATATTTTTAGTTATCTTGTTATAGAAATAAATTAAAAAAAAAAAACTTTTCAACAGCGCGCGAAACTCTCGCAAAGGAAGAAAAGAAAGAACCGTTCCTTTGCTTTGCTTGTGTCTCTTTCTCTCTTTCTCTCTGCCAAAAAATAACTACATTGAGCATTGCTCTCTTCTTGGCTCTGGCAATCCCTTCGACAAACAATCTGGCAATGTCGGTAAGGTTTTCTACCTTTCTCTTCTTCCAAACTCTTAAACGTTAGTTTCTATATTTATGGGATCTGCTAATATCATGTTTCTCTGTGTGGTGGTTGGGAAAATCATTTAGTATCCCTGCAATGTTTGCTAATTGGAACATGTCGGAAAATATGAAAGAAATTGGGGTGTGCGAAAAATCTTGATGGGTGGAAATGGGTTGTAGGGAAAATGCTTGTGAGAACAAACAGAAAATGAGAAGAATATTGAAAATAGAATGAGAATGAGAAATGTCATCATGGTGGGAATTCCTGGCAAGGTCCCTCAATGTCTGGCATTTTTGAGGAATCAAGAAACTTTGCAAACATTATTCTCTCCTGGGGGCTGATTCTCATCCCCCCCCTTCAAAGGGAAATGAATTACTACTTTTGTTTTTCTCTATGTTGCCTTCATGCAGTATCCTTGAAATGAAACTTTACTTCAATCTTTTTCTTTTTTTTTTTTTTTTTGGGGGGGGGGAGATTATCATGAACTACATACTAATAAAACAACTGTTGTAAATAGACTGACTATTAAATAACAATAAAAAAAAATGGATACAAGGAGAGGGAAAATATCACAGATCAAATAGAGCTTGCTGATGTCAAGAGTATATAATATATGACTCTCATCCTAGCTTAAGCTTTTGGGCTGCGTAAGTCTTTGATGACCCAAAACGCTAATGCTAACTCCCTGCTTGAGTCAATGGCTAGTGTGGCAAGAACCTTATGGTGTTAATTCAGAGCAACCTACCATTAATCTCTAAATACAATGAATACCACAACTGTAGGGATCAGTTGTTTTGCTTAGTCATCCTCAAATTCATGGAAGCATGTGGCTCCTCCAAATAGTAAAACTTTCACATAAAACCTTCTTTGACCTGGTTGTATGACTGCATTTGAATGGCCAGCGTGTTAATGGCTGTTTTTTTTTTTTTTTGGCTTAGGCACCATCCCTTATGAACCATTCAAAGACTGGATGTTTTGGTCTGTTTCTAAGGACCAAGATAAGAGAAACAAAGGACAACTCATATTGACTTAATTTTCTATGGGACAGGGATATCTTTGTTTTCTTTGTCTTCTGTTTTAAATTCCTTTTACCTCGATCTTCCTCCCCCCCGCCGGGGGGGGGGGGGGGGGGGGCGCATAGATCCTCTTTTGCTTCCATAGCATTTTGGTTATCTCTTGCTCTTATTGTTTTAGTTTTAGGTAGAAGGATATTGGGTGGAATGAATAAAGAAGATGTATTTAAAGATCCAACTCAGAAAAATAGCTCAAAATCAAATTATAAGATTAAGGTGAGCTATAGAGTGGTCTCTCTATTCCTGTTGTTGATGTTAGGTACTTATTAGATGTGCACTGTCCATATTTATGGAGGCAAATTCTGTTAGAGACACTCACAATCTTGACTGGCTACTGATGATTCAGACTGGATTGACTGATCATATTATTCCATTTTTTCCTGTATTTTTGTCATCATACTTTTGTTAATGAGCTAGTTTAGCATAGTTGTGAACCATCTATCCAACTGTATTTCATTATTTTGTTGCCTGACAGCTCCCAAAGCTTTTTTTAACCTTTCCTCCTACTAACATTTTAGCGCACATTCAGGTCCCGGCAGCACATACTGATCAGACTGGTGAGGCAGTTCCACAATCCACTACTACATCCAACTGGACTATCAATGTTTCAGACGTAAGTAAGAGATAAGGAATAGAACTCTTAGTTTCATAGAATAAACAGATACATCCGCTTTTAATCAGACGCCTAAAAGAAACTTTATGCTTTATCAAATGGCAACAATGTCTATTGGTTTTGGCTTAAGATGCAGCTCACATGTTAATCTTTATTTCTTTGAGGAATTGTTTGGAATGTGTTAAACCCAAAAGGCCAACTTTCAATACCAAATTTATATGTTATCTCTCTAATGCATTAGTTTTGTTTACTATCACAGAAGAGATGCAGCAAGTTCTTTATTAGACTTTTGTGCCTTCACAGTTACAATGTTTTTTACAGTGAAAAGATTTTGATTCAAAATATATTTCTTTTCATTTACCACTGTGTTCCTCCTTACAGATGACAACAGTTAAAGTAAGCAATGTTTCGTTGGCTGCTACCGAGAGAACTATCAGAGAATTTTTCTCATTTTCTGGTGAAATTCAATATGTTGAGATGCAAAGGTCAGCAATCTTTGTTTTTGGGGAATCACTAGATTGAAATCCACGTTCCGCTAACTGATTATTTGTGGCATTATACTGTAGGGAAAGTGAAACGACTCAGCTTGCCTATGTTACCTTCAAAGAGTCACAGGGAGCTGACATGGCAATACTTCTTTCTGTAAGTTAATATCAGACAATAGACATAGTGGAGGATCTTACAAATTCTTTGAGGAAAATTCAAGTGTGACCTGTTGAGATACACAGTTCCATCACAAGAACACTTGCTTTTGATGGAAATAGTGGACAATTAGAATGAAAAAACTCTAATGAAAGCAAAATTTCTGAGTATGAAGCCATGGCGCATATTCCAAAAGCATTCATTTCAAAACAATATATCATCTAGACTAGCAAACGTGGGGTGGTGTGCATATATGAGAAAAAGATTACTGTTGTGACACAATGACCCTTGAACATAACAATTCAATTGACACATCAAAGAAGTAGGCTTATATAAAGGACAGGCAGGAAAAGAATTGTCACGTACCTCCCTTGTATTTGTTCACAACATTTTTGCTTTCTCATAAGGAAATCTAAAATAATTTGGATAGCTTCTGTGTTACATTTTATAGGACATTCCATTATTATTTTAATACAAATTTGATTTGGGAAATTAACTTTTATTCCTTGTCCATTCAGGGATCCACCATAGCAGATCTTCCTGTCACCATTACGCCTGCTAAGGATTACAAGCTGCCGCCTGAGGCTGTTGCATTAAATTCAGTAAATATTTTGGCTATATACAACTGTTTACATGCCTTTTCTAGTAGAAACTGATCCTCCAGCAAAATGCTCTAGTTGACATGTGCATGTGAAATGAATCTAGGTGTATGAAAAAGTCCAAAATGCAAACACATTTATTTATTGTACGTAGAATCCAAATAGTCAGTAATAAAAGGAAAAGGGTACTTGTATCACACCTGTTACTGAATCTTTTTCCATTCTGAAGGAGCAAACAACACCTGTTACTGAATCTGCGATCAGGAAGGCTGAAGATATGGTGAGCACAATGCTTGCCAAGGGCTTTGTCTTGGGGAAGGATGCTATTGGTAGGGCAAAAGCCTTGGATGAACATACTCAGATAACAGCAAATGCCTCTGCAACAGTTGCTTCCATTGACATTAAGATGGGTATAAGTCAAAAGTTTGGCATAGGCACAGCTGTTGTAAATGAGAAGGTCAGAGAGATGAACGAGCGGTTCCATGTGTCGGAGATAACAAGATCTGCCTTTTCAGCTGCTGAACAAAAGGCAAGCAGTGCTGGATCTGCCATTATGAGCAATCATTATGTATCAACAGGTGCTTCATGGGTTTCAGGTGCATTTTCTGCAGTGGCAAAGGCAGCTGGGGATGTGAGCATGATGACCAAAGAGAAAGTTGACAAGGCTGAGGAGGGGAAAAGGGAGACTCTTGTCAAGGAAAATCCTGGAACTGTTAATAACTTAGGAGAGGTACATATTGACAAGTCACCTACAGAGGAGCCTCCAGTAGTTCCAATTGATTCAGCTGATAGTAAGCTTGCAAATATATAATCTGTAAGGAATGGATTTTTTTTTTTAATTAACGGAGTCAATTTTATTACCTATTACGTAACTTGGATTGCCTATTAATTGCAATAAGAGGTAGGTACTCAACATCAATTTACATTGGTCCTTGTAAAAAGATTGTCTCATGTAATTCTACAAATTAGTAGGATTTTTTTTAAGGTATAGCTTTCTTTATCTGTACTGGTCCTAAATGGTGAACTATGCCATTTAACAGATCCATTTTGCAGCTGCTGAGATATTGTTGTGCATTGTTTGATTTCTCAATTCTAGAATTCCTTCATATCATATAATATGTAGCTTCTTCCTAACTTTAATTAAAGTCGGTTTTGGACGTCAGATGAATGGGGCTTATATATCTTCTTTCTGTCATAATACTTGCAGGCAACAAATCTGATTGTAGTTCAGTACTTTTAAGGTTTCTGCATTTAGGAAAAACAGATTATGTATTCAAATGCGTGTTCGCTAGAGGACTGCTGTATCTGCAATTTTATCATCAAAATATATTATTTCAGAGATTACTAGTTCTGTATTTTTTGCAACAATATCTCCCACAGGAATCAACAAATGCCAAATAATTCATTCTAACCTATGCATAACTTAAATGCGGCACTGACATCTGCGGATCAGAAAACATCTACAGAAAACCCTGACCGTGTTGCTTCTATGAATGAAATTCAATCCTTGACAATTCAGGCTCGACAAATCGTGGCGTCTCAAGTTCAGTCTTTTTTCAGATTTCTATGCTTCAATAATACTAGACACAAAAACAACTGCATGGCTTTGCCCCAGAAGCAATTCACTTACTTTCTCCATGTAACAAGAACGGTGTTACATAAAACGTCCAGAAACTATAAGAGTACCTTTTATGTCAGATTCTCTTACAAAATACAACATACAGCAGTTGGGTAGGGAAGCTGCACAGACTCTTCTACTCTACAGGTGGCTCACTGAATACAGAGTATGTCTTCTACATTATGGAGGGGCTACAACATGCATTTACAGCTCAGTTGGAAAGAATCAGATGTTTTTACCTATTATTAAGGGATATACAATATAAATGTGCATTTACTAGTGTATTTGTGATGTATGAGACAAGAATATCAATGGATGATTGATGAGATTATTGCCCATCCAAGCTGATCAACTAGTTTACATATTGCAGCAATTGCTCCAGGCTCTGTTGAGATTAGCATCATCAAATCATTAGACATCATCAACAACGTAATGCTATATGTCAAAGCATGTGTAAATCAATAGTTTGAAGATACACTTCTAGACAAGAGATGTGTAAAAGGAAATACCAGAATGTGGCAAATTCTTGACTTGGCTAGTTTTTTATACCTTTATGCATTTATGTAGGTAGTCTTCTTTTGTTCTAACATGAAGCTGCAAAATTGAAAACTCAAATTAGAATCTGCAGCTGCAGATATTCTTGGCATTATAATGATGGGGCAGACTAGTAAGACAGAAGATTTAATTGCATCCAAGCAATGCTAGAGTATCCATGACAACAGTTCGACATATTAACAGCAGAGATCACTTTTATTCTCTCATTGATTCAATGAATAACTGGAGCCTGGCTAAGTATGCTTAATTCCCCTGCATTTCAATGGCCAAAATTGGCTGTACTTGGAACCCTGCAAGTACAAAAAATTGAGCATTACTGCCTTGTAAGTCTATACCTCAATGACTTGTTTGTAGGATCCAACTAGATCACTTTCCAGAGCAGCCAGAATGACAACTCCTGCGGCCACTGTTGAGGGCCAGTGTTCCAACTGCTCATGGTTTGACAGTGCTAGCACAGACAGGTATTTGGCCCTCTTCTCCACCTCTGCATCAGCTTTAGCAGCTTTCAGATAGAACCTACATAGTTTTTGATCATGCAGAGGAAATTTAAAAATTAATTGGAAAGGAAAATGACAACATTTATCACATTACGCAATCATTAGTCCAAATTAGGTAAACAGTAGGAAGGGAGAGGAAATTACCACAAGAAGTTGTAGACAGTGGGCAAGAAGCACTGGAAGTTGAGGACCTCCTGCACCAGCCATTCCATTGCTACCACTTCACTCCTGTTATATACATTGCTTCCTATACGAAAGTTCTTTTGCCTCACACTGAAATCCTCATAAAGCAATTTAGTTAGTGGATTCTCATCTACCTAGATATCTTTTTCGGCTAGCTCTAAAGACAATCATTGTTTTCAACTGACTGAAGCAGCTAGCCATGATTTTATCTTTGCTTTTGACTGGAATAACTTAAAAACTGAATCTGGCCTTTAAAAGAGTTTGGGAACTAGATAAAATGGAATAAAATATCTACTTCTGATATTCATCAACCTCTACCCGGTGCTCTGATTTTTTTGTTCTTGATCACTCAACACTTTCAAAAACATTTTCTATTTTAGCAACCGGAAAAGTCCATTTAAAGCACTCATCCTCATTACAGAAAATGGGAATCAACTGAAACCTGTTAAACTTGTCTTCACGCCTAGCATACACTCTGTCTATCCATATGGCAATCAAAGGATACAAGGCAACTAAAGGATAAAGAAAATGATATGCTTAGATAAACAAACATCCAAGTACAGCCAATGGAGAAAATAATACCTATTGTAGGGCTGATTTTCTTCAATTCTGGTAGCCAACGTAAGACAGGCTATTCCGACAATTTGTAGGTTCCTTTCGCTCTTGAAAAATCCTTTCCCCAAGAACTGGTCCAGAAGGTTAACTCCTAGAAACAATGTCTCATACTGAAGTTCCTTTCGAGTTGATTGCTGCATGAAGAAATCAGTTAAAGAATATAAAATAGTGGTCATTAATTACCAAGAAAGTGCAGAGAACAGAAAATGACAATCACCCCAGGCCTAAGTGAAGGCATGTAGGGGTTATGGGTCAATATGCCAAATGTCAAAATCCAAACAATCATTTGCAGGTAGTAAGTTACTCTGGTTCGCTTCATATTCCATGGACATGTAACATTGGAAGCGTTTCGCGAGAAGCCTAGTTATCAAACACTGCAGTAGAAGTCTAGAACGCAGCACATCGTGACTTCGTTTAGAAGGATTGGACCAAATGGATATTTTTTTCATTGGATGAAGAGAATATTTGGGTTCCTATAACCGAAAAGAACTTGCCAGTTGTCATCATTGCACCAGTCTTCCTATAACTGTCTCCGATCGCCAATTGACCATTAACAACTCTGGCGGATAATTAAATACTAATGCCACGTGGCTGAAGAATAGACCAACCTCAACAATCCAGTGGACCATCAGACACCGTTGCTCGAGGATCAGCTCCGCGTGCTCCGTCGTGGAGCGGTACAACTCGACGTAGTCGTGCATAAATACTTGCCTTCTCTCTCTTTCCCTCAAGTTCCGATAGCTCTCCTCGTCTTCTTCACCTTCGAACCTCACAAACTGCTAAAAGAACAGAAATGGAATCGAAAAAGGGAAAAAGAAAAATAAATTAGAGCTCAAACGATATTAAAGTTGACCCAAAAAGTGAATCTGTTTGGCTTCGTAGAAGTGGCAGGAAAAGAGCACGAAAATCGTACGAATTTGTCGATGCAATGATTATAGAAAATATAGAATTCGAAACGCTACATCGTGTGGACCCAAAAGTTTCAGATAGATAGACACGTATCGTTTGCTTCCTAGACAATCGGGTTGACAATGGGGACTAATTGAAAATATCCCTGACTCAGTAAGCTAGTTGGGAAAAATTAATCAGAAAATAAGTGCCAAACTTATTTGGATGCTGAGAAAATGCATAAGAAAAAAAGATAATATTAATAAAAACAGGAAACGAAAGGACTGAACGAAGAAAACTGGAGACAACTTACTCTGGCATGTTCTAGGCACTCTGTTTCAACAACAGAGGATCTCCTCGTGTCCGTAGGAGCACTTGATCGCAGAAATTGCTGCCGGAACTCCTGCAGCAAAGAGTGAGTAGGAGACGGAGCTGAATCACCGAATGATTTCTCGGAGAATTGGCTTCCACTATCCAGGAAAATCGACGGCGTGTACTCCGAGAAATCGAGGTCCGACGAGCACTCTGGGAATAGCTCCGACTGCAGCTCCGAGAAAGCAGCCGTCTCGTGGCTCGACGAGTATTCAGAAACGACATCGTCGTAAGAGAAATGCTCCGTGCAGGCGAGATCGGCTTCGGCTACAGTGACAGAGTCGTCGTAGATGGAGGCGATGGCGTCGTTTTTAGAAATCTCCGATAGCTCTTTCTCCTCCGGCGCTCTGCTATCGTGGATTCCTTCGACCGTTTGAAGCGACAAACACGACTCCACAGGAGAAGCAACAGAAACTGCCTCATTCACGTTAGTGCAACTCGCAGCTCCACAATCGGTCTCCTCAACGCAAGACGACTCGCTCACTTCAACTCCATCATCTCCTTTCTTACGAGACGAAGTAGGCGGCGCGCATTCTTCAGTCGGTTTTCTCTTCCTCACGCTCGACTCAACCGTGACTCTGCTGCTTGAATCCCAAGACACTTCGTCGCCGCCGGAACTCTCCACGAAACCGGAGCAGCCGCCTTGGGTCTTCCTGCATGGAGGAGCCGAGTTCAGGTACGACGCGAACAGAGTCTTCGAGGAGATCCAAGGGGAGGTCCTGCGACTTCGTTTGCTTCGCAGCTTCTTCTTCTTCGTGACGAAGAGGTTGACGTACGGCTCTGACTCCATCTCTGACTTAGAATGCACTCAATTCGAGCTTCATGTTTGGTATATTTCAAATTTCAGCTTTCTGTTTCCGTTCCCGTTTTCCTCTTTTGAAATGTCAGAGAGAGAGAGAGAGAGAGAGAGCTCACACGCACGCACAGAGAGAAGGGTATTGAAGGCGGTTAGAGATGGACGTTGGGGTGGGGGGCAGGGGGTGAAGTGCGCGGGGTGGATGGGAGCCTTGTACAGTGTGGGTGGATCCACTTGAGAGTGAATCAGTTTCTCTTATCCATCCCCACATAGCTGTACATGATGAAAATTGGGTGGGGTCCGTGGCGGGTGGTGTTTGAGTTAAGTTGGACGTGAACCGTCCGTATCAAATGAAACTGATGTCTCATATGTAACTATCGAAAAAGTACTAATAGTAGAAACTAACCCAATAACCAAATAAATATTAAGTTTTACTCTCTCTCTCTTTTTTTTAATTTAACAAATAAGATTTTTGAAATCTAAAATGTATATAATATAAATGACTCTATGTTTAAAGGGCTTCACTTTTGGACCCAAAGCCCAAAAAAGGAGGAAAGATAAAACATGGAAAGGCCCAATATGTCTCAGCCCAAACAGCACAAAAGCCCAAAATAAGAATCTCAAATGGTGGCTAGGGTTTTTAAAGTCAGATCGCAGTCTCGCCTCTACACCTCCCAAGCTCCGCGCTTATAAAGAAGTTACATACGGTCACACGCTGCGGTCTCGTTCGCCGCCGCTTGCTGGTCGCTTTCTGGGTAATTCCTTACTTTCCGTTTCATGAGTTCGTTTAGTTTCTTTGTTTTTTCTTAGTAATGGTGATACTAGAGATGCCTTTATAGAAGGTTGAAATTTGCGATTAGGGTTTGTTTGGCTATTTTGGTTTGGCTCTTTTTGAAGTTGAGATGTCAATGGTTGTTCTTGTCCTTGAGCTGTCTGCTTAATGTTTGTTCAGTTTGTTTAAATTTAAATTTAATTTCGGATTTTGGTTCCAGTTCATACGGTTTTAAGGGGATGATTTGTGTATAATTGTTAAAATTGAAATAATTATAGTGGGAGATATCTGCGTTGCCTCTGAGGATGATGATTATATAACTTTCGTTCTTCCGAGATGTTCCATGCGGAAATCTTTTTGGAGACCTGAACTGAAGAGGCTTGTTTTTTTTTTCCCATTTCGAACAATAACAAAATATCTTTTATTTTTATTATATATATGTATATTCCTTTTTTCATTGTTGTTTTTGTTAAATCATGTGTGTTAGCGTTTGTAGCTTAGGAAACCTTAGCTCTGCTTTTCAATGCTAATGCTGATGTTCTAGACACTTTCTCATTTTGTTGGAGCAAATTCTGGAAATTGGTGTTCTGGAATTTGTTTGTCTTTTTTGTTTGTCAGTGGTCTACTTCTTGGAGATCTTTATTAATTTTTCCTCATTTTAAGGGATAGTTTTATGAAGTGCTATAGTTCTCTCTCTCTCTGTTTTTTCTTGCTCGTCCATTTGAGTTCTCTGTTGCACGAAAACAATTTAATAGTCAGACTTTTTCGGTGTGAATGTAGAAACTTCTGACCTAGGGCATCTGTAAGATAAAAACTTTCTTAACTTTTCAGACATTGAAGATCTTAATTTAACCTCTTATGATGTACATACCAAAAACTTTCGTTCTCCTGAGCGCATTGATGCTGAAAGATCATGGAGACCTGAGCTGAAGGGTTGTAATCATGATCTTCAAAATTATCTTCTGTTGCTTAAATATTCTTTGTGCACTCTTTGTTCCTGTGTGTTAGTAAGATATATGGTGCATTCTTTAGATGGCCAAGTTGGAAAAGTTGAAGCTGACAGTATGATGTAAATATATCTTGGGTTCACTCTTTTAATATATGAGATCACACTAATTTATTTGGTTTTTTTTTTAACTAATTTTTGTCTGAAAGTCTCCTAAACAAATTCTCTTTTGGTTCCTGTTCTTGAGAGGATCTTTTGCATGGGAATGCCTATTTGTAAATGGAGTTTCTTTGTTTTGTGTCCTGCTTTCTACAATTCATGATTGCATTATGACAATGTACAATGACCTAATTGAAAATGTGCTGCCAAATTTTTTGTTCTCAAGCCATGATTGTGACCATCTCGTTTCCTTCAGTTTTTTTTCCCTTTTGCATTTGATTAAACATTCTCTGTTGTTGGTTTCAGGTTTTGCTGAAGGAAGCATTAAACAGCACTTCTTGTTCACAAGATGAGGTACCAATGCTCATTTATTATTTTTTTTCAATTCATTTATTTCAAAGTTGAGCTTTTGATTTTCTGGAATTCTAAGGAATTTTCTCTCTGTTTTCTTTTAATCCCACTGCTTCTTGTCTTCCCAGCCGGCCAATGGAGGAAGATGTAAGTTCTTCTGAAATCTATCTTATTTATCTTTTCTTTTTTTTTTTCCTTAATCATGTTTTCTATCGGACCTTTTACTTTATTGTTTGTTTGCAATAATGATTAAGCTTGCTTTTACTGCAAAATTTTTAATTGCTTAATCTTCCCTTTTGGAAACTTTTCTTATGTCACCTTTTATTAATTGTTGTCACTTTATTCTCTAGCTTTCTTATTTTTCTCAATGCTATCTCTCTCTCCTCCCCCACTCTCTACAAGAAAACTCCCTTTGTAGTTTAAACTGTTAATTTGGGTGTTTCAAATCTGGACTCTTGAATTTATCATTGGAAGAATATGTTATCCTTTCACATGTGAAATCATAGATGTTGTCGTAACTTAATTTTTTTGTGGTGTTGTTGAAATCAATGTAATCTGTATTACCATTTTTGTTCTCTTTTTTCCCTTGATGCTTATGTATGTTATTTTCTGTAGGGTGGCAAGAAAGAGGAGGAGTTCAACACAGGACCACTTTCTGTGCTCATGATGAGTGTCAAAAATAATACTCAGGTAATTGTCTTGTGGTATTGTCACTCTCTACTGTCAAAATGCTGGCTACCATTTCTAGTTCCGATTTGTCAAAATGTCTGCCACAGTTTATAATGATCTGTCTTTATTTGAAACTCATGGTATTTGACTTTTGGAATTTATTTTCTTTATTTCTCCTTATAGGTGCTTGTTAACTGTCGGAACAACAAAAAACTTCTTGGCCGAGTGAGAGCTTTTGATAGACATTGCAACATGGTTCTGGAAAATGTTAGAGAGATGTGGACTGAGGTTAGCAGCAAATGGGATTTGTTCTTGTTTCTATAACCTTTATTGCAGAATGTCATTGACAGGTACTCTTTTTTTTTTTTTTGGTTTTAGGTGCCAAAGACAGGGAAGGGCAAGAAGAAGGCTCAACCGGTCAACAAGGACAGATTCATCAGCAAGATGTTCCTCCGTGGTGATTCTGTGATCATCGTACTAAGGAACCCTAAATGAGTCATTTGACTCGACAGTGGGATCTTCTGCATGGAAATCAACACTTCTTATGAGGAGATGAATGGATTAGGTATCCCGAGGTGTGTATTGCCTGGAAATCAAGTGTCTTTGAGGAACATAGTTCAATTTGGTTCCATTAGAATCCCAAGTATGTAGTAATGTGTTTTGGGTAGTAAAACCAAGTCGGAGGTGGTTCACTATCGGTGTAGGCTTTAATGTAGATATTCGATTAGCGTATTGTTTGATGTTTGATTAACCCCCAAGTGAGATTGTGAAATACAATGCACCATCCATGACTCAGTCGTCTCCTTTGCATACTGCGTTGTACCGAGAAGTGCAAGAAACCAAGGGGAACAATGGTACCTTCCCTAACATCGTAAACTCCATCGCTCATGTAACCCTCTATTGGTTAGCTGAGAGTGTGAACTTATTAGGCATACAAAGGAAGACAACAACCAAGGAACAGAGCATCATCGGACGAAAAAAAACAAAGGAAAAACAAGACCCACAAGTTCTGCGGAAGCAGGTATGGATATTAGGTCCATTAGGCAGAATTGAAGGGAGGTACACCGATTGTCTTGCAGAAAGGATCCCACAAGGGAGGTATGGACCGTATGGTCCGCGTAACCTGTGCAATGCGCATGCAATTAGGTTTCGCAAGTGCAAGATGGAAAAAATGAATCTTCATTTTTTGAACCATTTTTATGGCAAACCAAACAAGATAGGTGTGGCAAGTTTCAATTGTCACTCAATTAGGGATACATTAGAAACAATTTATTTTAAAAAAATATATTTTTATACAATTAAGTCTATTAAATTTATTTTTGTTCAATTTATATCTTTATATGCCAAGTTATACAATACAATGACAAGGACAAAAATTTGACAAATAAAAAATTTTCTCAAACATTCATTAAATTTTTAGAATTTTGAAGTTTTAGAGAAATTAGTAATTATTGTTATTTGAATAAATTTATATATTTTTAATTTTTGCAAATGTCCTATGCACAACATAATTTGGAATAATAGTCATTACATTGCATCGCATGGTTTAGAATGATCATTTTAGCATATTAAAAATTAATTGAAAATAAATATAATAAACTTAATTGAATAAGATCTATCCTTTAGGGATAGGTTTAAAATCCTTTAATCTAATATTGTTAATATATGGTGACATAATAATTAGATTAAAATAAAATATTGAAGTTAAGTGATAAAAATAAAAATAAACATAAGTTTTGTGATAAATAATGTAATTTATCCATCCACTACTAATAGATAATTGGTCTTCATCGCAGTGGAACGTGAATAAAATTGATTGAATTGGGATTATGGAGTTTCCCGCACATGTTGTTCTACTTCTTGGAGATCACTATTAACTTCAAACTTCCCTGGGAAGTATCAAAAATTTTCCTCGTTTAGGGTGTGTTGTTTAAGGGTTTTAAGGGGCAGTTCTATGAAGTGCTATAGTTTTTTTTTTTCGTTTTCCTCCATTTATTTTCTCTTTTGCAAGAAAGCAATTCAATATTCAGACTTTTTTTTTTTTTCCTTTTCGAGTGTAATGAACTAATTCTCCTTGAAATTCTGACCTATGGCACCTGAAAGGTAAACCCCCCCCCCCCTTTTTTTTTTTTTTTTAAAGGGAATTATGTTTTATTCATGCGAAGGAGGCCACCCAACCAAAGGAAATAACAAGGCCACTGCAAGATAAAACTTGTCTCAACAAAACTATTATGTTCCCAACCAGTACACATGTAAGGTAAACCTAGAGTAACAATACAGACATTGAGGATCTTTTTTAACCTCTTATGATGTACATTGATGCTGAAAGATTATGGAGACCTGAGCTGAAGGCTTATATTATGATCAACAATGTTAGTTTTTGTCACTCAAATAGTTTTCTTGCACTTTTTGTTCCTGTTTTTTAAGTAAAAAATATGACAGCAAGTTGGAAAAGTTCAAGCTGATAGCAAGTTGTAAACATATCCTGGGTTCACATTCTGTTAATAAAATTGCACTCACAAAACCTCATCAAGTTGCAATCTGAAGTTGAATTCAGTACATACAAAGAGAAATAATAGGGCAAACCCAGCTAACTTGGGGAGCTAGTAATTACCCTACAAATATACACATTTGACATCAACCATTCCATATAACACAGTACAGGATCTTGCTATTATGCTACAAGACAACTACGGGACAAATAGCCCCGCAATTAATGAACGTGTTCTTATCAGCCAAACCGTACCTCTAACAAATCAACACAGGCCTCGTTTATTATCCAACAGGGACAAAGTAAGTCTGAAGTTCTCGAGACAAAGAAGTATCCTTCCATTCTAATTTAGACCACCAATCCCTCTCCCCTTTAATCTCCTCGATTGAACTTCTCAATTCAGTGTCAAAGTCCATGTTCAGATTCCTTAGCTTTGGACAACCATAAATGCTTATGCGCTCCAAAGAGGGCCACAAGCCTTTCCAAATGCACACCAACTCAGGTAAATAGTGAAGTTTCAAACTCCTAAGCCTCGGCAGTAGAATATCATTAGGCTCAACAATCTTATCATTATCCTCGCGTATAATTTTCATCATGGCTGAACAATCCTCAACGACCAACTCCTCCAAGTTAGAGAAGTACAGACTCATGGAGCTGGTGACAACACAGTCTAGCCGATGGCACGTGTGAACATACAAGTACTTTAGACAAACAAAACTTCCAGGTGACAAACTACCGCACAGAATATTCTGCAAGTTCTCCAAATAGTGAATACTAAGTAGTTCCAGAAGTGGAAATGTCATTTCTTCACTATCAATGATTTTTTCCATCTTGGGACATTCTCTTACAACACAGACTTCCAACCAAGTCATATTACAGGCTCCAAACTGTGACAGATTACTGATCTGCAAGTGATGGTCTAAATAGAATGCGGTGGTCCGACTTAGCACTTCGCATACAGCATCAGGTAATGTCTCACCATTCACAAATCGCAAACATTGACCCCGTTGATTAAATTCAAAATCAACCTTGTCTGGAACACGAGACATCATGCGACTCACATCATGCCCCGCAACAAAGTTGAACTTCTTCAAGTCATTTCCTTTCCACGACATGCTGGATTTGATAAAGAGATGGAGAAGTTCCACCTGGGGGAAATAGAAACTGAAATCAATCAAGTTGCTAAGCTTGCTAATTTCCCTTGTGATGGCTTCCACAACCTTGTTCCACCGTGGATCTCCCGGTATTACGACAATGCCAAGGATTCTCAAAGAAAGGAGCCTGGATATGGCTCTCTCACCAAGTAATTCACTAGGTAATTTGGAATACTCCATTTGGTCAACAGATCCATAAAAGTGCACTTTCATGCACCTTAAAGAGGTTAATTGTTCAATCTTCTGGGGCAATTGGTCAATTTCTGTGCCACTGAGATCAAGCACCTCAAGATGCTGCAGAACTCCCAATTGAGGTGGGAGCTTAACTAAATTCTCACAGTCCTTCATTATTAGTTCTTTAAGGATTTTGAGGTTTGAAATTGACTTTGGCAAACATGTTAATGCTGTATTGCTCAAGTTCAATACCTGAAGAGAAGGCATGTGGTTGAAAAAAGAAAGAGGTATCGATCTGAGGCAACGGTTTCTTTGTAGGAATAGCCTCGACAGGTTGGGGCATTTTGGTTTCTCTGGTAGAGTATCCAACTCATTGTCCATTAAGAATATCATCTTTGCTTGTCCCCACTCCTCTTCTAATGTTGCTTTTGTCATTCCTCCTCCAGCTTTTAACAAATATTGATAAGAGGATCCAAAAAAAGATCTACCTCTGAACGTTGGCAGCTGAGTAAATTCTAAACCGGCTGTTGTTAAGAATCGACGAGCTTCTACCTCCAGCAATACCTGTCCCAATGCTAAATCCCTGATTAGTTTGTGCATTTTAACAGAATGACCATCTTCAACAATCTCCAGCAGAGCAGCATCTACAAGAACTTTGACTACTTTATGTCCATTGTTACATGTGTCTGCTATATTTTTAGCAATCAGACCTTCCTGCATCCAACACTCAAATAGTGTTGGTACACTGATCACTTGGTCTTGTGGAAATAATGCACAGTACAGAAAGGAACCCTGAAGGTCACAGGTCCTTGTTATCTGATTGTTTGTACCATGAGCCTTCAGTCTGTTGTAAACAAATTGGAATTTTTGGGTTAAAAATTCAGTATCAGATACCCCAACTTTCATAGGCAATAAGAAATCTTTAAATGCAGACTCCCACACTCCAATATCCTTTTCTTCGGTCAATGCCCTTCCAGTAAGAATAATTAATAATGGCAAACCACAACAATGCTCTACTATACCTCGAGCATAGCGCTTAATATCTGGCAAATTGGCAACTTGGCCCACTTGTTCAATGAACAAATCACAAGCTTCTTCAAAAGAGAGACTCTTCACTTCAATCACATTCTCAGCCATGTCTTGACAAACTTTGAGTGATCTAGTTGCAAATATCAATCTGCTACCATCTGCTAGACTTGATTCAGAAATACCAAGTTCATCCAAATTAATCTTCTCCCATACATCATCGAGAATCAGCAGAAACTTCTTCTTTTGTAAAATTGGCAGGAATCTCTGGGCAATGTCATCATGAGCTTCAAAATTTTCCTTATTTAACAATAACTTCCTTGCAACTTCATCTTGCATCTTTCTTATGCTCCAGGATCTTGAGACATTCACTGAAATGATAATATCAAACATTCTTTTTGTTTTTGGATCATCTTCCAAAGCTTTGAGCACACTAGACTTACCAATTCCATCTGGTCCATATATACCAATTCTGGTATAAACATCTCCAATGGATTTTAAAATTTTCTCCACTGTGCTCCTGATCGATCTCTTCACATTCTTCCTTGGTTCTGGCAACACAGAGCAGCCATCAGTCGCATGCATTACCAATTCAGCATCACCAGCAGGCATTGTTTCTTTCAAAGAAGACACCATATGAGATATCGCCATTGCATCTTTACTGGGACCAGAATTAATGTTGAGTCCTTGCACACTAGATTCAGCTGATGATCCAGTGTTTATCTCATCACTTTCTTCAACTGTTTCTGTTATTGTAGGAATAGGAACAGGCATGGGCACTGAGCTTGGAACTTGGAAGGATTTTCTTTGTGGGGTGAATGCTAATTCCGCATTGACCTTCACTATCTCAGCTGCCATGTTGCTTTCAAGTATCGTTGTTGTTTCAGAGGCAGTTTCAGCAATGCCCAATTCATGCTCTGGGGATGGTTCTTTCCTTGCAATAGATGATTCTGTTTCAAAGGGGCCCATAGACTCATTTTTGGCCTCTGCTGGAGTTGTCACCTGGTCTTCTTCAGCTGGCCCACCTGTAACTGTTTTTTCCCTCGGTAAAGATTTCACCTCAACCATAGATGTTAACATTTTGCCTTCTGATGCATGTCCTGATTGTGGTTTCGTCCTCCATGCTTTTTTTACGGGGTGACGCACCATGCTTGCAAGCCTCTTAGCAAAATCCCTTGCTGGCAGGTGGAGTGAATCATGCAACGAACCAAATTTAAGTGTTGATATTTTCAAGTTTTCTGACATGTCCTCTAGATTAGAATGAAGCACAAGATGATCACATTCGACCCTCCAATTCTCCAGTCTTTTGATCGCCATGGGCGTTGTGAATATGAACAATTGTTTGATCAATTCTTCTTCGATAGCCTGCCTCTGAGAATTCAGAATATTTTTATCCATCTTAAGTCGTTCAGCACCTTGTTTCCCCCACTTGAAAAGTTTCATTTTCCCACAGGATGGATCAAATTCAGGCACTCTGGCCCACTTGGTGCTACCTGTAATAGTTTTTGCAAGTCAGAAATGTGTAACAGCGCGCATCGCCCCCCCCCCCCCCCAACACAAAAAAGTAAAGAAAGAAACTTTATTTCTTCATGATGCTAACAAATTTGCTGCTCTATTAATTTCACAAAAGGAATTGGACCCATTTGGTTTTGTAAGTTTAGAGTGGGAAAGATCTACAGATCGACCATAAGTGCTATAGCTCATAAACATATATGCATGGTAAAGCTAACTAACTACACTTCTTCGAGATATAAATCAACTGCTATCCTGTTCTTAGGCTTCTAGGAAGAAGAAATTAAGACACTGAAAAATAGAATTCGCATGGATTAGCTACGTTAAAAAGTATACTATATAATTCATATCCTCCATCTCATTTAACAATTTAAATTTTTTAATATAATATCAAAAACTTTATCAGCAAATAGTCTTGTGTTCGAGTCACGCTAAGTATAATACATGATTTATATATTGTGACAAAAAGTTATAACGCTAACACTACCGATCCGGTATTTCAAACTGCCGGCCGCCAGTCACCAGCGGGCGGATGCCCGATCGGGGAAGCATCCGAGCAGGTAAGCAATAGCATAATTATACATACATACATACATACACACACACACACACACACACACACATATCTATATATATATATCATTTGATTTGATTATTAAAAGGGAAGCAAATAAAAGAAGCAATATGCGATCGGAGAAGACGAAAAGCTTACCAGAAGTCGTCGGCATCGGCTTATTCGGTTGATTGCTAGCGTTGCGTTTGCGGTTGGGATGGAATGGGATTGGCTTGGATGATCGAATTCACAGCCCCAATAAACATTGGCTTGGCTCTTTTCAGATCTTCGTTTCGTCGGTCAACGGTCATTATTATAGGGAAACGGAGATTTTAAGGCTTATCTCATCGACTTTGGTACGCTTATTGACTTGGTCAACAGATCGAATCACTGTATTAGTTGAACTACTTATTTAATATTTTACTATTATTAAATATTTTTAATTAATAAATTACTACTTAGTACATTAATTCTCATAAATAAATAAAAATTATAATCCAATGTAAGTTTATATTTATAAGTAAAATCTTGATTTTTAAAATTATATTACTTTTATAATACAAATAATAATATAAATATAACATAAAAAAATTTAATAGTTATTTAATAAGATAATTTAAAATATTAAAATTTAAGAAATAAATAATAATAATAATATTATTATTATTATTATTATTTTGCTGCATCTATAAAATGGAGGTAATTAATTAACATGTAAAAACAATTATGCTTGAGTGCATTTATTTTCTTATACCAAAGTGACTTTACGTTTTGTTTTGTGCATCTTTAATTTTTTTCAACAGTTAAGCTGAATAGGAGTTACTTTGTTTTATTTTTAATATTTTTATTATTATTTATTTAATTTTTTTAATATATAAAATTTATCATAATTACATATATATTAGGATTTTGGAGAATTTTTTATAAGAACTAAAACCTAAAGATCTTATTTTCCTTTTGAAGGTGAGATTTCGTCGTATTCACCCCCACCAAATCCATCGAAATTCTCGTCGTAAATCGCGCCCCTTGTTCTTGTTGTCAGGCCTAAAGCGCTTGGTGGCGGATACCAGATTTGCGAATCCGTGACCTGTGGGTCAGGATGGAATAATCAAACTCACACACCAAGGTTCGGCATTCGCATGCAACACATACAGCAAAGAAAAATCAAAAAGACATCCTTCGATGGTCACAGAATAACTAGTACAGGCTTCTTAACAGAAAAGGCCGGAGATTGAAGACAAGTAGCTGCGGCAAGTCCAAAGGGGTCCTGCAATCATAGCTCAGCATTCTCATCAATTTCAGTCTCAAATGATTTCAACATTTGGAATGTGAGCTACTTTAGGCCAATCCTTGCCAGTGTCTTTTTTGCAGCTCTCTGACAACATGGGACATTCTTTGATGCATAAATATTGAAGTGACACGAGGTTGCTCATCCACTCCGGTAATGCCTCCAAATTAGGACAATTGTTGATATCGAGTGTGTGCAAGCTGGTCGCATGCTGAAGCCCATTTGGGAGACGCACCAAATTTGGGACAGCATCAATATGAAGAATGGCAAGGCTTCTTAGGGACTGCCATGCCATGCCATTGCCATCTGTCAGATCAAGCTCTTCACAACTGCCAATTGAAAGAGTCTGGATGGAAGTAAGGTGTTGCATGGCATGAGACAGACTCCTAATTCTTGGGCAATCCCAAATGTATAGTTCTTCCAGGAAAGTAAGGCTTTGCAGCAACTCCTCTGGCACATATTCAAGATCTTCAATTTTCTGAATATACAGATATTTCAGGGGCCTCTTAGTGGTGGCAGGAGAAGAAGAAGAAGAAGAGGGTAAATGAGATCTGGAAATCTGCTTCAATGACGCAAAGTGGGCAGATACCACACCCAGCTTTTCCAAAGAAGGAATTTCTGGCATTGAAATCAGGTCAGGGCAAGAATGAACAAACAGATCAGAAAGGCAATGAAACTGGGGATTCAATGGCAGGGTCGATGTTTCTCCTTGAGCTCCACTCCACCACCATCCCTTCAGAATAGGACAGTTAAAGAGGAAGAGATTCTTGAGGGATGGGAAGAACAACTCCGATCCCCCTTTAGTGCTCCAATCAATTGAACTCTCTATATATTCCAGCTCAGTTAATCCACTGACTATCAGTTTGTTCAGTGAAGGGATTTGATCCAAAGGAGGAAGCCGTTGACAATTTTTGCAGTTCCTGATAGTAATGGACACCAGATTAGTGAGAGAAGGAAGCCAGCTTGGAAACCTCACACCTCTGTAACATTGCACAACCAGTTCTTTTAGATTTGGATGTGGTTGTAAAGCTTCCAATGTCTTTTCATCATCACGAATGTCATATTCACCACCATCACCTTCGTCCCATATTAGAACCAACACCTGGAGAAATTTCTTCTGTATCAAATTGGCTGCATTTATTTCATGTGTAGTGTTATTCCCAAGACCCAAATTTTCAATTTGCAGTCGCCCTCCCAGGTTGTTCAAGCCATGTAGTTCACTGAGTCCAGCACTCTGCTTTGAGACGGATCCATCTTTGGGCAGTATAAACCTGGTTAATTTCTGAAAAGAAGTCAACTGTCCAATCGCACGAGGCATATGAGTCAAAGCACCACATCCATCAATGTCAAGATGCCTAAGATTGACCAAATTGTCAATGTCACAAGGCAATTGTTTAAGCCCATCACAGAATTGCAGCCTGAGCACCTCCAAGTTTTGGAGTCTAGTGATTGATTTTGGGAGAATATAGATGCTTTCATTGTAAGAGAAATCAAGATACCTTAGGCACTTCAAATTACCAATGGCATGTGGCATTGTGTTGATCTGAAATCCATGTAGATCCAAAACCCGCAAACGTCTCAAATTGGAAAAAATTGCATCACATTGTCCTTCATCTAATTTGCACCCTGGTTCATATGATGATAAAAGCAACGTCCGCAGATTTCTTGCTTTAAGCAAGGAAGATGGAACTTGACAAAAGGAAACTAAATCAAAGGTGAGCGATACATGCAGTGTTCTCTCATCAATGTTGCTTGAAAGTGAAAAGGCAGTTTCATGTCCAGCCACAAACAAAGCAAGCTCATGCATCTGATCATGCATCTTACAAATTCTGATGTTCCCAAACTCATCATTTACAACATCCATGAAGAAAGACCTCCATAGGAGATCTTTGAAATAACCCAGAGCAATATCTTCAAGGCATTGGCTTTTCTCCGATGTCCTGACATACCCTTGTGCAATCCAGAGCAATATCAATGTTTCTACATCAATTTCATGGCCTTTTGGGAAAAGGCTGCAATAAGAAAAACAGAGTTTCAAATGTGAAGGAAGATGATCATAACTCAATTTAAGAAGCCCTAGAGGACCAATTTCTTCCCGCTCCAGGTTATCTAGTAAGGATTCCCACTCAGATATCGTTTCTTTAGAATACAACATCCCCCCAATTGCTTTTATTTCCAAAGGAATTCCTTTACACTTCTTCGTGATTTCCTTTCCTATCTCTTGTTTTGCATTTTGCATGTGGTTGGGGCGGCTTTGTGTTGCACAACCTTGCTTAAATGCTACTTTTCTAAACAAGTACCAGGATTCCTCTAGAGATAGGGCCACTAATTCATATGGCAAAACTGTACCTGTCATCTTTGCAACCCTTCCAGATCGCGTGGTTAATATCATTCTACTTCCTTTTGCACCACCTGCTAATAAATTCTGAAATTCAGACCATTTCTCAGAATCCTCATTCCAAACATCATCTAACACAAGCAAGTACTTTTTGCCATTGATTTTCCGTCGAAGAAAGTCGATCAATGTATCGGTATCACCTATTGTAGGCCTCTCATTAGTCAAACATTTCAAGATTCTTTCAACCATTAGTTCTAAACTAAAATCATCAGAGACACAAACCCACATTCTTAACTCAAAAGTTGATGTCACAAATGCATCATTGTACACAAGTTGAGCTAGTGTTGTTTTGCCCAAACCTCCCAAGCCAACTATGGGTATAACGGCAATATTCTGTTCGTAATTGGACGACAACAGAAGTTTCACAATTTTGTTCTTATCGTCCTCTCTGCCAACAACTACTTGAGGAGAAAAAGAGAGTGTTTGTTGCTCCTTTTCCTCTGAAATCATAGTTGCAGCTTTCTTCATGGGGGAGTCCTCGTCGGAGTAGAAGGATTCCCCTTCCGCAGCAACTTCCTCCAGTTTCTTCCTAATTGCTTTGATTTCACGGCGCATCTTAAAATCATTAGTAGAAGAAAAGAAAAGGCGCACCTTTTGGGTCAAATAGCTGCAGGCAGTGGCAGCCATATCTTGTCTCCGCCGCAAAACGCCATATGAGAACTCATCCAGCAAGTCCTCAGCATCATACAACACCTCTCTCAGTTTCAGAAGCCAATCTTTGACTTGCTGATGGCGAGAATGATCTTCTGCTTCCTCTGCATCAGCAAGCAAAGCCTTGATTGTTGAAACCGCGTACTCGAGTTTCGCAATCTCGCTTTTGAGATCCGGTAGCAATCCGATCCCTTGGAGAGACAGCGAAACCAATCTCTTTGAAATGCCCTCTGCAACAACGAAGGCCGATTCTGCCATTTTTTTTTTCTTTCCCCTAAGGAGTCAACGATGCTTGCTTGCAAACATAAAAAGGCTCCAATCTTGGGTGGGTGGTGCTCGAAATTCTTTTCCAACTTGGTGGACCCCTTTTTATTTGACTTTCTTGTTTCTTTCCCTCGACTCAGGCTTTTTTTTTTTTTTTTTTTTTGCCTCGTAATAGTAATTGATTAACCATTAAGCGTCTGTTAGAAGTCATGACGAAGATGGTGCTTTGCATCCTAATTAAATTCACTTAACGTGGATGTAAAGGTCAGTGAGACGATTCAATCCCTCAATTCCCCGATAAGATTAAGACAATGAGAGGCTTGGGAGTTATATGGATGAAGGAGAATGTGTGAAACTTATCTTGTAAGGGTAAAGAGATAAAGTATTTATAGGTCTCCTGATGGATTCTTATTGTCTATTAAGGGAGAGTACTAATTGTCGGCACGCCTAAAAGATATCCTTTAGTAGATAGTGTGTAGTCCTTTGACAGACACTTAGCAATGGTTGTGGCAGTGGAGCGACATCAAACTAGGGCTCTAGGTGTTGAATGCATTTGTTTTGTAGTACAAATTTTAGAGCACACCTAAAAAGGACACATGCATTTAGTTTAGAACAAAGTGAGGTGGTAAAGGTTTTATTCTAGTGGGTTTCTTATGTTAAGTTAAAGGTTAAGAGAAACTGTAACTTCCTAAAAAATAGAAGGTTAATAAAAGAAGTGTTTCTAGCCCACTATATCTGTTATTATTACTTGTCTTTTTTTTTTTTTAAAGTACTTATTTCATGTAAAAACTAGAACTATATGTTTATTTTCTATTTATGATAGACTTAAAAAATTAGAACAACTCATGGTTTTATTTTTTGTTATAATTATTCCTTGTTTCTTATGGCTTTCCATTTTTCAATAGATGTCCTTAAATAAATGTGTTTTCATTTGTCAAAAACTCCTTTATTTAAAGGTTTAATCTTGAACAAAAATTATTTTCTTATACATTCATTCTTTTTTCTTTCTTATTTCTACATCTTTGTGCTTTTTTACCCTTTCTTTGTGATGTCTTCCTTGTAAGAATTCTTCGTCTCTACCTGAAGTTCTTACAAAAGGAGAAGGTACACTTAGAGAGGATCATTAAAAGAGAGAGTTAACCCTATGGTTCCACCAGCAATTCCTTTTGTAATTTTAAAGGGTAAAGATATAAATTCTTATACAAATGTTCAGTCTTGCCTCTTACTAAGATATGATGCAAAAAAGGACAAGGATAACTCAACTTAGGTTTGTTGGTCATTATATTGTTGTTCTATGAATCAAATTGATTTAAGGTGGATTTGCATTATCTATCCCCATCAAAATGAGAAAGTGTATCAGGCTCAGTTAGAAATGAGCATATATTTGTCTATCCTTCAAATGTTTCAAGAATTTCTTTAGTATTTTGGTATTGCACTTGCTTAGATTCTTCCCAATGGTTGAAAGAACCTTTTCCTCGAATGGTAAAAAGCTTATGAACTTGGCTTTCAGGTTATTTGTAATGTCCTCGTTCACATAACAGGGATATTATCCTTAATTTATACATTATTTCATACTGAGTTAAGGAGAGTTCAAGTTCAAAGAAATAAAGAACAAGTTAAACTATCGTGTGAAGTTCATTTCTGCCTATGATTTGGGTGATACCTTAGATCCCCTCACTTTAAATGCACAAGTCAAACTTAAAAATCACCTTACACTCTCAAGATTAGATTAAAGCATTGTAATTATGCTTTAAAAAATGAACATTCACAAAATGTCTTCCTTTAGGATTACCACATTGTTTTCTAAAGATCCTTTCAAGTATACATTTTATCTATGGAAGGAAATTGCAATAGAGTCAACTTTGTCCCCTTCAACCAATCCTCTAACCACCATAACAGTAAAAGGTGTGGTGTTTTATGTGTTTGATAGTCTTGGTAGTAGTTAGTCTCAACATAAGTAACTATTCTCATTAATTAGGGTGTCAAACCTATCCTATATCAATTCATTAGTTATCTCAGGAATATAATCTTTCATAAGTTAATCTTCTAGTTTGGAAATCTCTATGGATGGTTTCTTACAACATGGGTAAAGACTTATTTTTGAAATCAAACCTTTTTCTCATAAGAAAAAAAAAATCCTATATATCTACTAAAGATTAGAAGTTAAGTCAATGTCTCATTGACAACTTGATTTGTAAGGGTCTACCTAATACCACTGTCGAGGTTGAGAATGATTAAAAAGAGTTATGAGGAAAAGTAGTCTCTTAGGAAAAGGTGAGATGTGAGTTGCTTATAAGACCCAATTTCTTTTAACTAACCTTCTGAGTTTCTTTTCAACATATTGGCAAAAGGTTTTGGATCATAATAAAGGCTTTTGATAGTAAAATGACACTCATAACAGTAAAAATAAGAATAATCTTGTCGTTTAAATAACTAGATTTTTCTTTTTTCTTTTTGTTTTTATTGTTATTTGTTTATTTTTTTGCCTTTTTATTTTGCTTATTATATTTATTATGTTTAACTCTCACTATTTACACACTATTTTATTACGTTGCTTCTTTTTCCAAGATGTTATGCCCTTTTAATTGTTATTATCAAATGTTAGGGGCATCATGTTGCTTTATTCCCCGTAACCACTAATGCTCAAATTTTCATACTTTTAGGTATATGACACTTGTTAGTTTTTTCTTTATTGTTTCCCCTTTTAGTGGTACTTATCACCAGTTGTTAAGGTATTGGTCAAAGTGTTCTATAAAAAGGGTTTATAGTTGCTTTATTCCTTACATCTTATTTCTTCCCTAAAAATTTTTATTTATTATCTTTAGATTTCAATGTTGCTTCCTTTCAACCTTTCACCTAATGTTATACAAGTATGATACCCCTACATCATAAAGTCCTTGAATCAATTGTCGTTTTTTGTAATAAGATTATTTTTTGATGTTTGTCTACTTACAAAAAGAAAGTTTATCCCTTCATGGAATTACCAAAGACCATAAATGATTATGTAGGTTGTAATTTTTCCTTAGTGATTTCATAAAGGTGACTCAATAGGGAACCTGTTCTAGTTTCTTACAAGCACCAAATTAATGGCACATTGTTCAATTAAAAGGAATTTTTGTCCTCTTAATTGTTTCATCATAATTTATGTGAAACAACTCTAGAAAATGTAGTCTTTCTTCTTCATCATGTTCTAAAAGAACTTCTTACATTTATAGGAATTACACTTTACCAACTAATCTCAAACTCGTAATGTCTATTGAATTACTTATTATCCTTAGACTCAAATTATCATGTTATAGTCCCTAGAGTCATGCTTACAAGCCTTTGCAATATTGCCGAGGTTACACAAAATAAGGACAATATCTTTTTCATTTAAATAAAAGTGATAAGATCAATTATTATGGGTTAGAAAGTACTGTGCCTAAACTTGACATGTGGAGAGGTAAGTTCTTTTTCATTCAATTTCACGAGCAAGTTGGTCAATACCCTAAGGGTTGGAATTTATGTGTAAGTTAAAGATAATTTACTTAGTTGATCTCTTTTGAGAAGTAGTATATGAAGTTGCTACTGAGTTGGCAACACTTGCTTATGATTGTCTCAAATGAGAGGTAAAAGAATCTCAATAGCCTTTTATCCCTCAAAATCTAAATTAAGAATGGACTTGTTTATGGTGAAGATGTTAAGTTAGAATAGTTATGATAGTGTGAGATCTTTTATCATTCCAGCTTAATGGTTACAAGTTGTTGAGGTAATTTTAAATGCATTAAAAGGACATGAAAATTCTTTATGGTATGTTTTAATCATCTATCCTTAGTTAATTATTATTAACCAATTAGTTTTTACTCTTGCAGGTATGTCACCTCAATTAAATCTAGAATCTAGGCATGAGAATTTTCAAGGCCTTAAATATATGATATTAACTTTATTAACTTTATCGTTTAAGCAAACTGAAGGTTAAAAGTGCACCTTTTAAGGTATTAGACTGTCAATACCTTCCAAGCATTCTTTCCAAAGTAAGGAATTACGCCTAAAGTAGAGTAATAAATGAGGGATATAACTTTATCCATATAAGTTATCAAGTTTTAGGTTGAGTTTCTAAATCAAAAGTGAGGTGCCACTTTAGGGCTCTCAGATTGGGCCATCAGAAATTAAGTTAGCTAAGGTTTCATGGGCAACAAATCATCTGAAGACAATGGTGGGTAAATTTCACTACTTCTTACATTTTATCCAACTAACAATAAAGGGAAATAAAGTTTGTGTGTTAAATTTCGAAAGGAAACTTTTGAAACCAATTGATAAGATAAATTGTCTTGAGGATCCAAAGTCCTTCAAAACTCTACAAGTTGGGAACACCTTTCACATAGTAGTGCTTAACTTTAAAAAGGTTCTATAACAACTGAAAGATATAAAAAGGGGTTTTGACTATCTTAAAAGCATTGTATAGGGAATAAGATGACGCTCAAGAGATATATATGAAATTAGATAAATAACTCATGAATATGTTATAGTTAAGAGATGAATTAAATTATTATTTTTCAAGTTAATAAAGAAATCAAAGATGTTAAAAGAGTGACTGCTAAGCAAAGCTTCTGTCAAATGGTTACAGATACTAAAGTTAAGGAGCTTGAAAAAAGATTAAAGAGGATTGAGTTCATAAATAACAACTAAAGTTTAATATAGCAAAAAAAGACTTTAATGCAAAAGTCAAGCTAACCCTTTCAAAGGTCAAGTTAGCAAGTGCTTGAAAGTGCAAACAAAAGGTTTAGTAATAGTTAGGTCGAACATATAAAGGTTTATCCCACTCAGTAAAGCTAATAAATGAATTACTATTTATGACAATCATTAGTATTGTTGGTTCTATAAAAATTTGTTGAAAATTTTTCTTGTTATCCAAGATATTAAATTACTCATTCCTTACCCTAATTTCCTTTGGATTAAAAGAGAATTTTTCTCCCTTCATGAGCAAAACAGTGTAAAACAACTTTCCATCCAACTCCTTCTAAAGTTATCGAGAGAAATGGTGCTTCAACTATATGACCTATAAGTCATATATAAAGATTTATCTTTCTTCCTTGTTTTTTCATTACATAATACATTGTACTTTTTTTTATTTGTTTTTTGTACCCATTATAAATTAAATGTTACAATTATTGTCATAAAAAGAAAACAAATTTATCATTCAACCTTTCATATTACAGTTGTCTCCTAATGCATTTTATTAACTGTTGAATTATTAATTGTCTAAGTTCTTATAAATGTAGGAATTAATTTATTACTTTTGGATATCTATTGGGACACACATCTAATGAATCCTTTTACCTATTTGTTTCTACAAATGTTAGGTTTTTGGAGACATATTTCCTAATTTGGAGATTTTCACCCTTTTTTTTTTCTCTACTTTATAAAATTTCTGTAAAATGATATAGTTGTTTCTTATAACTATATCCATTCCCCTATTTTGATATTTACTTATCAAACTTAAAGATAGTTGTTGTACAAGAAAAACTTAATCTTTTTTCCTAAAGTGAAAAGACAGTTATAGTTATGAGAAATTTGAGCGTAAAGAAAAATTATTTATTTATAATCTTGTGATGAGGTCTAAAGAATCATATTGAACTACTCATCACACACAAATTGTATGTAACTAATTAATGTGTAAGGGCATCTGTCTTCATTTGGATCCCAACTTTGGTATTCGTATGGTAAGTTAGTTCCTAATTAGAATATAATCTTGTGGGTTTAAGGTTACTAAGGTCATTCAAGTGGAAAAAGGGCGAGTCGTAGTAAAGGACCTCAAAACACTTGTCGTTTCTTCATTATTAACTTCTTGAATCTACTTTACATTTCAAACAAGTCTTGTCTCCCTATATGCATAAGGTATAAAACCTTTTTTTTACTTTTTTACCTTGAATGTTATTATAACCTTTTTCTCACCCTTTACATCAAAAGGTTAGGGTAAGGTTCATAAAAGAGTTCTCTATAGGATGGTAAATCTTAATCTATTATCTTTTTCTTCTCTGAGCAATGATTTACAATTATAAAAAGTGATAAGTTGGGAATCAAGTTGCCAATGTTGCTAGAGTTTATTTAGGAATAATGACAAAGAATAAAAAAGAAGAATTTATCCTATTTATGAAGTTGTTATTTATTTTTTATTTAATTTTAGTATTTTATATTTAATTTCTTAAATTATCTCTGTATAAAGACGCCTTAAAGTTATTTCATAAACAAACTGGTCATGAATATTAAATTGATATAAAATATTGAGTTTAATTTTTAAGTGAATTTCTGCATCTGTTTTTATTTTTAGGTAGATTTATGCATTTTTCTTTTATTATGTCATTTGGTTTGTTTTTATCCTACATCAAGTAAGTATCAAAGCAAATTTTGATCTAAAAAACCATAGAAAGCATACAAAGCATTTTGATATTGTTTACATTGTCACCTTCTTAACTTTGCAAATTAAAGGCACAATTCCATCCTATAACCTAAAAAAAAAGCCTTTATATCTATTTTATTTGTTACTACCATTGTCTCATTGAACAATTGCCTTTTCCACCATACATACAATCACGTGTTGACAACTACTTACCTTTGCTAAAGAAAATCCATAACATCAGAGATGCCTTCCTTTAAATTTTCATCTCTAATTGCTCATGTCAATCATTGATGTCTATAATCTCCTTTACCTTACTAAAATAAGTAAAAGATGACAACAAACGTCCTTTTTTTTTTTGGTATTTTATCCCTTTTTTGGTACTTTTGATATTTTAGAAGTCTAATTTTAGTAAGAAAAAAATACTTTCTTTTCTAAATCAAATTAAAGAATAGTTGTCAAAAGTGAAGTAATTAGGTATAACAATAATTGTCCTACATTCATTGATGAATACATTTATTAGGCATCAATTTTTTCGATATTATGTTATTAATGCAAGATTTTCAATTCCTTCAATGAGATTATGTAGATAACTACTCTAAAAATTTTCACTTATAATAATGTATCATCATTTAAGTTATTGTCTAATGACACTAGTCACTCATATGGTAAACGACTATTGATTCTTGAAATTTTTGCATATATACAATCCTATTATATGATATTCGATCTTGTTATGATTGATTGATAGTTAAGATGTTTCATTTCTTTATCATTTATATAAAGAAGTTTTTATGTTTATGGAAGAAATTATGAATCATGTTTTATACAATAATACGTATATCTCTCATGATTACTTTTCTCATTATTACATAATATGAAGAACATTTATGTTAGGGTATTCCCTGTTGCTTATAAGTTAGGAAGAAGAGTACTTATAGGTTATGCTTCAAAGATTGAATCTTACTTAATATATATTATGAGATCTTTTGGCATATTTTTAAATAATTATAGTGATATTATTGTTGTAAAATGTCAAGATATGTTTAATATTTAAAAGTATATTGATGTTTATGCTTATGAAAATTAGGTTAAAGGGAATATGTTAATCCAAATAAGTTAATCTAATGTATTAATCGAACATGCAAATAAATATGTTAATATCGAAGTTTTAGAATCAACATCCATTAATCTTCCTATTATCATAAAAAAATGTCAAAATACTGTAGTTAGAGTCATTAACATTAGTTAAAGTTGTTCAAACTAGTGAGGAGACATTAATAAAAGTGTTTTTACCTAATCTTATAAGTTTAGGATTTTTCTGGTAATTAATGTTTAAAATTTTTGCAATTAATTATCTTTTCTTTTTGCAAGTGTTTAGCCGTCAAAGTGATCTTAAATGCTATGATACCACTAAAAGAAATAAAAACTCACTTGAAAGAAAATAAGAAGAGTCGCAAATAGGTAGGAAACTAAAGAAAAATAGAGAGTAATTCATTAATTTTTGTGGTTTTGTATGGTGTTTCTCTCCTTTACATCATAAGTACAATCATTACATAAAATATAAATACCTTTACTTAACCAAAAATACAAGCAAATGTGGCTAAAGATATAATATATTACTATATTACAATAAATCAAAGAAATAAGTAAAGTAGCTAAACTACCCCCACTAATATATACAATGGAACAAAAATAACCAAATTGAGAGTTAACTTTTAACTTCTTCTTTGAGTTCTAACAACAACAAGCAATCAAGTATAATAGCAACACATTGAGTCCTTAAATTTGTTGTTCATACTCTAACTTCTGCCACAATACAAAACATTTTCTTCAATTGTAAGCATTTTATTGCTTAATTAGTAAAACATTTTTAAAAATATATTTATATATGATTTAGTTAATTAGATTGATTTTTGTTAAACTTATATATTTATATATTAAAATTATTAAAATTATTTTAAATTCTACAATACAATGATAAAAATGATCATTTGAAAAAAAAATAATTTTTTTAAAAAATATTAATTATTATTATTTGAGTAAACTTGTACATCTTTAATTTTTGTGATGGTCACTCTTACCTTTTCATAGCATAATTTGGAATAATAGTCATCATATTGCATTACATATTATAGAATGATTATTTTAGTGTATTAAAAAATAATTAAAAAATTTAATCGTTTAAAATTTGTTCTTTAGAGATGGATTTAAAAACCTTTTGTCTAATCATATTAATACAAAGTGAAATACTTTCTGTAAATTTTGTTAATATAAGATGACTTAATGATTAGTTTAAAATAAAATATTGAAGTTTAGAGATAAAAACAAAAAAGGAGCAATAAATTTAGGGATAAATAATGTAATTTATCCACCCCACTACTAATAGATTCTTCATTGCAGTGAAACGTCATGGAATTGAATCAGTGCCCTGCAACTCTTCCTCGCGGCTAATGGTTTTACAAAGTATCTCAATGTAACATGATACTCGGCTCAACACTCCCATCTGTACGAGCCTTCTTTATTTGACTGCTAAAAAATAGCAAGGTATTCATTTCTTTAAATTCAAACAAACACACCAGGGGAGATTGGTCTATGGAGTTGTCACAATTTTCTAACAAAAGATTTGAAATTCTAGTTTCTATTTTTCTTATTTTTGTTGTTCTTTTTTCTCTTCAACCTTTTTACCTCTTTCTCTATTTCTCTCTTTCTTTCTTTTTTTTTTTTTATTTCAACTCTCTTGTACACTTCTTCATTACTTTTTTTTTCTCTCGCTCTCTCTCTCCCTCTTTCATTTGATTTCTAAATTTTGTATTGTCTTTTCTCTCCTCTGTTTCTCTTTTTTCTCTCTATTCTTTTTTTTCTTTCTTTTATTTTTCTCTCCCTATCTTTATCTTCTTTTTCTAAATAATTTAAATTTTTTTTTCTTTCTCTTTATTTCTTTGTGTTCCATCTCTCAAAAAGTTAGAAGAAAAAAAGGAAAAAAATATATATTTAAATTATTTACCAACCATGAAATATAATGGAATAAAATTAACTTATTTTATACTATTATGTCCCATACAATTGTACCAAATGCACCCAAAAAAATACATAATGCATCATAAACTTGATAAATCTTTAAAAGGAGGAGTTTCTGTGCTTGAATAAAGTCTTACACCATTTCTCCCAAAATCATTAGTTGTGTACAAATGCTGTTTTGAATATCCAATATAACCATTTCAAAAGTGCAGTATTAAAAAACTATGACATTCTCTACACCAAATTTATCAACGACTTCGTCATATTTTTCTTAAAAAATTAACTTATTGGGTGTGCAATATCTATATTTATAAGGCTTAAGAATCTCTTCTTCCTCGAGAACGTGAAAATTGTACAGTGAGCAACCGTGACACTTAGCTTCCTTACTGTTTAAGTTAACGAAAACTAAGGCTTTTAGGAATGCAATACAACTTACAATGAACGATCCCACACCCATATTGTTTGCTTTGCCATGCACATAATTCAAAAAAATGCTGAAACGTGAGCAGCTAATAGAGAAAAGACACATCAATCAATCACCAACTAAACTATTAGCTCGAGTGGTATCTGACCAGTTTTATTATTGTGGACAGATGAGTAATATAATGAAAGGAAAAGAGCCACGGCCTCATTTGCTCCAGCTTTTTCAGGCCATATATGGCTTACAGCAACGCAGAGGTTGTTACTGTGTCAAGGGAAAAAGAGGAACAAAAGTTAAATAGAGAGCTGAGCACAAGGCAGAAGTGGACTGAGCTGTGTTCAAACGCAAGTGAATTCCACTCGGGCTTAAAGAGCAACACTCCACACAAGTTAGTACGTAGAATAATAGGAACAGCCTGTTTGGTATTTTGGGATCTTTATCATCCCCATGAAAGGGAAATTGATCTTTTCTGGGAAATTACTAGTCAAGAGTTTTTGTTGGGAACTTTGTAGGAACGGTCACTTGTTATTACGCTATAGATTATAACCATATGATTTGTTTTGGCAGAAGCTTAAAATCTACCAGTAATATGGTGACTAACAATTTTATAACGAATTCATTCACGTTGAACTTGAAATTTGAATGTTCCATTTCATTTAACATATGGACATCACGACCACATGACGATGTAAATTCCAGTGCATATGCAGACAAAAGGGGTCGAACTAGGAAGTATTAAGAATTTTCTTTGGTGAAGATGTCTTAATATACGAAGAAATGAATCCAGGAGTGAAAATGGCTTGTAAAATCTCATTTCAATAAAATAGCTAAATATTTTCTGATACTGTTTCCAAGACCCCAAAGTACCGTCATGCCATCACTCCCAGGATCAGAAAGGATAGAGAGGACAATGTAGCCGTGCCATTAATCTAGCAATAAGCCAAACAAAATGTAGTCAGCATGGTGGAATTGAAATGAACAGTCATGAACAAAATGAACCCAATTAGGGTGGAATAATAAATATGGAAAGAATCAACTTACATTTCTCAGACGAACTGACCCGCAAGAGAAAGAGTAAGAAGTCATGTAATTTTCTAGGTACTATCTCTTTATCCTCAATGTTTGAAAGAAGTTTAAGAATTCAAGAGACCCAATTGCTCGGTTAACATGTCCAAGCTTTGGGGCTTATCCAAGGGAGACCTGTGATCCACTGACATGCTTTCCAAGTTCTGAGACTTCTCCATTTCTTCTATTAAAAGTTCAAAATTATGAGTTCCATCCAACTGCGTTCCAGACATTGTTGTTCCCATTTCTATCTCCCCATCAGTGGGCCCATCACAATCTTGTTTCCCATCTTCATCATTTTCTGAGAAAGGATTGGCTGATAGGAGTTGTTCCCATTCAGAATCATTTGGTAACTCAGCTAGAACAAACGGAGCAGTTTTATCAAAAGAACACCAATTTTCCTCCATAAGTGCTTTTATGAAATCAGGACTAACAACAAAATCTTTCATACCATCAGAAAAAGGATCAGATTCTTGCATATTTTCAGAAACCATTGGTGGCACATGTACAGGCTCAGGAAGTTCATCCATTGGTGGTTGGTACCTTATTATCATCCCATCAGAAGTTACTGATTCACCATCATCTGCATCTTCTTCTACAACTCTTCCTCGTTCGGCCATCCACCAATTGTTCTCTTTTGAATGAAGAAGCTGAACCAGAACCCCTGGGCTTTGCATGACCATCACTAAAAATGAAAGCATCTGCTGCTGATGTTTTTCCATTCCTTGAAGTCGATCTCTCAGAAGGAGCAACTTGTTGTGTGCAATTTCCTGGTGTTGCCTAAGTTTAACAAGCTCCTGCGTAAGTGCATTTTTATCACTTTTTAAATTCTCAACTTCCTTCAACAGCCCCACACTTCCAACATTTTCACAAGGTTCAACAGAGTTCTCCTGCTGCTGCAGTGACTTCTGATTATCTCCAGGTGAATGTTTCCTTCGACAGATATTCTTCAACAAATGTTTTTGACCTCTGATGAAATTCTCGTTTGCAAATACCCAATGGTCTGTATCAATTTTCCTGAATCCCTGAAACACAATCAGGTACTTGTCAAAATGAAGGATGCTTGAATTACATAACTAGACCATACATGTCCTCCTAAGATGGAATTCACGGCTCTAACATATGTTCAACCAGAATATTTAAAAAGAACGAAAGGAAGGCACAAAAGCAAGAAAGAGACTAGGAAGTACAGATTAGAGGAATATTTGGTATCATTTCCATTTCTCTTCAAAAGTTTATGGGTGCTGAGACCATGATATTTCTCAAATACAGATTCTAGACATGTACAAAGCTAAAAGGCCAGATAATGGTTAAGAAATATATTTCACAGACAATTTGATATGGCCATAGCCATAGACCTTGGAAAGAAGATGTGACGGGAAGCACTTTGCATTGCTTAACAGCATGATATGCAACTTGTGTATTGCACTTCAAATCATTGTCATTAGACAATTCTGAAGAATATAATCTTGAAAAGGCCATCTGCAATGAATCCTGTGGTTGCCAAGCCTTCTCTTGTCCTTTTTAACTTTTTAATGTTTCCACCCATCTAGCACAGCTAAATTTTAAATTATTAAACCCCTGGACCTCCTCCCTCCACCCCAAAAATTCTTGTGCCACTGCCATCGAAGCCTGCCCATGAGGTTCTCCAGCTTCTTCCAAACAGGTATCATAAAAAATTCACAACATAAATGAAAAATAATTGGCACAATAAGCCAACAGTACAGAATTTGGTATGCAAGCATCCAAGATTGAAACACAAAACAAAACATCACAAATGTCTAAGTAATATAACTTGGCAGCCTTTAAAAAGATTTTCTTCCCTTTCATTCAGGTTAAGGAATAGGGAGCACCAAGGTTGTTCCCACTTTAATAATCTAAAGTGGACTACTGCAGCAACACAGCCTTCAACATTAAAGCAGAGCTGCTTATTGAAGCTTTACAAACTTAGGGGTGATCCAAACTAGTTAGCTGATGACAAGCAAAGACAATACATTTCTCCTCCATGGTGGTCAAAACAACATGTAGTATTTGATGCAATGCAATCCAATGCATCTGCAACTCCATATTCTACAATACTTCAATTACCAAACAATATCTAACAGCATTCTACAGCTCTTCAATTACCAGACAATATCTAACGGCAAGGGTAAAAGGCAATTCTTAAATTCTTGAGGTTGGTCTATAATTCATAAGTACAGCATGCCCAGGTATCAATAATAGATATATTCTGCTCAAATCCAAAACTTAACAGTAAAAAATTAAAAAATATTAGAAAAATACCAACTAAACCAGGAATAATTCATATTTCAGAATCAGATTTTGCCTCTCCCAGATAGCATTTTTCTTGGAAAAGTTCCAGATTGCTGAGCACGGTTCATGTAAAATAAAATTTCCACTGGAATCAACTATTTTATTTACTCTAGACTCAAAAGTCAACCATCGTCATTATATAGTTTGCACAATCAACACAGTTGTGCAAGCAACACTACTGATTCAATCCACAATCAAAGCAAACTAGAAGAGAAAGAAAAGAACCCCCAATCAAAGCCACATCTTCCCATTCCCCAAACCCAACCCCACCCCAAACCGAGAAATTAGAAAAAAAGAAAAACAAAAAATGAAAACACATCATAACCCCACAAAATACTGAAAAAAAAAATTACCCATTAATGCAAACAAAGAGAATTTCAAAGAAAAGAAAGAAACTCACATAGATATTGAGTTGCCTGATAAAGCTAGAGAAATTGTTATGTTTGAAGTACTTGGGCAACAACTGAACGGAGAATTCAGTCATGTCCCTTATAAAAAAACTGTCATTACTTTGGTTCCAGCATATTATCGAGTCTGTGGACTCATCATCCACCATCTCATAGCATTTCTTCAGAAAAGGAGCGATTGACTGATACCCATTATCGCTCGATTTCACCATATTTTAACAAACGATCCAAAATCCACAAATATTTAAGAGATGATGAACCAGAAACGAAGCCAAAGATGTTTTTTTTTTTTATAACTTTGGATATGAACGAGGGGTTTATCGTGCTCTCTTCATAAAGACTTGGAAACCGTGTCTCGGGGAATGAACGCCAAGCGCAATCCAGGGAATTTCTGTTGATCGTACGGATGGGGGAATTGGGTTTTGGACCCTTTTCTGTGTACAAGCGAAGCAATGTTCCTGCCATCGGTTATTTGTGTGGGCTTTGGCCCAAACTTGCCACCGTTGTTCGAAACGGTTTGTAATATTTGATAACCCAAAATCAATCAATTATAATTAATTAATATTCGACTCAAAAGTTTTGAATTTAAATTTTAATTAAAATTAATTAATAAAAAAATTTAAATTTAATTCAATTTTAGATAATTCCTAGCTGTAGCTTTCTTTTGATATATTTTAGATATTTTAAATTTTTAAAATTCTAAATTATTTATATTAATCTTTTCTACTACTTCCTTAACTTTCACTTTTACATATATTTTTTTATTATTTTATTTTTTTTGTTATTTTTTTAAAATATAAGATGTGAAAGGTTGCACTGTGTAAGTAAAAACATGGTAAGTGTAATGTTTTTATATTTGATATTTGACTGATCCATTACTTTAAATTAAAGTTATCAATATTAATTTTGTTGTGTGTTTATTTATTTATTTTTTAAATATAATTCACTTATAATTTTACACTATCTAGTAAATAGAATTTATATAAAATATAAATAATAAATAAATTATACTCATAAATAAATAAATATAACCAATATCTCAATAATTTTCTAACAAGAACGTCTGAATAGATTAATAATTGATGCATTGTATATTTCACTTATCCAACTTATAAATTATCAATTGGGTGTTCTTGTTTGCTTTCATTTTTTGTCCCAAATTCCAAAACCAATATTTTGTTTCTATTGCAGGAGTGGGATGTGTATCCCATCATTTGATAAAGGGCAGCTCCTATCGATGCTTGGGAAAATCATGAAACCCAAAAGGACAATGGAGATTGGCTTAGAGCAGCCCACTTGTGACTTCTTACTTTTGACCATTTACATGTTTTATTTTTGTACCATACTCTAAGTCAATATAATATTTTACTTAATATGACTCAAAATTTACATGTTATATATATATATATATATATATATATATATATTTATTTATTTATTTATTTTTATTATTATTATTTTATTTTATTTTATTATTTTTTTTTATCTAGGTCTGGGTCCAACACTAATGAACACAAGGGAGTCAGAGTTGGACCCAAATGAAATAAATAAATAAATAAAAGATATATCCAAAATTGTTGTTGATGCATCCTTAAATTTAATTTTGGTGCCAAAAATTTCAAATTGATTCAGAATGAAGCCCAAGAAAGAATGTGACTTTGCATTCGTGGAAAGTTACAAGATATATATATCACGAGATGCTCCTGGAGTTGGTGGATGTGCCAGAGCACCAGCGGGCTCAAAGGAAGGCCATTAGGGGATTCAATGAGTTCTTAAGCTCAGACCCTTTTGTGGACATTGCACTAATTCTTCATAAAAATCAATTTCTTGTAAAATAACATTTATATTGGGGTTATTAGACTTCAATATCACAAATTTCTTTCGTTTTCTTTTTCTTTTTTTTTTTTTATTTTTTTTTGGAACAAGTAAACAACTATTATTCATGGCATCCCTTTGAACAGGAAGCATTTATATGTCAAAAATTAAACACGGGACATGCCATGAAAACACAATTAAATGAAAATAATAATAATAATAATAATAATAATAATACAAAACGTTAAAAATGTTCTCTTTGCTCTTTCTCAATCCCCTCCTTCTCACCTCTCTTCCTTCTCTGCTTGCCTAACCACTACATCAACTTGGGGCAAATTCCAATTATTTACATGATAGATAGATAGAGAGAAAGAATAGAAAATTTGTACTTCAAGAATAAATTGCAAATCTGCAATTGTTTATTCTTCTACGAGTACAAATTAATGGAATTCGTTAATATCAAATAAAATTGTGTTAGATTTGTGATAAAAAAAAAAAAAAAGTCACGTGAAATATAATTCATTATTTTTTTAAAGGTGATGTTATCTTGTAAAAGGAAAAAAAACACAAAATTCCAATTTATTTTGTATATTAACCTTCGAGATTGATACATGCAAATAGAAACACAAAAAGCTGATCATCATGATGGCTCAAATAACTTGCTTCTAGGTTAAAAGAGTTTTGGAATAACTTGGGAAGAAAGTAATTGATTTGGTTGGTGTTGTAAGAAATTAATTTGGAAATTTGATCGAAACAGCATAATCGAATTGTGAAAATACATTATATGCATGCTGCTCCTCCATCATCTTAGAAGTACTAAAAGAAATCAGGTTAATAAGAATAAAAAAAAAAAAAAAAGAGAAAGAGTCAAATCTTTTTAAGTTTTAACTTTAATATTAAAAACCCACATTAAGTTAAAACTCTTTGGTTTTGTTTCATTCTTGAATTTGATATTAGAATCGTTAAATGTATAAAAATTCTACTTTACCAACTCTTCACAAATGATACTTGTTAAGTAGCTTCTTGTAATTAAAAGATAAAGCTCGTTGTATTTGCTATAACACATGGAAATGTTGTAATATAAAAAAACTACAAGGCCAGATTGTGCAATATAATTCACATAGACACCACTAGCTCGACCGTGGGCTCGAATCTGTGAGCCTCTGGCCCCAGGTTGCGTGGACCCAATCCGCTGGGACCTCCACTATTTAGATTTCTTTTTGGTTTACACACGTTAAATGGCTACTGGCATGGTAGCACTGACCCGTGTCAAGATTAACTCAGGTTAGTGGCGCACCGCTCAACTTTCGTAATTTTTGAATCATATAAACAATAATGTTATTTTTTTAGAAAAAGATTAATTTTAATTTAAAAAATACATAAATTTTATATAAATAAAAAAATTATTCTCAAAAAAATGTTTATATTATTTTTTAACATAAAATTTTAAAAATAAATAAAAATTAAAAATATTATAAATTATAAAAAATTTTAAAAATAAAATGAAAGATTTTAAAAAATTAAAAAATGAAATTTTCTATATATCTCTCTCTTTCGTCTCTTTCTCTCTCTTGCTCGCTTTCTCACTTTTTTTTTTTCTATTATTATCATATCTCTATTTCACTTCAAATCTACAAATGAAATATTCTTAAATTCTTTATCCATTAATCTACCTCCACAACATAAGAAGGTGACAAAAATAAAAAGAAAGAAAGAGAAAGAGAGAAAGTAACTGAGAGAGTTAAAAAAGAAAAACACCGTTGCTCGGACCCAGTCCGCCGAGATCTCCACTATTGAGAATTTTTTTTTTTTTTCGGTTTACACAGTAACCACCGTTGACCCTCTAAATGCTCAGCACTGACCCGCGTGAAGATTAACTCAGCACAGTAATACGCCCCAGAACGTTCTGGAAAATTCTAAAATAATCTTGAAAGACGGAAAAATTATTAATACTTTCAAATATTTTATGTCATTTTAAAATTTACTTAACAACTCGGTTAATTAATATTTTAAAATGTTAAGGGAAAATTTTAATATTTAAAATTTTAAATTTAAAAAATATATAATTTTTATAAAAATTTTAAAAAATTATTTCCATCAAATTATCAATACTATTTTTTTTTCTTTGTTATATTTACTAATAAACTAATTATTAAAATTTTAAGGGAAATATTCTTTATCATTCACAATGATATGAATTTTTTTTTATAATTAAATTTTTTGAATTTTTTTAAAGGCACAGAGTATAAATTTGGTTATTTTTTTTCATAATTTTAAAAAAATTACATTCACTTTAATTTTAACCTTTTTAAATAAATTCTTTACATTTGAACTGTTAACAGTTTTACTCCTTTTTTTTCTTAATTTATGATTATATGTATCATTGTTGCTAATTAGATATTATTTTTTATAACATGATATTTGAAAAATAAAATGAAAATTAAGAAAAACTTCAAAAAATTAAAAATAAAAAAATGAAAAGTTTAGAAAATTCAAAACATAAAATATCCAAAATTTTCTCGATCTCTCTCTCTTGTCTCTTTCTCTTGCGCTCTCTTTCACACTTTTTTTTTTTCTCTTTATCGCTATAATATCTTTATTTCACTTGAAATATCTCTCGTCTCTTACTCTTACTCTCTCTTTCACATTTTTTTTTCTTTTTATCAATATCATACCTTTATTTCACTTGAAATCTATAAATGAAATATTCTTGAATTCTTTATCCATCGATCCACCTCCACAACAGAAGAAGATGATAAAAATGGAGAAAGTAATGCATAAAGAGTTAAAAAAAATCAAAAACTTTTTCAAGTATTCCCAAGTTTTTTCACAATTTTTTAAATTTTAAGATTTTTGAAATTTTTCAATTTTTTTTATATGTAAAATTGTATGATGTTTATAAAATTTATGGATTTATTAATTTATGGATTTTTTATTTTGATTTTTCATAATTGTTTTAAAGATATTTGAATTTGTTTTTTAATTTTTAATTTTTTCCAATTTTCAGAAATTTTTACAACTTTTTATCAAAAAATAAATTTTTCGTAAATTATCACAGCATCAGAAAATAATGAGTAGCATATGAGAGTAAGACAATTTTTTCTTAAATCTAAATTCTTAGTTATTTGTGTAGTGTTTAATTTATATTGCACAATTTCATTAAGAAAAAAAAAAAGTACAGTAAGCATTCAAAGAATGTAAACAAAAGGTGTGCCCAATGCTGCCAAACAGTACCGTGATTTCCCCATCCGTCGGATTCAGCCACCCCTATCCGTTGGATTCGGCCACTCCATCATGGATACTTTCTTAATCTTAGGTACACAATGATCCCCCAGTAAGCCCCATCAGCTCTTTCCATGGACTGCAGCTACAGACTTTCCTTATCCTCACAATGGTAAATCGTGCAAATGCATTGCCCCGTTGCCGGCCTTGTCGTTTTCTTATTTGTCCCTTGTCGTTTTCCAACTAAAAGCTTGTGCTTGACCACCTGTCGATTTTTAAGTTGTCTCCACCTGCGTCCGAGCTATAGACGAGTGGACAAGTTACCTAGAAATTCGGTAGTTCCACTTAATAAGAGCTTGCTTAAATTTTAATATAAAAATTATTCAACCAACACGTTAATGATTAACAAAAACATATTTTTCTCATTTAAATTTGTCAAAAATTTGTTTGAAAATTTTATTTAAATTTTTTATATAATTATTAAAATATTTATTTAGTATTAATAATATATATATATTGTTACTTGTTCGAGTTATTAAAATAATTTATTTTTAAAAAAATTAATAATAAAAATGTGTATATCTAATATAGTTTTTTAAAAATCTCATAAATATATAAATTTTTGTGTAATGAAATATTTTTTTTCTATTTATAATTGTATAACAAAACAAAATATTTAGTTTTTAAGTTATTAGTTTTATTAAAAAATATATTTTTTATCAATTTAATTTTAAATATAATAATAATATTATAACTATAATTATTTTTATTAGTAATATGAAATTAAATGACTTGAATATAAAAAAAAACATCATTTTAATAAAATATAAATATAATTCAATTTAACCAACTAATTAAATAAATTAAATTTAAATATGTCAAGGCTCCACTCGAATCATATAAAACTTAGTTGTGCCCATTAAATTATCCACTTTAATCATTTTTATTTCATTTAAATTAATTATTCAATCTAATTAGTTAATTTAGTGCTATTAAAGAGTAGGTCCCACCACAATAACGCAGTGGACAAGTCAATGTGACATCCAACTGCTTTTGAATTCGTCGGTGCCGGCCGATATTTCGCGAGGAATGTAATTTATTTTATTATTATATCCGATATTTTTATTTTTATTGAAATTTTCATCTTTCAGCCTCTTCAATTGTTTTAATTGCCATCAAATTAGCTTGTATAGATTAGAATTATTAATTTTAAATTCCACAGCTTATCCACATTTTAATAGATTAGCTTTCCCTCTATATTTTAATTAACTACTTTGTTTACTTAAAATCTTAATAGATTACTGATTTAATTTTTATTTATTAAATATTTTTGTTTCTATTATAAATATTTATTTTATAAAATCTCAAATTAGAAATTGACTAAATAATTTTTTTATTATTCTCTTAAATTTTATTTTTATTTAACCAATTAATTTTTATGCTAAGCCTATTTTTCATTTTTTTTAGCCAATCCCAATTTACGGTAAGCTACTAGTTAACACAAACAGGCTAATTAATCGAAGCTCTTCGCAAACCAGCTTAGTTAAGAAGTAAATATGGGATATATCGGACCGCCGAGATATCCGGCGTGCCAGGATCGAGCTTGGATATTTCGACAGGTGGCCTATGAGCAGCCACCGAAAGCGAATAGGAATATTCCACGTGGCATTCAAGGATGACAGCTAAAGTTTTTGCTTTTTTTTTTTTTTTTTCAGACAAATAGCCCTCCCTCTTGGGAGTGTCTTCCGTGGGGCCCACCTGGCACGTTGCCTCGTGGCGGAGTCATCAAGCTCCAGAGTGGAGATAAGATGCAAAGATAGTTTTCCACTGTTCGCCTAAGTGCACATATTCATTTTGCCATTGACAGTTGGATCTTCCTCGGTGTTTGTCCCATCTAACGGCTCATATTTCCTCATTTGCTTCTGCACATCAGAAATATCTGCTGACTCACCCCAAAACAGTTTTTTAAGTGTTCTGTGATTAATTATATATTCTTTTACAGTTCAAGTTGGTGAAAAGCTTTATTACATGTATGATATGGATATTTAGATAAATCAATAACAATTTGCATCTTTTTTTTTTTTTTTGCAAAAATCTAAGTTAAGCATTTCTATAATATAACTTTTACCATCAATGTGAAATATTAATATTAATTTAACCTATCACTATTTTCATTAATTTAAATTTATACTTTTATAATTATATATATATATTTTATAAAAATATGTAATAATATATAATATATAAATTTAAAATATTATAACTACATATAAAAAAATTATTTAAGGACTCAAATAATAGATTTTTTTATGTAATAAATCACTCATAACTTAAAAAAAAAAAACACTCAAAATTTTCTCTCTAACTCTGATTTTTTTTTTTAAAAAAAAAAAAAAGGAGAGTCTGGTAACTTTTTGAGCTATTCTTGATTTGGAATTTTCTCTCCCTTTCTTTCTTTCTATGATTTCAAAATTGAGTGGTCATTGTTTAAGTTGATTTCTGTTTGGTTGCTTTCTTGCTTTCTCTTCCATTGTCAAATGGTTGCAAGTGTTGTTGTTAACAATTTTTAGTGGGATATCTGGTCTTTGCAGCATTGTATTTTTCTTTATCTCTACCATCTTGAATCTATTTCATTCCCTCTCTGCTCTTTTATATCTCCATAGCAAGGGGTTTCCTGGCTGATTCCAGTTTCTTGTCTGATTTTACTTTTCCAAACTTATCTCTCTTCCCATTTCTATATCCTTAACTTAATTCATTTTCTGAGCCTTAACCGATAGCTCGAGATTTATACTGCCTACTCTATCACTTGTCCAAGCATCTCTCTTCCCTGAAAAAAAGATCACATCTTGATTTACATTTCACACTTTTTTGCGCTTTTTTTTCTTAGTTTCCAACCGCTTACCTGCTTATCTGCGTAAGAAGAAAAAATGGGAACCTTTTATTTTTCCAAGAGTGTTGTTAATGTTAGATGAGAACTTTCTTGGCCAAATTGGAACAAAGGAGTGTTCTTTAGCTAGTTTTGGTTGGAAAGGGCCAACAAAGGATGGTATCAAAATCATATTCAAACCTTTTGGAGCTTGTCACCGGCGAGTCTCCGTCGTTTGGTCGCATGAGCCGGCGAATTCCACGGATTATGACGGTTGCCGGCATAATATCCGATCTAGATGATGACCCTTCAGAGAGTGTGTGCTCTGACCCATCATCTTCTTCTGGTCAGAGGGACCGAATTATAATTGTAGGGAATCAACTGCCAATAAGGGCACAGAGGAAATCAGATGGTGGCAGCAAGTCTTGGAATTTCTCTTGGGACGAGAATTCACTTCTTCTTCAGTTGAAAGATGGATTAGGAGACAGTGAGATTGAGGTTATCTATGTTGGTTGCTTGAGGGAAGAAGTTAGACCAAGTGAACAAGATGAGGTCTCACAAATTCTCTTAGAGACCTTCAAATGTGTACCAACATTTCTCCCGTCTGATCTTTTTGGCAGGTACTACCATGGGTTTTGTAAGCAGCAGTTGTGGCCTTTATTTCATTACATGTTGCCTCTGTCTCCGGATCTCGGTGGCAGGTTCAATCGTTCGTTGTGGCAAGCGTATGTTTCTGTAAACAAGATATTTGCCGATAGGATCATGGAAGTGATTAACCCGGAAGATGATTTCGTGTGGGTAAATGACTATCATCTGATGGTGCTGCCAACCTTTTTGCGGAAGAGGTTTAATAGGGTGAAACTTGGGTTTTTCCTTCATAGTCCATTCCCTTCCTCGGAGATTTATAAGACACTGCCTGTTAGAGATGAGCTTCTGCGAGCACTGTTAAATTCGGATTTGATTGGGTTCCATACTTTTGACTATGCAAGACATTTCTTATCTTGCTGCAGTAGAATGCTTGGCCTTACCTATGAATCCAAGAGAGGATACATAGGCCTCGAGTACTTTGGTAGGACAGTAAGCATCAAAATTCTTCCTGTTGGTATACATATGGGTCAGCTTCAGTCAGTTCTGAACTTGCCAGAGACTGAAGCAAAGGTAGCGGAGCTTCTTAAGCAGTACTGTGACCAAGGTATGGTCATGTTGCTAGGTGTGGATGACATGGACATTTTCAAGGGCATAAGTTTGAAGTTGCTGGCAATGGAACAGTTACTTGTACAGCATCCCCAGTGGCAAGGGAAGGTGGTGTTAGTGCAGATAGCAAACCCAGCAAGGGGTAAAGGAAAAGATGTCAAAGAAGTTCAGGATGAGACATACTCAACTGTGAAGCGAATCAATGAAACATTTGGGAATTCTGGATATGACCCGATTGTTCTGATTGATGCACAGCTGAAATTTTATGAAAAGGTTGCATATTATGTTGTTGCAGAGTGTTGCTTGGTCACTGCTGTGAGGGATGGAATGAATCTCATTCCATATGAGTACATAATTAGTCGTCAAGGGAATGAGCGATTAGACAGGGTGCTGGGACTGGAGATTACTACTCCAAAGAAGAGCATGCTGGTTCTCTCTGAATTTATTGGCTGTTCGCCATCTTTGAGTGGAGCAACTAGAGTAAACCCCTGGAACATTGATGCAGTGGCTGATGCCATGGACTATGCACTGGATATGGCTGAGCCAGAAAAACAACTTCGACATGAGAAGCATTATAGATATGTCAGCACACATGATGTTGGATATTGGGCACGTAGCTTTCTCCAGGATTTAGAGAGGACATGCCGTGACCATGCAAGGAGGAGGTGCTGGGGTATTGGTTTTGGTTTAAGCTTCAGAGTTGTAGCACTTGATCCAAATTTCAGGAAGCTGTCAATGGAGCACATTGTCTCAGCTTACAAGAGGACGACAACCAGGGCAATTCTTCTGGACTATGACGGTACTCTAATGCCCCAAGCTTCCATTGATAAAAGCCCGTCTCCAAAGACTATTGACATCTTAAGGAGCTTGTGCAGAGGTGATAACAACATGGTTTTCCTTGTGAGTGCTAGAAGCCGCAAGACACTTGGTGAATGGTTTTCTCCATGTGAGAAGCTTGGGTTAGCGGCAGAGCATGGTTATTTTCTAAGGTGAAATACTTAATCTTGAAACTGATTACTACTAATATATAGGGATGCATGCCTGCTATGTGGCTAACTTTGAATTGTTCAAAATTCTATCATAGGCTAATGCGAGATACAGAATGGGAGACATGTGTGCCTGCGGCAGACACAAGTTGGAAGCAGATTGTGGAGCCAGTGATGCAGCTTTACACTGAAACAACAGATGGATCCACTATCAAGGATAGGGAAACTGCTTTAGTATGGTGTTATGAGGATGCAGATCCAGATTTTGGTTCATGCCAGGCTAAAGAACTTCTTGATCATCTTGAAAGTGTCCTAGCTAATGAACCTGTTACAGTGAAGAGTGGCCAGAATAGTGTGGAGGTCAAACCTCAGGTTTGCATCATATATTTCTATTTGTTGTCACATTATCAGTTTCATTTATTTTTCCTTACTCATATCAGCATTTATTCCAATGATTCTAATGTCACAAGACCTAAGTTTAGAGAAATATTCTTTAAGAGCACTGCTAGATCTTTTATATTGCATTAGTTCAATCCTTTGCTTGTTTTAATGATGTAACAATCAGAAGAAAGCCCAGAACAAATGCTCCACCGACAAATTGCTGTTACTTTGAAGATTGATACACCTTGCATTTAGTGTTCAATACAGGAGCATTGGCTGATTCTGATGTGCAAGAGTCTGTCCTAATCTCTTTTTGTAGATGTCCATTTTGTCAAATGAAAATATTAGCAGGCACACACCTGAGTGGAAGAAAACATCAAACAACTGCCATGAGGTTTGCCTTTTATATTGCACCAATATAAGGCTATAAAAGTTTGAAATCAAGTCAGCCTTCACTGTTCCATTTATACACATCAGACGTACAGTGATTTGGTAGCTCTCTTATGTCTAGATTTAGAAAGAGTCAATAGAATATGACAGTTGACCATAGCTGAGAAATTGAGGCAGCATGATTTGATGATTTTACTTAAGAAATCTGTCATCATTTTGAATGTACTCCGTGATTGAAAGAGCAACTAATACACCAAATATAAATGACATAGTGTTGCTTTTATCTTGTGCAAATGAGAGGTAATGAACTTGTCTATGCGCAGGGTGTAAGCAAGGGACTCGTAGCCAAACGTCTGCTTTCCACCATGCAAGCAAAGGGAATGTCACCGGATTTCGTTCTGTGTATTGGAGATGACCGGTCTGATGAGGATATGTTTGAGGTTATTACAAGTTCCATGGCAGGCCCATCAATAGCTCCAAGGGCAGAAGTTTTTGCATGCACAATCTATCAAAAACCCAGTAAGGCAAAGTATTATCTGGATGATGCAGCAGAAATCGTTAGGTTGATGCAAGGGTTGGCTTCTGTTTCCGAGCAAACAATGTAGCTCCATTAAAAGGTGCAGTGTCCTTGTTTTTCTCTTAAAGCATGTAGGTTCACATGTTGAGCGGTGTTGTGCGCATACTTTTCTGTGTTATAATGCTCTTATTTTATGCATAAATTACGGTCTTGCTACTTTGGAGAAGGCTGTAGAGACGGATACTTCTTGTGTGTTTGATCTCTTTCCAGCAAAGTTGTACACATATTTGTGCCATGAATCCGAGCTTGTTGAAGTTGACTTTAAGTTCATCAGAGGATTAACAAATCTACCATTCATCAGAAAATGATAACAAGATGTTGTGCATCATTTTTATGGTTTTCTTTTTTTTCTTTTTCTGGAATTACCCTAGTTGTCCATGTCTTCAGTGCTGTCCATGCATGATTTCTTATTTGGTGCCTTTTGTCTCCCTTATCCAATTTTCCTGGTTGTTTTTTTCCCACTAGATTGCATGGCCTACGAAGGAGTGATCTTCATCGTCCTCTTGCACAATTCACCAACATGTTTCACTGGGGTCAATATATTAATTGATTATGATTCATTGATTTATTTATACTTTTTTTTTTGGGCATAGGTTACATCAGCAATGGCCGGCCATTTGACCATGTTTGTCATTCTTGAGATAATTTTGAACGGCCAAAAAATTAGGTTACCATAAAAGTGGTGGTCACAAAGAATTTTTATATTATATAAAAAACATTTTATATTACATATAAAATATTATTAATGTAATACAAAAATTCTTTGGAGACAACTTGTGGCTACCTAGATTTTTCTTTTTGAATATTCTGATTTAGGAGAAGAGCAGTATATCAGTTTTTCCTTTTAGGGCCTATTTTTATTTATTTTGTGTTTTTTTTTTCTTTGTAATTGCTGTGTTGAGAATAATGTTTTAGGTGGACTAGGTTTGCATTACTACCAGTAAACTAAATCAGTAAAAACTCAGACTTAAAATTGATGCATTTTAACTATTGATTACTTTGAATTTACTTAACATATTGTAGGTTTGAATCTAGCTAGTTTATCCATTGGGCTGTGAATCCAAAATGGGAGGGAAAATGTGAATCCAAAGTGAGCAGATTGATCCTGCTGCTGGCTTGATCGATTTTTTACCAAGGTTGCACAAATAATTTTTTTTTTTAACTAGAAAGTTAATTGTGAAGGGAATCATCTTTTTTTTTTTTTTTTTAATTCTTTAAAAAATGTATTTGACTGTATATTATATAATAATAATATTATTAATTTTTTTATATAAAATTAATATATTTTTATTAAGATTAAAATTTAAAATTGTATAAATAAAACTTTCAATTATCCCCCACCAAAAAAAGGAAGTGAAAATTTGTTAATCTTTTGTTATGCACTATGTTACTTGGTGAATAACCTCAATTAAATCTTTACCATTAGCATTATATTTGTCTTTTGAGTTTTGCTTTCCACACCCCCCCCCCCCCCCACCCACCTCCATAAAAGAGAAAATTCTTAGGTAAATAAAGTAATTGAAGTGAATAAAAATTATAGGATCAGTTCAACATACATTGCAATGGTACGTAAAAATAAATATAATTGTGGTCAAGTGAGAAACGTGAATCCAAGAGAAGAGTCTCCAGAGGTTCTGGTGTCAAACCCATGAGAGCGCTCGAGTGCCGAACCTGTGTGAGTGCCCTGACAAATTGGTCAAAGTGCCAGGACGAATTACACTATACCCACAGAAAACAAAAATTTCCAACATGTCAGCCAACCTCGCTCAGGAGACAATCAAGCTGTACAAACATACCAACTAAGCTATACAAAAACTCACCCCATTTCTAACTAAACATTGCAATTATCGACAAATTCTTAATAACGCCTGTGTAGTAGTAGGTAGAAAATTTTCGACTTTCCTCTGAATTCTGTTTATTTAGGCTGTATTGGTTTACTATGGACTGGTCAACCCTCAGTTACACTAACAAGGGAGAACAATATCCAATGTGAATCGTGAAATATTTGTCTGATCTCATTGATTCCATATTCAAACGAATTGACTGCATCGCTAGCTTCCTCCTCACAAACTCTCCTTGGACCCACAAGACCTTCTTGGTATCTAGGACCAAACATTTGTGTATATATTGCCGTCACTATGACATCAATATTATTTCATACATTAAATTTATAACTTAAGTAATGGGTAATATATTGACCCTTCATATCTGAGCTTGCATTCTCTTGAAGTAACCTTGGAATTGTCGGCTTCAAGCATTCAGCAACCATGGGATTTTCACTACGATATCAATGTCTTGTACAATCTAAAGTCAAAAGTTTGGTTGGTTGTCGCTCTTGAAGTCTTTGTACCCTTGCACAATTGGATGGTGTAGACCGTTCCATTGAAAATCTAGGTCAAGTATGAAAAAACCCCATTACCCACGTCAATCAAGACTTTCTCTCTCTCTTTTATATATATATATATTTATTTATTTTTGTGTGTTGTTACCTCTTAAAATTTTTACTTCATTTTACCTTTTTTTTTTAGTTCAAGAGTTCATGAATCATCATAACTATTCAATAAAAACATAATTGAATTTCAAATCACTTTTCATAATTAGTACTCAAAATTTTAAAAACAAGAATTTAAACTTTTAATTATTAAAATATTTCTTTAAAAACAAATTTCTATTTCTCATGACTCTAGGATTTGAATCTGAGTAGTTAGTTTAGGAAACTTTCAATTAATCTCTCACGCTAAATTTCAGGGTTACCAACCCCCCCCCCCAATATTACCCGTTGCGTGAAGAAAAAAGTTGATAATTAGGGTTTGAATGATTGGGGTGACATGTCTTGAAACATTTAAATTCTAAAGCCACAATACCCCACAGATGAGCCTTTAATGGTCCTTTTAGTTTTGTTGTATATAATAAAGTTTTTCCATTTTGTGATGCAAATTATTTAATTGGTAAAAATTTATAATTTTTATTATTTCAAAAATATATTTATGACTTTTAAATTTAACTAAGATTTATATCCTTAACATGAATTAAAAACACTAATTTCATATATTATTTTATTATTAGATATTCATTGCATTGTATATAAAAATTATATTAATTGAACTCAATTTTTTATTCTAAAAAATAATTAAGGGATATTTCAAAGTTTGAAGTATGAGTTGAGCAGCTAATCGATCAACTCAATTTGCAATCATTTATGCTAATTTAACAAGTTTTTACTTTTTTTGTTATTATTATTATTATTATTTTTTATTTTATTTTTTTTGTATTGGTTGAGATTTTGAAAATTTTTAAACTAATATTAATAAATTAATTTGAATATGAGTGTCAAATCAACTCAAACTAATCCCCTTGTACCTCTGACTAAAGTTGTAAAATCTATTTTATTTGTTAATTTATTGTAAGAATTTGAGTTAAAATCTTCGAGCTTAGATGCAACTCTAACATATGTAAATTAAAACTTAGCGGGAACGGACTATTTTGTTCCTATAACATATGTGTGAGAGAGATCATTGTGATTTTGGACAATTAATAAATGAGATGGAGATACCAACTCAGTCTTCTGATAAAAAGTGGACGGGGTCGATTCACATCAGAGAATGAATGCCGACTTCTGTACAGTGGTTTAAGCCAACACACAGCAATAGATAAATAATAAACCTTGTAAATTTCTACTCGAATAAGTCACAAGAACATATTGTACTTGAACGCTCATTTGAATAACTTTTTCAAAACAGCCAAATTTTATGAGTTAGAAAGATTAATAAAACTAATTTTAAAAATTACATAACAATAAATCTGAATATTAAATTTACATTATGAAAGAACAAAACAATAAATTAAATTTAATATAATATATATATATATATATATTTATCTCATTAAAAAAAAATAAAAGGGTACAATTGTTTAATAGAGATTAAAAATTAATCTTTAATTATAAATTAAATTAATTAAATCTAATTCTATGTAATTTTAGTATTTTGATATAACTAAATAATATTTTTTATTCTAATTTATTGTATGACTAGTCAACAAGATTATACATCTATATTATTTGTGTATATATTTTTTAATTATTTTGTGACACTTTATTAATTTAATAAAATTATTAATATGTATATAATTGTCTAATAATAATATCAAAATTAATTTAATTCAAAATTCACGGTAATATAAAAAACAGTTAAAGTTATTAAGTTGAAGTGGATTTTAAGATTGAGAGTATTTTTGAATAATAATATGAAAAGATATTGAAATTAATTTAAATTTTTTACAAATTAAAAGTTAGTAATAAAGTAAAAGTTAAATAATTGAGTTTGTATATAAAAATTAGATTAATTGAATTTAATTTAATATAATTTTATTATTTTGATATGATTATATATTTTTAATTATGTAAAAATTTGAATGTATTAATTTATTACATTACATTGGGAGTAGAATTTCATATATATATATATATATATATATATATATATATATAATTTAATTATTATATAATATTTTATTAATTTAATAAAATTATTAATATTTATATAATTACGTAATAATAATATTAAAATTATGAGGTCGTGAAGTTGAAGTCGTTGAAAGATAAAATGGTAATATAAGACAAAATATAACAAGGTGGGGAGTCGTCTGGGTCAACTTCTCGAATTGCGCGTAGGTGTCAAGGACCGAGAGGATGGAGAGAAGCCAAGTTGGGGGCGAATCTGTGTGGCACTTAAGAGGAATGGATGGCGTATGGTTGCCGAGAAATTGAAAGAAAATACCACAATTTCGCCGGAAAGCATGGGAAAACAACGCAAGAATCTAGCAAGCTAAACTGACAGATTAGTGAAGTTAAATTAGTGACTTGATGATCAAAAATTTAAATTGGTGTGATTCTTTTATAAAATTAAATAAGAAAATAAATCAAAAGAATTGCTTAATTTAATTAATTTAGTTGATTTCTTGTTGAATTTTTTTTTTAAAAAAATCTCTTTTCTTAAAAATAAATTATATATTATAATATTATTTTATTAAGAATACCTATAAAGATGTTTTTAAATTTTGTTTTAATAATATTTAATATTTTATTTTACAAATAAAAAAATAATGTTAATCATGTTTTTAGAAACAAAAATAAAAAGAGTCTCTTTGGCGACGAGGCACGCGTCTGCCAGTGATGGCGCGTCGCTTCTTGCTCTTTGAATTTGAATTTGCCAATCAGAACACCGTTATTCTTTTCGGCGATTTTGTCACTTTTTGTCGTAATTTCCTGGTGGGCCGATCCTGATCGGGTTGAAAATACTGGGCCCTACATCTTCGTCCCTTTCCCCTTCTATCTTGTTTTACTAATTAATCTGAACTCCGCTCCATAGATGAGCTGGCAACCGAGCAGACAGGCGAAGCATCCGCGTTGGTCTGAAGTACTATTTATGCTCTCTCTCTCTCTCTTTTTAATAATAATAATATTATTATTAATTGCATCTACATTTTTTAATCTTTAGATGCGAGACTCGTTCAAACTTTTTTTTATGGTAACACATTAATTAATGGGTTTTTTTTTTTTTAATTTATTTAGGCCGAGGAGAGGTAGTGTTGACAGAACATCCAAGACTTCCATCACAATATATATATATCATTTCATGTCGTGCATTCGTACCATTAAAGTTTTACCAAAGAAGTTGCATTAGATACTTGGGGTATTCTGATTCTCTGTCCCACCTCACCCGACTATTCTCTTCTCCCAGGTCTGCGTCTAACGCGAGAGGAAGAGGAAGAGGAAGAGGGAGGGAATTAAAATGATCGATGAGAAATTGGAGAATGCTATAAACAGCCTAGGAAAAGGATTCGATTTAACGATGGATTTTCGGCTCAAATACTGCAAAGGCAAGCAAAGACTTGTTCTGCTAAATGAAGCAGAAAAAACGGAAATCACAGTCCCTGGTTATGGAACCATCAAAGATGTTTCCGTCGATATAAAGTGCGACAAAGGCGACCGCACTCGCTATCAATCCGATATCCTCGAGTTTCACCAGGTTTGCATTTCTATACTTTCGTCTCGCCTGACAGACAATTTGTTTATATATATAGCTTTTTTTTTTTTTTTTTCGTTTGTTAATTTTCATTGAAGAAAAGAAGGAAGAAGAGAAAAAAAACGCATGCGAGACCACGTTGGTGTTTCGTGGAATTCAAGGTTCATGAACATTCAATTTAGTGCAGATGGCCGAGCTGTTCAACCAGAATTCCTCGATCCACGGCAAGATCCCATCGGGGCATTTTAACTCGGCGTTTGGATTCCAAGGCTCGTGGGCAGCTGATGCAGCCAGGACCAAATATTTAGGACTTGCTGGTTACATGATAGCCTTATCCAGCGTTCATATCGATCGCTATCCGCTTGTTCTCTCCGATGATGTCCGGAATTCAGTTCCATCTTCTTGGGATCCCTCTGCTCTTGCAAGGTAACAACACGACAACATTTATAAATGTGTGCTTTGGTGTCCTTACGAGGCGATAATCAGAATGGCCAAGTTAAGGCTGAAATCAAAATTTAGAAAAAGCTTGTTAGATGAACTAAAATGTTAGACAATCTTCATATGATATTCTTGCATTCCTTCTCGTTGGAAATGTTGAAAACTAGCTGCTAGACTGTGAATTATATACGATAGATATTTATTTTTAATTTGATATTTTTAAATTTATACTTTTAGGATTTAAATTTTTAACTAAAAATGTTTTCTTAAAGGATAGTTGACAAGTTTTTTTTTTTTTAATTTTTTATTTATTTTACGTAATCATAGTAAACTCAGAAACATGATGTTACGTACATCTAGCATAGAAAATTTACTTGGAAGAAGATTCTTATTTTCCAACTTAGACTTCCAAACAAAATGAAAAAGGAGTTGAAAGCCTGTGACGTTGGTATAGCTAGGTGGGCATCTAGAAAATCTTGAAAGTGATGTGATTGAACGCGTTTATCAACGTCACATGAACATTCGATTCACTTCATATTTGGATTGGGAAGATAGTGGAAAAAATACAAAATAAAAATTTGGGGTGTGTCCAAGCTAATAATTCATCTAGCATATTCTTTTTAATTATAATTCTCGAATTTCATGCAACATTATTTCAAGGTAACCAGAAAGGTAGGTACCCAAAAAATTTCACCACACATACATAGAAAATTGGGTGTATGACTATAAATATAAAAAGAAAAATTTTGCCTCTTCTTCTTATACACAGTAATAATTTAATGCGGACATTAATGCAAATATCTCTTTGACTTCTCGCTTTTTTCTAACAAATAAAATATATTAAAATAATAATAATAATAATCATCATCATCATCATGGACAGAGTCATAGGAGTTCTAATGGAGGCCAACGTGCCAACCAATTGGCACAGATTGCAATTTCAATTTATTTGGTCAAATTGAAACGTAGGTTTCTTCTTCTTTGGCCAATCATTCGTGATTTGGAATTGGTCCATGCGCTTGGTTTAATCTGTAAAGTCAGATGTGCCGGCTTGGTTTAATATAAAATAAGGATAAGATGGTCGAATTCCTATGTCCTGTTGATTTTCTTTTTTTTTTTTCTTTCTTTTTTTTTTTTTCTAAATTCCTAATTTATTGTCAAAATCAAGTGGGATGGAGTTCCGTGTCTAGGCCTGCAAACCGATGACAAGATACATCGTATTTTTCACACCAGGAGTCACTTCCCTGTAATCTCAAATCCAGTTTCTCAACACTCCCTACTCATCTATCCCATTAACTAAAAACAATTTTCTATTAAACTCAATGAGATAGGATTGAGGGCCTTCACTTAGAAAGCATACTAACTATAGTTACTGGTGTCAGAGTTTGATCTGTGAAAAATAATAGAATTCAATGTTCATATCCTTTTAAAAAAAAAAAAAAAAATCTATGAGATGAAAGTTAAATAATAAAAATATAGAAATGTATTTTTCTATGTGAATGCAATTTGACTCTTTCCCTACAAATTTTTCTTTGAAAACTGCATTTGGGACCTATACAAATTCCATTTAGGCCGCGCCCCCTAGATTTGAAGTGCATTTGGAGACCTGGTCAACCAAAGGCAGCCCCAATGTTACCATCAGAAAAAGAAAAAGAAAAGAAAAGAAAAAAAGGAAAGTCAGCCCCTGATTGTTTGACAAAAGATAGAGAAACCAGAAAAACAATAGGATCGGGGTTGAATTTTGTTGTTTTAGGCCATGTTCCTTGTCCTCTGTCGTTGCAAGATAAGGTTTGATTCAAAGTATATCTGAACAATGACTTTGTCCAGCCCGTTGTTGTCTAATGGTTGGTCAACAAATGTAATCCAAACATAAACCGAAGATGTTGAATTCTAGGAAATTCGATTACTTGTTAAAGTTGTGCTTGTTTTCCACAGGTTCATTGAGAAATACGGGACACACATTATTGTTGGTTTAAGCATTGGCGGCTCGGATCTGGTACTAGTTAGGCAAGATCGATCTTCCAACATGGGTCCATCAGAGCTAAAGAAACATTTGGATGACCTTGGAGATCAAATATTTACAGGGACATGCAATTTTCCTTCTCCAAAGCCTAGGGACTACAAGGTTCTTGACTGATGTTTTTATCCATTTAGGTCCTGAAACCGATGCAGTGCAAGTTCTGTAGCTAGGTTCTAAATTGAATCAAACAAACATCTTATATGTTCGGAGTTGTATTACATGGATGCAGTCAACTTCACGCCTGCCACACAGAGACTGGCATTGCACTGAGAATGACCCATTATTTTGTATCTCTCATTGCATTTTGCTATTTTTGTTGTGTATGGTTTGTTGATCTAATTCACTGTTGTTAATTTCAGGTACCACAGGCTTTCAATGTCTTTGGTCAAAAGCCCATTTTCAACAGCTATTCATCTATCAGCGCAAAAGATGTAGGTGTCATTGTTGCTTAATCATCATCTAGACTTGTTTGGTTCAAGAAGGAATGAGATTCACATAGAAGTAACTAACATTGAAGTAGGGAGCCTGTGCAGGGAATCACAGTCATCTGTGCCAAGAAGGGAGGCGACCCATGGGCGAGCAGTCACTGTGAGTGGCTGCTAACAGTTCCATCAATGCCAGATGCAGTTCACTTCAACTTCATACCCATAACCTCTCTTCTCAATGGTGTTCCTGGAAAAGGTTTCTTATCACATGCTATCAACCTTTATCTTCGATGTAAGTCTAACCTTATTTTAATTTTTGACGAAGGATTTGAATTTTTTTTTTTCTGAATTTTTGGGTGTTCAGATGCTATGTGGGTGTTCATTATTTCTTTCTGGCAATTAATCCTTGATTTAATGAACTGCAATCCCAAATGTCACCTGGAACGTAGAATCTAGGATTTTGCTTAACAGCAAACTCCATGTAATTAATTGTCTCCGGATCTTTGTTTTTCATCCTCATTATCATCACTCTATTTGGCATACAGACAAGCCTCCTATAGGTGATCTGGCCTTCTTTCTTGATTTCCAATCTCACAAGCTTTGGGCCCCCATGCACAATGACCTGCCATTTTGCCCTACAACAAACTTGACAAGTTCATCTCCAGCTCTTCAGTTCAATTTGATGGGCCCCAAATTGTATGTGAACACCAGTCAGGTACTATTCCAATGATTCCTTTTTTTTATTTATTTACGAGAATTAGATATGCTGCAATGGAAGATGAGAAAATTTCTCTTCCCAAACAGGTTATAGTTGGAAAGAGGCCAGTGACAGGAATGAGGTTCTACCTGGAAGGCATGAAATGCAACCGGTATCACTCTTAAACACATAAAAATTAATATCTCAAATGTAACATATGTTCATATTTCTCACTTTTTGATCAACTACTCGCAAGAATTAGAGCAGCCTAAACTACTTTTCACCTATAGGTACTGCATCTATCTATCTATATATATATTTGTCAAAAATAAAAAATAAAAAAGTCGTCCTAGTACAGGAGATCCCACCTAGAATATGAGGAATAATCATCTATCTATATACCTTCTTTTGATCATCAATTCAATCTTCAATAGATAAATGTTTGTAAAATTCTCCAAATGGTTGTAGTCTTTGATCACTTCATGATGTCGGTCCAACTTTTCTGAAGTTGTTCAACCCTTGCAGTACATGGAAAACACAAAAGAATGAATCTGAGGAGCTACGCCATTTTCTTATCAAACACTCATCATCAATAAGGCTTTGGCCCCTGTTTATTTCAGGTTAGCCATGCATCTCCAACATCTCTCAAACACTCCAAAAATGCTGGAAAACAAGATAGACGACACACCATTGTGGCAAGGATCAGAACACATTGCCGATGATCGATACTTGGAAGCTATAAAGGGAAAGAGGTTCTCCCACATATGCACAGCACCAGTGAAATACAACCCCAGGTGGAATAAAACTGGAAAAGATGCAACCTACATTGTCACAGGAGCTCAGCTTCATGTAAAGAAGCATAACTCAAAGCGTGTGCTTCATATTCGGCTACTGTTCTCCAAGGTTTCAGATTTCTTCATAGTGAATTCGAGCTGGAAACAAGGAGCATCATCTGGATCACTGCAGAAGTCTGGCCTCTTTTCTGCGATAAGCACATCTATAACGGGCAATCTTTTGAAGGATAAACCTGAGGCAGTGGTGGTGGATTCCGGTGTGTATCCATCAGGGCCCCCAAAGCCAGTGCAAACACAGAAGATGTTGAAGTTCGTTGACACGTCTCAGTTGTGTAGAGGACCACAAGACAGTCCTGGATATTGGTTAGTAACTGGTGCGAAACTGGAGCTGGAGAATGGGAAAATAAGCCTACAAGTTAAGTTCTCTCTATTGAGCACTTATCAATGAAAATCAAGAACAAGTTTGACTCCCTTCAAGATCAAGCCATGAAACAAGTGAGAATCGTAACATAACAGGTGGATTGCTCGTTGACAAAACCAAACCCCCCCCCCCCACACACACACACACTTGTCAAAAGGGACCAAGAGAATTTTGTGTCTAAGTTCATGTAAGGCTGATTTCTCGAATGACATTACAGATTAAATGGTGTACATAGGCAAGCAGCTTCGAAGTAATGAAATTTTAGGTCAAGTATTTCATTACAAGTATCTATAACTTTTCATGGTGCCCTGAAGATGCTAATTTTATATGTTACAATAATCAATTTAATATTTTTTATTTCAATTGAATTTCACTTTAATTTAAAATCTTTGTACAAAATTAACTTGATTTTTTTTAGTTAACCTTGTCTCAATTTTTTTAAAATTCTTATTTTTCATTACAAGCATCTTAACTTTTCGTGGTATCATATTTATTCCTTTTACATATATCATATGTTCTAATAAATTGTCTTACATCCTTTACCATGTCTTTTTTTTTTTTTTAAAAAAAAGGTGTATAGAAAGTTTCTTTATAGTAGTGATTACTCTAGAATGACCCTTTTACATTCCATCATATCATAATTTCATCAATTACCTTCTCAAGGATTCATTTTGCCCTATAACTAATCTTCCTTTCCATAGTAGCTTGTCATAAGACCAAGTATATAATGAATCCTTTAATTGACCCAATTATAATTAGGAAATGAGAGACTATAGCTAAAGATTTTGGTCTCTAAACTATTGGACAATTGTATAAAAGTTAGGAGAGATAGTGATAAAAGCCATTATTTGTATGGTAAATTTGTGAAGTTTAGAAAGGGCATCTATAGTTACATTGTTATTTTATTTTTATGTAAAATTTCATAATTAAACCTTATAAGCTTTGTTAACTAACTATATTTGCTATTGGTAGTAAGCTTTTAATTTAAGAGAAAGTTCAAGGTATAGTGGTTTATATTTAACTTAAAGTGTTTGTCTTAAAGGTAGTGTTTCCATTTAGTCACTGCTAAAATGATAGCTAGGAGTTCCTTCTTATATATAAATAAAGACAGGTGTTTAGGGGAGAAAGTCATACTGATAAAAGTCATTATATAGCCTTATTACATTAAAATTGCCCTCTTTATAAAACCTAAAGTATCATTTCTACCATAAATTCTCTGAAAAATTTAGGTAGGGCCAAAACAAAAGCAAATATCAAGATTGACTTTAACTCTTCAAAAGCTTGAGTGGTTTATTTTGACAATGTAAAAACATCCTTTTTAAGGAGATTGATTAGAGGTTTATTAATTTTCCTATAATTAACTATGAATCTCCTATATTACCTTATGAGTCTTAAGAAACTTTTAAGTTATTTGACATTAAAAGGTAAAGGCTAAATAGAGACAACCTTTACTTTTCGAGGGTTAATGGCTACTTTAGATTTGGAAATGATGTTCCTTAAGTACTCTACCTCTAACATAACAAAAGAGTATTTAGTTAGCTTGGTATATAATTAATGATCTCTCAGCAACTTCATGATGACTCTTAGATGCTTCACATGGTTTGTCAATGACTTACTATATATTAATATATCATTAAAAAAATCAAAACGAACTTGCATAAATATGATCTAAACACCTTATTCATAAAACTATAAAATATGACTAGAGTATTAGTGAACTTAAAAAGTATCACTAAAAAGTCATAATAACCATTATGAGTCTTAAAGGCTATTTTATGAATATCTTATGATCACATTTTTATTTGGTGATAACTAGATCTAAGATCTAATTTGAAAAACAAGCTAACCCCTCTGACTTATCTAATAAGTTTTTTATTAATAAAATAAAAAACTTGTCTTTCAAGGTTAATTGATTCAATTTCTTGTAATTTACATAAAAATGCCAAGAATTATTTTTCTTGCTTACCAACACCAAAAGAAAAGTAAATAAACTAGAGCTATTTTAGATGATTCTTACCTTAAGTATTTGTTGTACCAATTTCTCCATCACGTTCTTTTGAAATGTAAGATATTTTAGGGTTTTGTATTTACTAGTTAAGCTCCTACTAACAACGAAATCCTATAATCATAAGTTCAACGAGGAGGTAAAGATGAATGCTCCTTAAATACCTTTTAAAACTCTTTCAACAATTTTGGATTATTGGATTAAGGGCTTTTCCTTCCACTAAAGAAACTAACATGGACTGAGATGGATCCCTTTTGTTTGAAACAAAACCTAAACTAAAGAATTAAAGGAAAGCATTATGTATTGAATGTTTAAACTTTTTCATAACAACTTTAAAAGAGGATTTCCTTATCTCCAAAGATAGTACATGTCTTTTACCTTAAACCTAGAATTTCATCCTCAAATCCTCAACATTCCAACTAATGTTTTCTAAAGTTTTAAGCTATTATACTTCAAGAACCATATCTCAACTTCTTAAAGATAATAAATACATTTTTCTTATAAATTAGGTGTCTTAGATTGGCCAATTAAAGTTTTTGTATACATAATCACAAGGTACCAAATTGTCGTATGTTACCTTTATTATTAATGATTGAATAAACTTTAATTGACAACCTAACTTCTTAGTTAATTAGAAATCTAAAAAGTTATGTGTACTACTTAAGTTTATCAAGGTATATACTAGTTTGGAGTTCACAATACATATAACCCTTATGATTTTTACTTTTTGGGTTTCATAACTAGATATGACATGTAAAGAAATCTAAAGTTGTAGTTCATTTCCTTCTACCTCAATCTTAGATAACTTCAACTTTTATAGTGTAACAATTAACTTGTCATCCTTTACTCTAATAATGAATAATTTTTTTGACCTCAATTTATGTTCAAGAGTATACTTTTCATCACCAATAACATAACCCTTTAGTTTTCCTTTCTTCCATAGTTTTCCCACAATTAGTCTTAATGACCTTACTTATCCAAAATGTCATTTAAGAATTTGCAATTAACCACCTATGTTATCCCTATAACCTAACCTCACTATATTAGCAAGTAAGTTTATTTTTGGTATTGGTAACATCCTTACAGTTCTTAAAGTGGTTCTAGTTTTTCCTTGCATTCCATTAGCAACCTTTTACAACTTAGCTAGAGTATAAGCATACTATAAGGTTTTGGGGCTAAACGTCTTCACATGTATTTGAATCTCATGAGATCTAGTGTTAGTTGTCATTTCTCCTCTTGTTTTAGTCAATATCTAGATTAAGGTTTAATAAAGCTTGATCTAACTTAGGTTCAAAGAGAATATACTTTGATGCCAAATTGATACTATCATAATTGTAACTCAAAATTCCTAGAGAAAGGGAATTTCAAACTTCTTAAAGACATTAAGATGTACAAAATAAAGAAAAAAGAAAGAGAGAAAGAAATATAAATAAGGACTTTATGAATTATATATTATTCGTTCTCATTATACACAATTTTTTCAATGAATTAGAGCAATCAATTGATGATTATTTCCCTTTTACCTCTAATTCTCATTTTAATCATTTCCTTGTAATCCTTTTCTTTATACTAATAGAATTAACAAACAAACTTAAAAAAATTAAGAAACAATTATCTATTAATAGATAACGACCATATGTCTTTTTTCTTCAATTTTTATTTAGTCTCATGTGTCCATCTTACTTTGCATATTAAAATACAAGACACCATAAATATTGATAAAATTGAAAAGGGACTTGAAAGAAACTTGAAGGACATAAAAATTAGAAGAAAATGGATAACCACCCATTTTGTGGCTTCCATAAGATGAAAGGGAAAAGATGATGCAATTAAAGAATTTTTTACATCAAAATTTAGTCAAAATTCATAAACTATATATTTTTTTATACTACACCTTTTGGTTCTCTGTTATTATGTGTATAAAATAATTTGGAATCAATTCATAATACTTTTCTACATTTTTTACCAGTATTTTGATAGCTAAGTACCCAATTGTATGACACAAAATGTAATTAACATTCAATATTCAATGTTAAAAGATCAATGATTATAAATTTAAATTTTTATACTAGAAATCTATAAGAATTGGTCTAATTGATAAGGACATAAATACTTTTGTTCTTATCAATCAAGATTCAATTATTGTAAAAACTACTTTTAAAATAAAATTTGAATATATTAAACTAATATAAAAAAATATTCCTTTCAAATCTTTACAAGATACTTAGTTATAATTATAGTACACATTCATTGAATATATTATTGTTGAGAAAAGAAAAATAATATATGATAATTAAACATTTTATTTTCTTTAATACTTTATAAGTATACGACATGAATAAATTTTAAAAAAATTTAATGGATATAAAAGTAATAAATTTTAATGAGTAAAAATAATTTTTACACTAATAATATAATATTTTATAATATGTTAATATATTATATATAATATAAAATATGAGGTATGTAGTCTAGAAATCTTTTACAGGTAAAAGACTAATTTTATTATTATATTAAATTTTTTTTTATAATTATGCTTATTTTTTTAAAATTTTTTTATCTAACACGTCTTTTTGTTAATTAAATTTAATTTACATTAAATTTTTTTTATTAATTGTAGTTTTTAGTAGTCATTTACACGTCATGTAATAAATACAGCTCTACATTGATGATATTTTTAATATTATAAAAGAGAAAAAAATTGTAATATTTAAAAAATATATATTTTTTAAATTCTCTTTAAAATATCAAAATTTGTATTATATTAATAAATTTTATAATTTTACGTGATAGATAAATAATTATTATGTGATTATATTTAATAAAAAATAGTCAATATATATATTAAATTTAATTAATATAATTAACATATTACATAAATTCAATAAAAAATAAAATAAATATAATTATAAAAATTAATTTTTTTATCGTTATCTAGCCTATAGAATGTCGATCGTAATTTGAAAAGTAGCCTCCAATAATTCATACGTAGTTTCCCGCGGAGAACCGTCGTTAGTTCCCGCTATAAGGTTCTCATTCAAACTGTCAGGCGCCATTCTCAAAAAGCCTCAATTGGTTTTATTTATTACTTCGCACAGCCCAGGGTGCGTTGCCGTGCTCTGCCTATCCCAATTTGCAGCTCCACCCCAAGGATTTATTTATTTTCCCCATCTTGGGTCCCACTGTTCCCCCCGCGGTGCACCCAATTTTTTAATACAAAAAATGAACGGTTGATACCCCGGAGCTTGTTTTGTCGGCACTCGGCGGACCCACTGTTTGATCCCTTTCTCCCCGTCGAGTAGGGCCTTTTTTTTTTTTTTTCTTTAATAAATAAAAACATTGAATACCATTATGTCTTTAAATTTTAACATAAAATATTTAATCGATGGAAACATTAAGAAGAAATTTAAAAGGTGGAATGGGAAATCCAAATTTTGATAATCTCTTATATAGGTCGCAATTTTTATTTACTTATTTTTTTATTAATTTTTAATTCTTATTTTAAGTCATACTCTTATTTAAATTTAATATTTTATTTTTATAAATAAGATTTATGGTAAGTCTTTTGTTCAAAATATTTATGGTTATTAAAAATTAATGTTGATTTTCTTTTATTTTTAGACGTCTATTATCATTTATTATTATTTTTAGATATTAACTTTTACATTTATTCTTTTAATTTTTATCTATTTTTTTAATTTAATAAGTCATACTACATTATTAATAATGATAGCATTAAATTTAGTAAAAAAATTATTTTATTTATGATATATCATAATATATTTCTGTATATTACAATAAAATAATCAATTTGTTATAAAATATTAAAAAATAAATATATTATAATTATAAAAATGTATATATTTTTTAGTGATTTATAATTTATAAAATTATATTTAATATAAAATATATAAAATTTTTGAAATAAATATGCGTTAGAGTCTCCAAGGAGGCAGCGATAAATATAAATATATATATTTATATATATACAGAGAGAGAAAAGCAACCGCTTTTAAGAAGGGTAAAATAGTAAATGCAAAAGAGCAGGCAGCAAAATACAACAGCAAGACATAAATCCGAACCGCCAAAACGCATAGACGCCCCAGTGGGTCCCACCGACCTATCGGTCCCCCAAAGCCGCCATATAAAATCAGCCAAGCGATCCTCTCTCTCTCTCTCTCTCTCTCGGATTGATCTCCTTTGGTCGATATCCTTGCCAACTTATTTTAATATTTTTTATAATTATTTTTGTCATTATTTATTATTAACCTTATTATTATTATTGGTTGTTGTTGTTGTTTGCGCATCAAAACGCACCGTTTTAATCTTCTTCCTTCTACCTGGAGAGGAAAAAAGAGAACCCAGTAATGGCGGTGGGCGGCGAGAGGCCCTTGAAGAGGCCGAGGAGGAAGCGCGTGACGGCGGATCTCCACGACTTCCGGACGTTCCCGGACGCTGGGGAGCCTGACTCCGTCCAGCCTTTTAGGGAGAGCGTGAAGACCTTCCTTAACCGGCACGCTCGCGTCATGTACCCGCCGTCCGTGTTGCAGTCCCTGACGGCATGGCAGATCGTGTTCCAGGTCGGCGATCCGGTGGGGGAATTTTCAGATCTGTCTCCGCTGGTCGTGCCGATGGACGTCGTGGAAGAGGACGTGACCAGATCTTCTAGATCTGTTTACTGCACCCAGTGCCGAGTTGTTGGTGAGTCCACTAAAGCACCTTTCAGTAAGCACAGTGAACAACAATAAATATCATTTAATTTCTTTGATACTTTATATATATTTAATAATTTTGCTGATATTGACGAAGGTTGGAGTGGTCATCCGGTGTGTCGGAAGCGGTACCATTTCATCATACGAGTAAATGGTAGTTCAGTTTCCGGCTTCGAGAAGTCGTGTACGAGGTGTGGCAATTTGCTTCATTTGTCGGAATCAAGGTAAGTGCCATTTTTTCCTACTTTGATTTCTTTTTCTTCTCTCTGTTTTTGTTTTTAAGAAGCTTTGTTTAGGTGCAAATGGTGTGACTCGGCGATTACAATGGAGGATTTTGAGGAATGGGTATACGCTCAGTTTGAGGATAACACCCATCTACTTCACGGTGTCATTCACTCCAATGGCTATGGTCACCTTCTTACTGTCAATGGAAGAGAAGGAGGCTCCAAGGTTTTAACCGGAAGTGACATCATGGACTTCTGGGACCGACTGTGTAAAAGGCTCGCTGTCAGGTTTGAACGTCTCATTCTCGGATTGTGTTTCTGAATTTCGTAGCTTTTAACCAATAATTTTAGCAACATCACACCCAAATTCAGGAGCTTAACATGAAGATTGCTTCCTGACTTCAATTAGTTCCCAGTTTGTTCATCTGTATACCGAAACAAGGAATAAGCCTCTTGTTTGTGCATCTATCCCCTTTTACTTGTCCTTAAAGCTTCAGACAAAATGGAGTGAATCATTATATCTGGTTATTGTTTGATAAATAATAGTGTAGTGCCATGTCCCAGTAATAATGATTAGAAGAGTAAATTAGGAAACAAATGTTAGAAAAAAAAGTAATGCTTAAGATTCTCTGAAAATGCCAGAATTCAAGGTTGAAATCTATCATTCTTTTATCCTTTTAGTTCTTACTAAGTTTTTCATTGTTGATTTGTACTTGTTGCTACACAGGAGTGTAACTGTGATGGATATGTCTAGAAAATATGGAATGGAGTATAGATTGCTCCATGCAATCACCGAAGGTCATTCATGGTATGCCAATTGGGGCTATGAATTTGGATGTGGCAGCTATGCTCTCACGTTGGATGCGTACCAGAAAGCAGTTTATACTCTCTCAACTGTGCCCTTATCCCAACTTCTTTTACAAGGGAGAGGACCAAGGACGCGCCTGCAGGCTATTATTGCTTTTTACCAATCGTTGTCCGATTCAGAGCTCCTAAACCTAAAAGACCTATTCTCCTTTTTGTTAAGACTTGTTAGCAAAATCCCTACTCCAACTTTGACTAAAACAACAGAGAATGACTTGAAGTCTGGGACCTCAAAAGTACTAAGCCCATGGATGCAGAATGATGTAGAACGGGTACAACAAGCTATGATCAAAGTTCTTCTAGCAGCATCTCATAAGACAAACTGGGTGACAAGATATGCTCTCAAAGGTGCGATATGTAAAACAGCATCTCCAGAACTTCTTAATTACTGCCTTAAGCACCTAGGAGGGAAGGTTGCAGCTAGTGGCATGGTTGTCCAAACTCGACGGAATCGTGATTCCTATGATGTTGAATTCAGGTAGTTGAAACATACTTTGTACTTTATTTATTCCTCACAATGGAAAACCTTCTCTGATAAAGTTTCTTCCCCCTATTCTATCAGGCTTGCACAACTGAGTTTTACAAGTGACAAAGATGGAATGTGTTCAAACATCTCATCAAGGGAGCATATCAAATCTGATCTGAAATTTTTATTTGATTCATTGCTTCACCCTAGAACCATGATGAATCTTAGACCTCAAGTAACAAGGGAAAGTATGCTCGATGCAGCAACAAAGCTTTTGGACTGTAAGCAATTTATGAAAGATTACAGGCCTGAAAAGACAACAGCAAGTGACCCCTCTGTCTTAAGGCTTTTATGTTATGTTGAGCTTTCAGACCAATTGAGAGAAGATCCAGCCATACCTCCAGAACTAATCGTCCTACCTTCAAATGCCACCATAGCAGGCCTTAAGATTGAAGCAACTAAAACTTTTCAAGAGGTATATGCCATGTTTAAGAGGTTTGAAGCGAGTGAACTTTTGGAATATGGATCTCTAGAAGATTCCATTACCCTAAAATTTCTGGTTGGACCAAGTGGAACAGTGAGAATTAAAGGAACATGCCCAAAAACATATGCTCTTGGCCACTTCAGAATGGAGAGGGGAACAGAGAGGTGGACAGTTGATTGCATATGTGGGGCAAAGGATGATGATGGTGAAAGAATGTTGGCTTGTGATAACTGTGGTGTTTGGCACCATACTCGATGTGCTGGGATTGATGACTTTAATGTGATTCCCACTAAGTTTTTGTGCCTAACCTGCCAGAACTCATCTTGCAAGAAATCTGAAAGGATCCACAAGGAAGATTTTGATGGCTCTTCTATATTGAGAGCATCCACTTGCAGTGGCGAGCTAGTGGAGACCAACAGAGTTGTACCTAAACTGAAAGTGACATTTAGTGTAGGTTAGCATGTACATATGCTGTAAATATTATGTTTTTAAGAGACTAATGGGGTACTCTTTTGAAAATTTGCCCCCCATTTGCGAAAAAATGAAGCTAGTCCAATGTATTGTGTTGACTTTTTGTAGTGAAATCTACCAAGGGGATAAAAAAAGGATAACTATTTGATCATATTTGCAAGTGTCTATTGGTGAAGTGCAACATAAACAAATTTATGCTATACCATGCAAGCATTGAACCAACATGAGAAGAAGCAAAAAAAAAAATACTTAAAAGAGTGAAAGTGATTGACAAGTTTTCTTACCTCTTCATTTTATTCCACAGAGACTAGTACCTGCATGTCCTAATATGTTACGGAAGAGATGCGGTTCCCTTTGCAATTGGCAAAGAGATTACTGTCCTGAACAGGACAAGTCATCTAACCACTTCGCAATGCCCCTAGAGCTCCACGCAAATGTAGCCGCTAATTCAACCGAATCAACTTCCATTCATGAATAATTGCCTAACAAAGACACATAAATCTGAGAAGTTGCATAATTTCAATATACACCCTCCAAATTGCAGTAAGTCAATAACGTTGAATTTGGAAATAAAATGATTGAATCCCCAAAATGTAGGTGTAATCAAACGTTAATCAACAGACATTGGCCATCAGAATGGGATATAGACTAAACTTCAACAAGCAATTGGCAGCTTAATTGAGGCCATAAAAAAGACAATGCCTTCTAGACAGAAAAATTGGTCTCCAAGAATGATCATAACTATCCAAAATAAAAATAAAAATCATTTCAATTATTCTAGAAATACTTACTAACACTAACACTGTGTTTATTATAAAGGAGAAGGTGCAACAAAAGAAGATGAGATGGGAATGGAAAGACAGTAGAAGGAAAGAACAAAATATTTTTCCCATCTCTTGGTGGAAAAGAAGGAAAAAGATTCAAGAAGGCAAAAAATCATTAAATTATGCTTTCCTTCACAAGCCCAACCTGTTTGCTGAAAAGCATACAACATGCAACTGTACATAAACTTTTCTCATTAGACCTAAGGAACAAAAAAGACAAGGAGATCAGATACAAAGAAATTGGAGCAGGAAAACTTATAGAGGTGGCAAAGATTATTAATTCTTGTCTTTAACTTGACTCAAACATAGGCATAAAGCTACAAAGGAAAACTAGATACAATCTACCATGTCAGTGGAGAAGATTGACATTTCAAGAGAAATTAGAAGTAGCCCTTCTGAGAGTAGTAATGTAATGGTTAGCTACATTGCACAGAAATTATGTTTGCAATAGCATTTATCCAGTCCATGATAACAGCTTCTATCTTTAAGAACTTTTGCATTTAACCAGTGCAACCAGTCACTATCCTAGTCATCATTCCATGCACAAATCAGAATGGCATACGGAAGCTCAAATAAAATAGACTTCCTTCATTGAAACTTGCGGTCCATTTTGTTTTGCTGGCCAAAAAGTTCGCTGTTTCTTTTAACAACAAAAGCTAACTAGAGTGACCATTAAGCTAAATCTTTGGATAGCTTCCAGTGAGATGGGAGTTTCCTACACAAAGCTGCTAGTACCATTTGACTCAAATGGGGAAAGAAAGGAAAAGTATTCTCCAAAAATCCATTTATTTCATTGAAACTATACAATTTAATATAATTTACAAGCTTATCTGGTGCCATACCTGTAGTAGGACATAGTATATTGACTGGCATTGCAGTGGTTTCTCCATTGAAAAAGCTATCTTGGATTGATATTTAAGTTTTCATCATTTTCTCCCTTCGCTTCAGACTTCTCCATCTGGCCAAGGTGCATCAACATGGACCAATAACCTGATACATATTCGTAGAAGGCTATGTCTCTTTTCTTTGTTTCATGCATATCACAGGTAGGCAAAACTGGATCTCTTGTTCACTGAGGACTTTCAGGTCCTAGGTTTTTTATGAATCGCATTTGCTCATGAATAATTGGTTGATCACAAATCTCTGCAATCTGCACTGATTATGGTCCCTCACCTTTAGCATCAACTCCAACATTCATATTCTGCCTTCCCATATTCATTGGTAAGTGCTTGAATGTACTCTTTTTCAAAGCGAATTTCCTTCTCTGATGTTGCCTGCACAGAGTACTCCTAGCTTCCAATTGGTCAACCTGAATGGTAGCATCATTCAGAAGAACTTGCCGATCGGCATTGTTACGCCACCCTGTATACTTTTGTTCTGAGAAGTCAATTTAGTTACAGTCGTCAATATAGTAACAATAGAAAATGTCATCTGTTCTATCAGTAGGGAGAGAGAGGAAAATGCTTATGGCCATTGAAGTAGAATCAGAGAAACTTAGATAGGCTTAGTTGAGATTTTTCATGGAGTACTCTTTGTTATATAAGTATTGCAGATTTCATGATGAGTGGTGGCTACTAACATAAGATGAACTTTCTTGTGCAAAGTGCAAGTCCCCTGTATCACCCCCATATTTTTCACATTGGATTGGTAAAGGCCAGAATCTCATTAACACAGGGAGAGGAGATCACAAAGATAGGTGGATAACCTGATTATAAGTACAGGGTGAGAGTTTTCTGGAGCAGTAAGCAGCAGGTCCTGAACTTATTTATGGTGGCAGCCATGGGTGCTCTTTCAGACATGAGGCAGCCTCAAACAGTGTTTCCTAGTCAAATGAAGAACTAAAGTATTTTGGAACAGAATGACTTTTTTCTAATTGATTTTCCAAAATCTTTGCCAACCAGACATAGAGACATCCATATCCACCATCAGCTGTCCCAACTATAACTGGGTAATGTCTGCCATCTGATCACCGCCAATTGGCCATTCATCAAGCCACTTGCTATCACTATACCGACGCGACAACACCCTGACAAATCTACATCCAACATTCAAGAATTTAGCCACCATCAGCTTGGCATTATTTGGTTGCTAGAACCACCCCAAGAATTGCTGGCCAGCCATTGCTCAGCACCCATCAACTGCCACCAAATTGCAAAATATCCACACACCATTACCCTACAATTAACAACTGCTACTCCAACCCCACACAATTACCTTTCCAATCAAGATTTTATTTAGGTCCAATCATTTGTGGTGTCAATACAACAGAAAAAAAAATATTGATTCATTTTTGAAAAGCATCCATTTTTTCTCAAACAAGTTATTTTCTAACAAATCAAATAAAACCTTTAGTGATTTTAGTTTCTTATGCACATAAACAGGGAAAAATAATGAATCTAAAACCAACTGAATTATCAGATTACTGTCAAGCAATAACTTTCAAGAAATTATCAATGCGATCCCAAAATTTTGTGCAAGCAGAGCACAAAGGGCGTCCCAGTACATGAGATTCCCATACTGTAAGGTCTAAGGAACACAAAGGATAAAAAATATATATATACATATATAAATAATAAATAAATAAAATGATGTTCAATTCTTATCTAGAAAATGTCTAATTCTGCTGATAGCACAGCTACAATCAAGGACCAGATTTACATAAGAAATAAGAGGAAGAATCAATACGCAAAAGATTCAGAATCGACACAAAATAATCTTTATCCAATTGCTAAAATTAAACAAAATACCAATCCGTAGGGAGCTCAAATCATCACGTAAACAGACAATTCAACACACACAACTGCAATAGAACAGTAAATCACACAGACAGACGAATATCTACGTCAAGAAGAGGCAATTAGGTGACCCGAAGCACCTGTTACACAGAACTTCTATTCTTCAATTCACGCACCCCCACAAAGAGAGAGAGAGAGGGGGAGGGGAGCGGCCAAAAACTGAAATCCAAGGTATTTTTAGAGGATCAAGTTTGCGAATCTTGCTGGGCTTTTTATTTGGGTTGGGCCTCCAATGCCACGCTATAATTCCTATTTATTTATTTTCAAACATTTTTTGAAAAATTTCTTCTTCTTCTTCTTTTTTTTTTTTAGGTGTAAAAACAAATTTTCTCTTTATTACATAACGAGGTATTGCAATTTAATAGTAATTTTACATATTTATTGATTTAATTTTTATATTTAAATTTTTACAGTTTCATAATTATTTTCTTTAATTGTTAGATAATTTATTTTTAATATATTAGCTAAGCCTTTAGTCCATAATTTAATGTGTAAAAGTAAATTAGTTAATAGTTAATAACTTAATAGATTTTTTTTTTATAATTTTATTAAGAATTTAATTAAGTCATTGGTTTGTATCAGATAAATTTATTTATTTTTATATATTTTGTACTCATTCTTAAATTTAAATTAATAAAGTACTCTCTAATAAATTTATTAAATATAAATAAGAAAAGCGAAGAAGAAAAAAATATGTTAAAGAAAAATGAGAAGAAAAAAAGTGAAAGAGTTTTCATCTTTTGTGTGTGTTGGAAAAGTGTAACTAGAGAAGAAAAACTATATATATATGGACTTTGCAAATCAATAAAGAGGAAGATGTAATATATAATATGACATTGTTCTTATACTAAAATTGAGAGGTGTGAATAAAAGGAGTTAACAAGGAGATAATGTGGGCTAGAGACAACTCATTCAAATTTAAAAATTAGATTAACTGGAATGACATATGTAATTGCTTGGTATATGTGTTAATTAGCTAGGGATGGTCTCTCCAGTACTGAGAATGTTAATTCCTGAGCCCCCAATTCAATGGTTGTTAGTTTGAATTGAGGTTAAATCTGATTCATGTATGCTGTAATTATCCCAGATTCTGGGTTTTTTATTCTTATTTTTATGATATTAATCAAAGTTTATGAATATTAATCATTGATCAACTTTTGTTTTATAGTTCCCCACTTATGGGACCAAAAGTAAAAGCAAAAATATACCCCCCCCCCCAAAAAAAAAAGAGAAAAATAGAGAGTAAAGCGAACTCAAAACAAAACAAGAGTATACTTTTTCTGGGACTTTTGTTTAATAGTTTTCCTCGGACGCTTCTGTGTCTTTGTTTCCCTTTCTCAGACTAAAGGCTTCTGTAAAGCTTCCAGCTTCGCTGCTGCGTAGCGCAAAGGCAAGGTGGGGGTTTCAAATTCTGTTGAAATCCCAAAGCAGTCAGATCATCATCAAAATTAGTTTTTTTTTTCTTTCTTATTTGGGTGAAGAGAAAATACGAGAAAGTTGTAATCTTTTATTACCAACTTCAATTTTCTTTTTGGTTGCTGAGAAAATTAAGCCGTTGCCTGCCTTGGTGCTGTGTTGCAAGCACTCCACGCTCCTCAACAACTGAAGTCCCAGTACAAGTAAGCTTATCCTTTTTCTTTTCTTTTTTTTTTTAAATTTTTATCTATTGAACACTACGGAATTGTAGAAACAATTATATTGTTGTTTTAGGTAGGTTGCAATGGTAGACGAGGGAAGTGTAATTGATGAGTTAGAAAAAGCATTGGAACATGTCTTTGATATGGACCACGAAGAAGAAGATGAAGAAGGAGAAGGAGAAGGAGAAGGACAAGAAGGAGAAGACGGCGATATGGAGGAGGATGTGGACCAAGAAGAAGGTGATAATGTTGGCGAGGAGGCAGAAAAGAATACGAGGGAATTAATGGAAGCTGCTTGTTCGGGAAGAGGATCTGATCATCAGAAATTTGAGTATGAAGCTCTCGCTGAGAAAAAGCGCCAAGCACTTGCTGATCTCAAGGAGTCAGTAATTGATCTTTCTTGCCCCTTTTTTTGGTTTTCTTGTTGTCTTCTGGTGAAAATGTTTTTTGTCTTTTGTTAATGCCAATGACTTTCTGGTGTTGTTTTGTTTTGGTAGAGAAGATATCTATCAGTGAGTTGACTGAGTTGGTATGCCTTTCTGCTCTGTTTTAAGAGATTTTGGGTCCAATGGAGTTTTCCTACACAGAAAAGGATAGGGATTTATGAGGAGGGGGAGACTATTTACTCTTATATCCACATATCTTATTCACTATGGAAGTAATGGAAAAAAAAAAATTGACTGAGATCAAAGGGGCATTCTTTTCTTTCTTTCTTTCTTTGTTTTTTTATTTTTATTTTTTTGTTGCTGGTGGTGGTGGCGTAGATACTGATTCATCTTGAGGATTTAAAAAGTTCCATTTGTTGTTTCCATGTTGTGGTTCACTGTTTTTGACCTTTGTCCTCCTTGGAAGAAACAGTTTCTGCTTGATTACATATCATCTCTTTAGTGATTTCTTTAATGGCAGTGAAGGGTCAGGGAAGAAGGCTAAGCAAGATGATATGTCTGGAGCTAGCATGGAAGAAATAATGGAGATCATGACTTGTGGTATGCGGAAAAAATCGAGAAAATCAAAGGTGTGTGTCTTTGGGTGGCTTTTTTTCTCATTCCTGCATGCTTGATAGCCTTAAAGTTTCTTTGCTGGTGAAGGGAATTCCCTCAAACTTTTTTTCTTTCTTCTTGAATTGTAATATTGGAAAACAAAGGTCAAAATGGAATCCTTAACTTTGTTGAGCAAGAAAGAGAAACGAGTTGCATGTTAGCATGTTTACATGTGTCACACTTTTGTTTCCTATGTTGTGGCGTTGATGTAATTCATCTAGTTGGAACTGTTACTGGTTGGAGATCTTGGTTTTGTAAGTGGGTGGAATACATAAGCACTTGTTAATGCTGATTAATGGAATTTTCACCCCCAGAATTCCATTAGACTCTTAAACATCACATTTCTTGATCAAATGTACAAGGTTCTGTATTGAATGGAGCAAAACTTCCTTTGTACGTGTACAGAACTTAGACTCATAATGAGTACATCACTCATTGCAATGTCTGAGTGATGTTCATATCACTTACAAAAGAAGATGCCACTGCCAGTTGGGCTTTCCAGTGTTCCCTTTATTGAGGCCTGATTTCTTTCCATATCACATAATAGGACAAAATCATGTTCCTAGGAGTATTCACATATTTACCTCTCTTGGAGGTGTCAGGAACTTGCATTTCCTAAGTTCCATCGTTTATCGTTGCATAATTGTCTCAATTTCAGACAGAAAACCCAATCTTGCTCCTTGGAGCATGTTTCTCGGCCAATATTAAAAAGTGAAAAATACTGAAAAGTTGGGTACAGTCTTTGTTTTGCATACTTATTTCACTAAAATTTTAAGTTTTGGGAAGTGAATTTGATCAAAGAAATTGTGCAAACAGTTCTAACCTCAGAACATGCTGGATTTACTTGCAGTGATCTTTTTTTTTTTTTTTTTTACTTTTATTTTTTAGCATATGCAGCTTAAGAAAGCAGGTAGGCGGAAGGGATCCAAAAACAAACTCAGTCCCAAAATTGAACGGATGCTAGGTGATGCTGTTGTTCACCATGCACATGGCCGTTATGAAGAGGTTAAGTTCTTGATACATCTCTATATTCCACTGAGATAATATATCTTGGTATGTCAACTATTATAAGGGGCTTTTAAGAGTCAATTTATAAACTGTGGTACCCTCAAGGCCTCAAGAGTCATAAAATTTCCAATAACTAGTTCCATTTCCTCTCTAGACGCAGACTCCCCCAGTTCTAACTTCTAATGAAAACATTCTATACAAAGATTCCAGTGATACTGGGAATGAATCACTTTGATTGTCTTCAATTTTGTACCTGACAGTCTCTAAGGGGACATTCCAGTGGTTTATAATCTAGATATCTATTTTAGAGGTTTCAAGATCAAATTTTGGGAAGAGGATTTAGGATTTAGGGGGAAGCAGAGAGTTATCCTTTATTGTGTAGCTTACAGCCCAATGGGTCTCTTGATGGAGCAAAACAAATTGAGAAGTGATGGCATACCACAATTCTCATATTTTTGTAGTGGATAATACATAGCAGAACATGAAAATAATATTTGTGCAAATGAATAATATTGTGGTTTACATTGAGGATTTTATGTTGGCATCTAGAAGCAGTGAGAATAGAATAGGAGCATTTAGTTTATTTTTTTTTCTTTGATTGTGGGAGAAGGTGGGGTGGGAGGGGGTGGGAATTAAATTTCTCTAGTCATATTTCAACTTTTATATAAGATGATTTCTATAAAGAACATTGGAAGGATAGTCTAACTTAAATGTATGTACTTTTGCAATAACAGCTGCATCTCAGCAGCAGAAGCCATGCTGCCTTTTTTATACTTGAGAGGCAGAGTTAAGATATTGACATCTTTGGCTGTACATCAGAATCATACTCTATATTCTCTTTTCCCTTTTTCTCACTTTTTGATTAATTTGATCATTTTGTTACATTTTCCATCATGAAATTTTGGATTTTTGTGTTAGCCTTGACATTTACTTTCTTCACTATGGTGTTGGGCATTTGAACACAATGGCTTTAGCTGTCAAATTTTAACTAGCATACAAGCCTCATCTTCAGTTAAAATGTGATCATTTATTTTGTTGATGTGATGTGAATATTTTTGTTGTAGGCCATATCTATTTCATTAGAAGTTATTAGGCTAGCAGCTCACGTACCTGATTCTTACCATATACTTGGACGGGTTCATGATGCACTTGGTAATACTGAAAAAGCCATGGGACTTTATGCATTTGCAGCTCATATTAAGCCGAATTCATCCTTATGGAAAATCCTTTATACATGGCATTCGTAAGTTTCCTTTCACTCAGCTTTACAATTTCATTAAGCTTCCTTCATAAAGCAGAAAATAGTAGTCTGATTTTTCCCTTAAGATTGCACCTTATTTAATCATTCTTATAAATTTTGAAGACCATAAGATGTTCAGATTTTGGACTGGACTTTTGGCAATAACTAGACTTGAGCTTCCATTTCAAAATATTCCTGTGCATAGTGGCTGAACTCTGTCACACTATGTTTTTAAAATATGTATCTATGTTTTGAAGATACATATAAAGCAACTTACAAGTGTCTTGTTGGTGGCATTTTATCAGCTAAATGCTTCTAGAACCATGCATGCATGCAAGTTACCTTGATTTGTTTTTTAAAATGCAGACAGAGAGGGGACATGGCTCGGGCTAGGAAGTACCTTTCTAAAGCAATAAAGGCTGATCCTAATGATATTGATCTAAGATCTTCTTATGCATCACTTTATGTTGAACTTGGAGATTATCAGAGGGCTGCAGAGTTATATGAGCAAATAGTAAAAATTTGTCCTCAAAACGTTCAAGAGCTGATGATGGCTGCAAAGGTCATACTTTAATATTTTCTTATGATATGCTTTGTGCCAAAATAATACTTGCTATGCAATCAATTCACTTATCTTAAGTGTCTTCCTTTAAATATTTTATACAAGGCTACCAGCAACACAGGGGTTCTTCGTCTGGAATTTATTTAATAAGTATGTTGACTTGGCCTTACATAATATGAATTGTTCATAAAGTTGATGCAAATTGTAGATGGACACTATAAACACTGATTTGTAAATTAAGTTGGACCAGCTTCTCTTCTGACCCCACCGGAATGGGTTTCTCCTTCTGAAACCGCAACCTATAAAATAAAACAGGGCCAAAACCATAATTTGGTCCCTGAACTTGGCTAGCTTCTCTTCTGATCACAAAATCTTATTGCCACTAAACAGGCCGTACTGTTTCTATCTTGTCTCTATTGTTGTGGAAAGAGTCAATATTTTGCATGCAATGAAGTCAAACTGTTCATTTTTGCCTAATTGATGTGATAATAATAGTCTTTTTGTTTTTAGGTCAAAGGAATTATTTATGTGAAAGGATCTTTTGAAAGAAAAAAGCTATCTTTATTTCTTCATGTAGAGGATAAAGATGAATTTTATGAGTTTGGCCAATAAAAAGTTGATACTTATTTGGCATGCTTTTACATGAGTTTTATGTTAACACTCATGTAACTTGAAACCAGCATGGTTAATTTTACAAATCAGATATTTGATATTTAAACTGACATTTATTTTGTATTATCTTTCTTGTCAACTATTTATTCATCCATAAATCTCATGATGCTTTCATTTATTGCCAGTTTGTAATTAACAGCATTTCTTGACAAATTGGACTGCATCAGATGGATACTTGTTAAACTGGGTGAAACATGTAGACTTCAAGTCAACTTGTTAAATGTGCCTGACTTTGCTGGTTATTCCACCTTTAGTTCCTTAAGTTGTGTCTTAAGTCATGTGCTAAATAGGCAATTGTTGCAGTCACATCTTTTCAGTAAAGAAGAAAAACAGCTGAAGACAATTGGTTTGAGTTGAATGGTTCAACATGGCTTCTCTTTTTTCCTTTCATTTTTAGTTTCATTCTTTGTCCATTTTATATCCTTGGTTTATATATTAATAGTTCAACATCATTGTACGGTGATTGCTTTATTGAATGGTTTTACTCTCCCTCTCTCTCGTCCTTTTATTCTTTCATGGTACATTATTTGGCTTGTAGTTGACATAGCCAAGATGTTGGTTTTTGAAAATTGAAGATAAAACAAATAGATAGCGGTGAATTAATTTGAGATGGAGAGATAGGAGAGGACTAACTGTAGTGGAAATGGATGGGACTTGGGAGCATAAAAATGTAGATGCTGAAGTTTGAGTTGATGCAAAAGTCTTTTTTTCTTTTTCTTTTTTTTTTTTTTGGATAAGAAGGATTTTCATTAAATTGGTTTGTTTTTTTTGGTGTGTGTGTGTGTGTGTCTTTCTATCCAGTTATACCTCAAATCTGGTCAGATTGAGCAAGGTGTTGGCATTTTGGAGGACTATCTCCAGGATCATCCATCTGATGTTAATCTTCTCAGTGTCATTGACTTTCTAGCTTCTGTATTCATGGAAATTAATGCTTACAATAATGCTCTACAACGTATCGAGCATGCTGAAATTGTCTACTATTCTGGAAAGGAACTGCCGTTGCAACTAAAAGTCAAAGCAGGAATCTGCCATCTTCACCTTGGAAATGTTGAAAAGGCAGAGGTTTGTTGTATTTAATTGGCATTGCTAATTACTTTCATTTTTCCATTGCTCAACAACAGATCCCATTCCTCCCTTTCCTACTACCACACAAAAAAAAAAAAAAACAAAACTGTCAGAAGTGTATAGGTGTTATTTTTCTTAACCATCCTTTAGCTTTGTCTCAAATAGCTTAACAGTAGATGATGTTTAATCTTCAAAATTTGTAGCAAATCAAGGATTTTAAATGTTTAGGTACCGACATAGATTTAAAGACTTTTTTGAATCATGCCTAAGAGGGAATCTTAGTTTTAACTGTCTAAAATAAACTATTTATGAATACTTATTTATTCTAAGGCGATTAACTTCCATTTAGATATTGAATTTCTATACCAATCTGCCACATTTATTGTTGCCTTTTAGATTCTTATTAACCTTCTAGACTATTTTCTTATACTTCCATGCTTATTTTCTCCTTTGTGATTTATTGAGAGGGAAATCCAGGTCCAATTCCTAGAATATGAGTTTTTTTTTAGGCTATTTCAATGTTGAGAGATATTTAGTCACTTTGTGAGGCCTTAATTACTTGCATCCATTCCCCCTGAGAGCATTTGGGGCTTTAAAGGTTGACAATGGATAATTTTTGTACAAGCATATGCTTTCTGCCATTTCATGGCAATAGCTGGTTGTGAAAACTTTTCGCATTACAACTATTTTCTTTTCTTTTTTTTTTGTTGGGGGGGGGGGGGTTGGTGGTTAAGGTCTCTTAATGATTTTTACTTTGGCTGCTTTGTAGACTCTCTTCAACGTGCACTGGGAAAGTGTTTCTGATCATACCGGATTAATTACTGAGGTTGCTGATGCATATATGTGTCGGGAGTATTTTCAGTCTGCATTGAAATACTACCATATGCTGGAGCCCCTTGTTGGCACTGACAATGTATGGGAAAATCCTTACAAATCTCTCTCTCTCTCTCTGACACAGCAATGATTTGGAGTCCAAACAAGGGTATCCTGTTATGTAAAGCTATATTGACTCATTTGGATCTGTCTTTTTAGTTGATACACCTTCTCAATAGTGCCTCATGCATAACAAAAAGAGAGATGAGGAAAGTACCTTTGAACACTACACCCTTTAAGCTAATGAAAATTTTCTTCTGTTATTATAGCAAAATAAAGTTTTTTGATTCTTTGTGTGGTAGATCAGTTGTTAGAGTAGTGAATATGAATATGGGCACCAGTTGGTGGTTTTTGGATAAAGTTAAATCCATTCCCCTTAAAGACACCCTTGTAGATTTGTTGTCCTATATACCAACACAAATAGTGGAAAGAAAAAAGAAAAAAAAAAAGACAAGGTGACATTGAAAGGCAAGGGCTTGGCATGTTAAGGTAAGCTGGTTTATTAATCAAATAGAGCATAAATTCAAGCTTTGATTGGTTCAAGTGATGAAGCCTTAGCAGCCACCTGCTGAACTATAAATGTTAATGAAAAACTAAAATTTCCAAGTGCATGGACAAAGTCATGGTTTGTGTTGGGTAGGTTGATGACATAAAGCTATATTTCTCCTAAGAAGGCTGATGGACAACTATTGAGAAAAGAAGCATATTCTTCACATGGTTTTTGTTGATCTAGAGAAAGCATATGATCAAGTTTCTACTTACTGACAAATCTTAGAATGAACCATACAAACACCTACATCATCCCATGAAATCATGTGACATCAGAGGTCTGCTACATGGAAAAAGTTGTCAGTTGTGAAAACAAAAGTATCAAGAAACCATTCAACCTAAAAGCTTAAGCTTTTGGGTGGAAAGTTTTCTTGACAAAGAGAATTTTTGTATGTAAATCATTTTCCAAATGCATAGGCAAACAAACATTCTATGTGCAAAATAGCTATATGACAGGCCTTCTTATGTTCATGTGCAAATGTGATGTAATAATTTGAACCATTAGAAGCCTAGGCTAGTTCTGGAGGCTGCCACATGCAACTATATGCTGTCCATGAACCAAGCCCAGAGGGGCGCTTGACATACAATATCTTCTAGGCAATATGTAGTTGTAAATAAGACTGAGATTGTGGATTTTTTCTTGATGCGGTAATCTTTTCATCTACTAGTTAAAATGGCTGATTGGAAAAGATAAATATGTGGATTAGGAAACTCCCTTGGATTTGAGTGTTCTCATTCAACTGACTAGCTGAACAAAAAATGGTTAGCAAATATAAGTTTAGGAACTTGGAATCAATGATTGATGGGCTAAAACAATGCCTGTAGAGGTTGTTTTTCTGGATGGTTAGGTTGTCAGTAAAAGATATTCAGGGTTTCAACACCACACTAGACATCTGGAAAGACACAGCATTTTCTGTTGCAATATTGAACATAAGTAAGCTATTCTGAAGATGAGTTCTCGAAAAATTTGTAACAAGAATTTCAATTGGGAAGCTCACTTGGTTCTGCTTGTACATTGGCCATCATAATCTAGTGCCGCTGGTTGGCATTATGGCCTTTTCTCATCATTGGTACCCAGCATCATTTGATTATGCTCTGTAATGTAATATGTTCACCTTTTGCCAATTTTAGTTTGGAATCAGGTCAGTCAATTTTGAAATAAGGCAAAGCACCTACTTAATTCAAGTAGAGTTTCTTTTCTTTTTTCTCTCTTAAGCTTTGACACTTGCACAAATATGCCTTCTGCTGTGTAATTTATTTTGATTGCTGTCCTTTTACTCCTTTAACAAGCCATGGGAGCAATGAATACAAGCATGCTTGATATTTAGTTAGTGTAAATGTTGATTTCGTGTGCTTACTAATTATTTCTAGGCAAATATATTATTTACAGCTTTAGGCTTGATTTACTTCCACTGTTGATTATATTTTTCATTTTCCTTGGGAGGGCTCCCCAGTTGAATTTGGGATTAAGGCTTTGTTGTTGTTGTTGTTTCCGTAGGAGGGCCATATACATTTCAAAATAGGTCAGTGTTACTCATTCTTGAAAGAAAGAGCAAAAGCCATTGAGTTCTTCTACAAAGGTGAGTTAAGCTCTTGAGAACCCCAGATTCTAATGAAATCAGGTTTCAAGTGTACATTTTGAAAAATATGATAAGACTTATTCTTCAATTCATTCTACTGTTGATGTTTCACTTGAGGCACAAGCAGAAGCCATCTGAGTGCATTATAGTATCTCAAAGTTTGGGGAGTACAGTTCTTTTACTCAGTAATGTAGGAGTAATGTTGTAGATTAAAAATCCTCCTTCCATGTACAAAAAAAAGGCACACATATGTACCCTAGATTTTTGCAGGTTTTGGAAAAAGGATTTGTAAACGAGTCAAAGTTATAAATGTTGTCAATAAAAAAATAAGCAAAGGAATATACATCAACAACTCAAGACAAAATGGAAGTCAAATGCATAATTTAGAAGATGGAGGCTACATTGGATTATTAGAACTGCAGTAGATATTGTTTCCTTTTGCAACCTAGGGATGTGAATGCATTATTCAAAAGAGTGGAAATTGGTCAAAATGAATGATGGCTAGTGCACAAGGTGTAAACAAATACTAAAGTAAGTTGGAGTCCTAAGGAAAAAAAAAACAAAGAAAAGAAAAGGTTTTGGGAATCTTAGAACAAATATGGCTTTAGGATAGAAATGGATTATTGGTTGATGCTTTTATAGGCATGGAGCTGAGTTCAGAAGAATTAGTTATATTATCTTCATAGTATTTGTTCATACAGTTTCATTCATTTGAGTAATTTAATTCTGAATTGTAGTAAATTGATATTTGGATATATTATCTCCATAGATTTTGTTCTTGTGGTTGTATGCATTTGGGTAATGTAATTCTGAATTTTTCACTTCTGAATGACAATAAATGTAACGATATGGGTCCTTTAGTTTGCTTTCTGGGCAGTTAGAAGTAGTTCTAGGTAGTTAAATCAAGTTCTATGGCTGACCAAGTTCTTGCTTTCAGCTTTGAACACACACAAAGATGGTGTTGATGCTCGATTGGCACTGGCATCACTCTTGCTTGAAGAAGCCAAAGAAGATGAAGCCATTTCTTTGCTATCTCCTCCAAATGATTTGGGTAGCCCCCAACCCAGTAAAAAAAAAGAAAGAAAAAGAAATGTTCAACAAAAATAAAGAATTTGTATGTATGATGCAAGTGCTGAGTCCATCTCTCTTGGTTGTCATTATATATACAGATTCTCCCAACCCCAGTTCAGATAAACAGAAACCATGGTGGCTTGATGGGAAAATAAAACTTAAACTTTGCTGTGTATATAGAGCTAAAGGGATGCTGGAGGACTTTGTCAATACAATATTGCCCTTGGTTCGTGATTCACTTTATGTCAAAACAAATCGGCCAAAGGTAACAGCAAGGCCTGTAGAGTGGCAGAAACTTTTATATCTATCATGGTATTCCATTAAATGTGACCTGACAAGGACAAATTAATGGGACATCTAGTCCTCATAGTATTGCAGCCTCCTTAATATTGAGCCTGCCGTGCTCAGATATTTGTCCATTTCACTTGATTATTCTAGATCATATTTCTCACTTTTCCCCAGCATTCTCATATTTGTCTAATCTCCTTCATTTCTTCCTTTAGAATTTAGTTACCATACCTCTCTATTCATTCATTGCAGCTGTTTCAGCATATTAAGTTACTACATCACTATCTATTAATGTGCATTGGTTTTGGAGTCAGCAGTGAACTAAAGTAATTTGCTTGCATAAGCAATCTTGGCAGTCATAGATTTCTGTGCAGGATATTTTCCTATCTGTGTCCATTCTTACTTTTTTCCCTTCTTCTTATTGTTAACTAACTTGCATCAGGTGAAGAAAAGGCTGACAGTGAGTGTTCTCCGTAAAAGAGCTAAGGTTCTGGATATACAGGACACTGCTGATGTATTTGGTGGAGTCAGACCATTGGCTTCTCGATCAGTTCTGTGAGTAGTTAATTTTCCTTTGCTTTCCAATAAACATGACACAAACTAGTTTTTTCTCGTCCATTTTTGGTTTACTTGACTTCTAGATTTCTGTATTCACTATTCTGTTTGGATATTAACTTTGAAATTTACAGCTAAATGCCTTTCTTGTAGAAGTTCTGATATTCTATTATTGTTTTTTATCAACTATAAAATAAATGCAGTGATTATTGCAGCCATGAAGTTTGCTCCCAAATTATTTTCTTTTTGTAAACACCTGATGGTCAAAGTTGCTAACTTTACCGTAGAAATTTGCTATCTTTTTGCTTTAAAAACTCATTATTATCATTGTTATTATTATTATTTTCTCTTCAGTGTGGAATCTCTATGAGTTATCTTATGCAATTTCCGATTTTTTTATTTTTTATTTTTTGACTGAGAGGGGGGAACTTTCTATGTCAATTATATTAGTGGGGACAGCTACTAACTTATAAGGCTTTGCTTAAGATCACAAGCTGCCAGAGCAAGAAAGCTGCTTCAAAAGAAGGAAGAACAGAAAGCCACAGCCAGGGCAGCTGGCGTTGATTTGTTCAGTGATGATACAGATGATAATTGTTGGGTAAAGCTTAAATGTTTGTTTTTGACTTGTATGAGCATCCCTTAATCAATAATGTCTTTTATATGAGGCCTGTAATCTGATATTTTCTCTGTTGGGATGATTGAAGGAAGAAGAAATGTACCAAAAAGAGGAAGAAGAAGTCAGAGTTCCTCCCCTGCCAAATTTTCTAGAGGATGAAGAGCATTATGATCTTATTATAGATGTCTGTGCTTTTTCCTTTCTCTGTTTGATTATATAACCCACACCTGCACCAAAAGAAATATTGTTCTGTTTTTTTTTTTTTTTTAACTTATGTCTTCCTGTCAGTGTTTATATGTTATTGTGGCTTTTTTGGGTGGTTGTGTTGAGCTGTATTAGAATCACTTCTACCTCTGATAGTTTAGTGATGTGTTTTACAGTTGTGTAAAGCATTGCAATCTTTGCAAAGGTATTGGGAAGCTCTACAGATCATTTGTCTTACCAGGAGATTGGCTTATGACAGACTGCATGCTGAGAAGAAGGAGGAACTTCAGTCTCTTGAAGCTCGTAATCCCTAAACACAGAAGATAATCATTTCTTTAGACTGGTTCTAGATTCCATCCTCCCCACTGTTATAAAAAATTGCTAAAAAAAGGGTTCAAGCAACTGTTTTTTGAAAAATGATTAAAACTTGTGGCTTCTTACTAAAGATATTGTCCTATTCATGTTTCTATAGAAATATCATACAACACTACAGATCCAAAGCACGGCTTTGATTATGTTCGATCAATGGTTCAGCAACATCCCCACAGCATTTCAGCCTGGAACTGCTATTACAAAATTACTTCGAGGTATCTTTTATGCACTTTATATATGCTTATAGCTTGCTGATAAAAAATATCATGTTTTCATGTCTGGTGATTTACCATCTCTATGGTTTTTGTAAACTTGTGAATTTATAGACTCAAAAAGCCTAGACGTCAGTTGTCAAAGTGGGGATAGTGTATGTCAGTATCAGTCAAACCTCATTGCATTTCTGAGAAAGATAAAGAGCGGTTTTATTCTCTAGCAGTCAGTTATCACTCAATCATCATTGCATTTCTGAGAATGATATAGCTTTTGGTCTGTGGTTGTGGTAATCATAATTCTTTTTAAAAATAGGAAAATGTAGCAATCCTATATATGATTGACAAGATAGAAATCATGCTTCTTAGCACCAGCACTTCCCTATTGTCCCACACTTCTTATACGTGATAACCATTGGCCTATTGTATTGATCATTCAGGTACCTGAATGCTATGAGGCACACATCTAAATTGTTAGTATATTTGGTTGATTTCTATCAGAAATGCAGCACACAACACTTCTTTTATCACCACATACCACGTTGTTTTAGGAATCCTTTTTACTTCTTGGATTTTATCACTTTTTGGTACTGGTTGCGTCCATAGGCCTATGGTCTTATTCTACTCATATCTAGTTACTAGTTCTTTCTGTGTATCCCTGTGGATCCTTCATGGTTACTTCATTTCAGTTGCACTTTTTTGCATGGAACCCCCAGCCAAATGGTCTGATTTGTATTTGCTACCTCACAGTTTAAGTAATTAGCACAAGTTACTTCTGATAATAGATTGAATAGAGCTTGCACTGTAGGGTATTCCTGAAGCTTTACTTTTGCTTGATAATTTCTGTCTATTCTCTTGTGCATTCCACAGGGCTAATTTTCATTGTTCATAATTGTTAACTAAACAAAGAGGAGTTGTTTTAGCATGTTTTCTTTTTTTCTTTGGTTGGTGTATGTAAGGGCAGCACATCATTGGTATAACTGTGGTCTTTTCACATGTCTTCAGAGCAAGAACCTAGCCAAAGAATAACAGCTTATGCCTTTCCTTTATTCTTGAGTAGATGTGGTTATTCATTGATGGTTTTTATATAATATTGTAGATTGGTTAAGGGCTACTCAAAACATGGAAAATTCTTACGTGACATGCGAGCTAAATACAGTGACTGTGTGCCACCCATTGTAATCTCTGGGCATCATTTCACTATGGGGAGCTTTTATCAAGATTCTGCGAAAGATTACCTAGAAGCTTATAAATTGTTGCCAGAAAGTCCTTTGATTAATCTGTGTGTAGGTAAGGTGTTGTTTTTTGTGTGTGTGTGTGTGTGTAATTTTCTTTTTCCTTTTCAATTTTTTTGGGTCCTAGCAATTACACATCTATGTTACCACACTACTACAGTGTGCAAATGATCGACCTTGCAGATTTTATCCATACATTTTGTTCTCCTTTGCCAGGAACTGCCTTAATCAATTTAGCCCTTGGATTTAGACTTCAAAACAAGCATCAATGTGTTGCACAAGGATTAGCATTTCTCTATAACAGTTTACGTTTCGCTGAAAATAGCCAGGTTTGGTTGCATTTTCATACTTGGAAATTGTTTCATTAAGCTAGCCATGATTGATTGATTTCCGTATAACATGTGTTTTTTGTATGAATCTAGACATTTTCATGAATAAAACTTAATTAATATAGGTTTTCAGTGTGCACAGTGGCTGTTGACTTTGGAAAATAGATTGTAGATGGTTAATGTTCCACAGCCTCTGAAATGAAGCCCTGTAAATTGAAGAATGAAACAATAAATAAAAAGACTTTTATGACTTAGATCTTCTTGCTATGTTGGCTGTTGTTAACCTTTTCAGTGAGCTATACCTTTGCACTGTGATGTGAAAATACAGTTTAGACAGGGCTCCTGTACAAAAGTAGGACAATGTCCTTGGAGATCTTACTATTTAACATGATGCCAAGTTGAATATGGTGTCATGTCAGGATGCTTTGTTAAAATTGGATGCAAAATTAAGGGAACCTTGGAAATTCTCAACCAGATAAGGTTGAAACAACTTGGTGATAATTAGGCTTGTGCACCGTTCAGGTAACCAAACCCTTCATATTTCCGTGAACTGAACCAGTTATGGTTTAAGCAAAATGTAAACTGTAGCTGAACCATGAAAACCTGCTTTATAATTCCTAATGTTTATCTAAGTATTACCTTTTAATGTTATCTTACATTTGAAGACTTCATTAATTAACAATAAGATTAATTATGTTTTGTAAAACTTTAGGTATAACAGTTTGGTACCTGTTTTCTTAAATTTTAAGTTTGGTTTGTCACTCCAACTATTAGGTTAAAATATTTTCTTCCCTGAAATTGGTGTGAACAATGAGTAAATAAAAGTTATTTGGGCAATTATTTAATACAAAAAAAATTAATGAAATTATTTAAAATTTAATATTAGTAACAAAAAATATAAATACGTTTGGTTTGGTTATCTGCAGTTTTTTAAAATCACAAACTATAACCAAACCAATCATAATGTTTTTTTCAAGGTTTGGTTAACCATAAACATAATCAATTTAGTTGAACATGCTTTTCAGTTCAGACCAATCGATTTGCTCTGGTTTACCTATTTATTTCATTTTTTTTTCTTTCACGCCTCTATGGCAATGGTATATGAAAATGAAACATGAGAATATACAAATTTAATATTTACCCCATAACTGCTGAAGAATGCTCATGCGCAACTGTTTTGGTGCCTAAATAGGATTTTTTGTTTCACCATCTTCTCTCTTCTGCATGCAAATGGGCCTGCAAAACTGCCTAGTGTGTTGACACGTAAAGAAACATGCACACATGGTGCCATTGGTACTCTCTGATGTTTAGATTTTAGTTTGATGTGTGACAAGCTAGTTAGATTCCTACAATGCTGCATGCTGCTTGTTCAGGAAACACCAAATTTGATGTTTTGGTTGGGTTTTCAATTCAATGGCTTTTTATATTATACAATGTATCTACGCTGACTTTATAGATGTATACTTACTTTGTTTATGTGCATGTATAACTTTGAAATTTATACCACTATTTGGGATGATTTACAGAGCCCTATTAGACCTAACAGTTATCTGTCAAAGCAGGGATCACATGTTGTATTGAAACTAAGATTGCCAAAGTTTCAGTTAGTTTTATTCTTTGTCCAACCTATCCTTTTCCATGTGCCATATGGTTTAAAAAAAAAAAAAGAAAAAAAAGGCATTTTCCTGTGAATTTTCTGTTTCTCATTTTTTTTTTCCTCTTCAAGCTTCACATTTTCTCCTTGAATCTTTCTCAATTTCAGTCGTCTCATAGCAAACTTAACTTCTCAATTCTTAAGATAGTCAAATGTTGGGATTGCTGATTTGTCTTTTCTTGTCTCTGCCTGTGTTTTTGAGCTGCCTCTCCTCGGCTCATTTTCCCTGTACTATATTTCTGCTCTATGTATGTTTTGCAGGAGGCATGTTATAATATTGCCCGTGCATATCATCACGTGGGACTTGTGTCTCTCGCGGCCTCATATTATGAAAAGGTGCTAGCAACTTGTGTGAAAGATTACCCCATTCCAAAACTGTTGAATGAGAGCACAGATGCTCTGGAAAATCTTAAACCAGGTTATTGCGACCTGCGAAGAGAGGCAGCTTACAATTTGCATTTAATATACAAAAAGAGTGGAGCACTGGATCTTGCTAGGCAGGTCTTAAAAGATTACTGCACCTTTTGAGTTGTGCCATTACTTGGCTGTCCTGAAAAAATGAGGTAATCTAATCTGTGCAGATTGCTTGTAAATTGATTGCCTTGTTTTTATTGAGATTCTTTTCAATTAGTTAGCCAAGCCATGCTTTACTTCTCCGTGATGATTTGATCACAGCCGGCAAGTCCGAGCTAAATAGGACACTGGTCTTATTACTGGTTTTGGTACACATAGGGAAGCTAGATGGGTTGTGATGAAACACAAAGAGGAATAGGGTGGCACGGTGGTATGGCTGATCAAATTTTGATTTTTGTTGCCAAAGACATGCGCCCGTTTACTTTTAATCCCAGTAGTTCCCGCAAATTAAGTTTAGGATTAAAGTTTTATTATTGTTATTATTATTATTTTTTTGGCTGCAGCAGAAGCCTTTCCTTTCCATGTTTGGTAATGCAAGAATCAGAGAAGCTCCAAGCAACATCAGTTGGAAATCTTCAGTTTGCAATGCAGTACAGCATAATAAGCCTTTCCCCAGATTCTGAAACTTCCAAGTAACATTAGGACTGGAAAGAGAAGATCCTCAAAATTCAAGACCATTTTTTTCTTTTTTGGTTGAATGGCAAGTGTATTATTTATGGTTGTTTTAATTTGATGCAATCAATAAGATAATTACAGCCAAACGATTTTATTTATGTTGAAAAATAAACAGAGTGGTAGCAAGGTAGAGTTCATCTGTTGTATATAAAAAGACAGTTTACAGTTTCATTAATCCCCAAAAAGGGGCCAATTCATTTGGTACAATAAAACACATTGCTGTTAGTCTTACAACCAACTTCACCTTTCCATGCAAACCACACACATTCCCTCTTAATCCAACAATCTATTCCTTATTTTTGTACAAATATAACCTATATTTTATTTTTTACTGTAAATTTAATAATATAATAACCAGTTTACACAGCAGAAATTATATATATATATATTTCAAAACATGCAGTATTTATAACCAAATTATGATAGGTACCGACTAGATTTATGCATAAAGAAAATGTTTTTCTTTGTCAACAGTAAGATTTTTCAAAAAATTAAAGTCAGAAGTTATGGTCTACCCTTATTTTATTTATCCAAGACACTACTCTGAAGGAGTTACTCTCTATTATTAAATTTGGCCTTTTAGCATCATACCATCCTCCCCCACAAATTCGAAAAACTTGAAATATAATGTATTTTGAAATTTCAAATTGCAAATAATTTCAGTTTCAAAACAACTTAATTCTTGCCAGTTTGCCTCTCAATTATTAATACTAATTATCTTGGCCTTTGTTTTTTTTGGGGGTGGGGGGGGGGAATGCAACTCTAGAAGATAACCATATGAAAGTGACAAAATTCAGAAAGTTATGGCGAAATAGAAAGTTTATCGTCCATGAAAGTCAAAAGTAAATTTAGTAAAATTAGACAAGATTAAGGAACCTTACAAAGAGTTATCATCGGCTCTTTCCAATGGATAATTAAACACATGCTAGTATATATATATATATAAATGGTAGAACAAAAGGTGACAAAAAGAAAGGACTTGCAATAATACAACAGTAATTCCTCTCTCTCTCTCTCTCTCTCTCTATATATATATATATATATATAGTATAAAATAAAATTGTACTCTTCGTTAAAGAACCAAAAAGAAGCCAATGGCAATGAAAAATATGTTACTTGTGACAATTCATAATATTTATTTTTTTCCCTTAATTCTTATCATTGTTTGCCATCATTTATCATTTATTTATTTATTTATTTTGTAGCAATTCTACTGATTCTAGGCATTGTTATTAAACTAAGTACGGATTAACTGGTTGGCCTAAAGAACAAGATTACAAATCGGTTCATTTTAATAAAAAATGCAGTTGGACCACTTACGTCGATTTAGCGGGTCAACCCTAACGGTCGAACTAGACAGCTAGTTGACCCGGAACCCTTTTTTATTTTTTATTTTTTTTAATTAATTTTTCAAGATAATTTTTTTTAATAAAAAAATTTACAATCAAACAACAAATGCCCTTATAAAATAATTGTGTCATTGTAAAATATATATATATATATATATATTTATATTTATTTATTTATTTTAAAGAAAATAATATTGAATATACAATGTAAAATATTTTCTTTTATTATCACTCTATTTTAAGTCAAATACAAACTATTTGTGGTGATGAGGGCAAAATCAACGGTGCAGGACGCACTTGCACCGTGCAGTAGTAGTTCACATGGAATTGAAGGTCCTGGGGGGGAACGAAAAGGTTATTAGAGGTTGCAGCACATCAAATAGAATCACTTTGATGTCACTTGTGGTTAAGATCTCTACACAGCGGTGGAGTTGAAATGCAGCCAGCAAAACAAGATAAACAAAACGCTCCTTTTCTAAAAGCCAAGCAGAAAGGGCTGCAAAATCACATATGACTGAACAAAACAAGCTATACCAAAAGCAATGACCAAGTGACATGCATATCAGTCAAGGTTCATGCCTAGGAAAACATTGAAGGCAAACCATAATATTTTATTTATTTATTTATTTATTTATTTAAAAGCAGCACTAAAATCCTTGCTTACATCTTTTCAAACCTAACAACATCATAATGCACACACACTAATGATAGCTTACATCTCAAAAAAAAACTCATAAAGAAAACCTCACCATAAACAAAAGGCAAAGGAAAAGAAGTCATCCTAGACGACTATGCCCTTATTCAGTCACGTATCTACAGAAAAGTGGGCATCAAAGACTAGTAATGGAAAACATTTCTGATGCAGTCCGAATCCTTCAGAGCATGCAGAAAGGAATCCATCTAGTCATAGATATCTGAATTGAGGCTTAGAGAGTAATTGAACCAATCATCCAGTGATGAAGTACTCCAATGATTTTTGCCACAAGCTTTGCCCTTCTTGATGTCAATGAGATGCTCATATGCACACCATGGGAAACTGAGGAAATGATCTCGAGGCATGCCTTCCTTGTAGCGACCCCAGAAGCTTGGATGATATGTAACATGGTACCAAGCGGATGCTTTGGCATACAGGTCATCAGGGCCACCTTCAGGCCCATCAATTCCTTCCTCATTGAACCATGCCTTGGCTTGTTTCCTCAAGGACTTAACCGCATACATGATTGCATCCAAATCCCTTTTTCTATCAAAGGATTTAGACATTTTCAGGATCCATCCGCTGAGTATTTCAGCCTCAGTTTTGATCCCATAATAGTCCATCAGGTTCCCCAACTGCTTATCATATTCATTTTTGTAATAGAGAGCATCGCTGATGTAGTCCTTAAATCCATCTACTTCCATGTCGGGATCATAAGAACGCTCTGCCACATCTTCAGTGAAGGATCTTATGAAACCTGTTTCCGGTTCAATGCCTTTTACAGCTCGGAAAAGCTTTCCAAGTATGCGCTGTGATTTATATGTGGGCTTATGATCCTGCTTTTCCATAAAATCTGGATATTCTTTGGCGCGCAGTTTTGGTGGAATTTCAGCTGGAACACCAGTTTTTGGGAAATCAACGGCAATTGAGGATAGTTTTGCAAGTTCAATACATTTTTCACTCTTTGCCATGGACCGCTCCTTATCTGCATGGACAGTGTGGGCATTACAAATTATCCCCAAGCTATCATTGAGTATGTAGTCTGCAAAATACTTCTGGACTTCCTGTACATGAGCAGCAAACATGTTCAAACAAAGAATCACAGTGATTGGCAAAAAAGAATCAACACAAATTCATAAGAACCTCCTACAAGGTTATTACACATTACCTCTATTGTAACATCATGATCTAAAACAATGCTTTGGGCTGCAGTATAATCCATTGCTGGAGCCCGCTGAGGAGGAATTAAGTCAGGATCCCAACAAACAAGGTAAACATCTCCATCCAAATCGCTTCCCGAACATTCATTTGGGTGTGGTCTGATTGAACGAGTAACTAGTTTCAGTAAAATATAATGGAATGAAAAAAGTTTTCCAGAAAAAGGATGCCTCCTTTAGGGGTGCCTAGTCACAATAAACTGATGTTCCCATAGCAAAGCTTGAGCCGAATCAGGGAAAATTGAATGCAAAAGCGAAACAAATTACCAAAAAATAAATCCAGAAGCATTAAATTTTGAAACGAGGCTTCAAATTTTTACCTCTTCCCTTTCTGTGGAAAGACAACACAATCCACCATGTGGTGCAAAGCTGGCACATCCACAGCCTGTAGGACACGAATGTCTCCTGGGTGCAGACAGGGATTTTTTGCAATGACAACAGTCCCCTCAACCGCATGGATGTGTTGATTTGATTCACTGGCACAGAGTTGCCCATGACCAGTACAGGAGTAATGAACAAATATTTGACCATATTTCAGTGTCCTAGTTTCATCCAGACAACCCATCATAATCCTTCCTTCTGGAATGAATATCCTTGCTTTTGTTTGCAAATCAAGCAACTTTGATGCTCGGAAAGTTTGCAGCATCAGGGAAAGGAATGGCTCAACTTCTGGCTTGTAACATGCAAGCATTTCCTTAAGGATGGTAGTATTCTCTCCCTGAGCCATCTGGTTAAGAGCCTCCTGTGCCTTCAGAGAATCTTTCAGGACAGCATTTAGTTGATCCACAGTCTCTTTTTGCTTCCTTATAAACACAGAATTCCTGACCCTAAGGGTAGACAAAAGAGTGATCACTTGGCGATTAAGGAAACAAGGCTGATACTTGCTCCATCCCAAAACATCCAAACTAGTGTTACTCGATTTGTACTTGCACATGCTCTTCCTCAATGATAGCTTCACTGAAGATGTTGGATCAACAGCCACAACACCTTTGTATCCGCCATACCTGATCTGAAATGCGGATGGAACATAACATTTGAATCCAAATTTGTGGGCTATGCTTTGAGCCAATTCTGCAGAAATCTTTCCAATTCCATCTGAAAAGATGTACTTGACTCCACCTCTTTTAATCTCAACATCAGGAATAACTTCAGTTTCGTACCTACCGACATGGAAAGATTCCCTTGATGAGCTGAATGACTGACCAAGCCTAGCAGCATATTTGGCCACATTCTTTATGTCAGTAAAGTCACCCATCCATTCTCTGATATCTTCTGCACTGAGGCCAGGTCTGGAAGCAAACATCCAAGCAGAATTTTCTCGTAATTGACTCTGTGAAAAGCCAAGAAACTCAAACTTCTTGTCACCAATAACAATGCCATTGCTGAGTACAGACAGTATCCTTTGATATATTCTAGTCTGTCTTCCCTCATTTTCGGAAGAACTCCTCGGCAACAAATTTGTTGAATAAAGCCTATCAAGATCCTCATCAACAAAGGAAACACGAATAAAGTTATCGATATCATCAGGATATCGGCGCAAGACACGATTAGAGAGATTCACTTCTGGGCCACCAAAATATACTTTAGTCGGGGTCACTTGAACCCGACGCATATACACCAAGCCATCATCCAAAGGAACCACAGGTGGCATAGGAACTCTTCCAGAAGCAATGTACTTCTGATACTGCTCCATAAGCCACTTTACAGGATCATAGCAGCACTCTTTCAAATGACTTAGTTTCTCAAGTGCATCTTCAATGTACTCAATTTTCATTCTATGTGGATTGACCAACCGAAAGAAATTTGCATCCAGTGCTGGAGCAGGAAGACAACCATGCTGAACCAAGGCATTAACTTTGAACAAGATATTAAATGGAATTTGAAATCCTTGAGGTGCATTCACCATGGGAACAAGGTCCAGGCCACAAGAGAAGCTTGAACCTTGTTCCAGAAAAAACTGACCCCGAGTTTCTTCATAGTAAAACAAGTTGTCCTGAAAATTTGGAAGTTCAACTAGAGGGGGAATCTCCAAGCATAGAGCAGAAGATTGTCCGATGCAGCATGATGGAGTAAAATCAACTTCGCGAACCCACTGGTGATCAGCAGCTTCCTTGAAGTAGCTGAGGATAGTTGTGTCTTCCTTATATATCCTTGGGGCACCAAGTAACTAGCGAAGAGAAAAATAACAAACTAAGTTATTCATCTGGCGTTGCAGCAGACCAAGGCAAATTGCGGCATAGTGTATGCTTAAATGCCAAACATTGATAATTAGCAATCTGATCAGCTCTCGAGGTATGATAGAGTTTAGAATGAGAGATCCACATCCATTCAACTTAAAACTGCAGAAAAATTTATCATAATCGATACTTCCTATCTTTAATATAGATTCTAGTGAATATTGCATATGGGAAAAAAAAAAAACTGACAACAAAGAATCCATGGAATATTTTCAATTTCAAACCTGAATGAAGAGGTAATTTTTTGTTTGATCATGAGGACGATGCAACACAACCCGCCAAATGTTCTCGTAGGAGAGCTCGAGTTTGTATTTCGTGGAAAGAAAAGACAGAAAGAAGTAGAACGTTTTCAATTCAAACCCAAATCTGACTGAAACATTTTCCTGTGTCCAGAGAACAGAAAATGTTTCCTTCGAAGTTTGGCATCCACAATGCATTGTTATGTTATCCATGCTATGCAGAAAGGTCTTCGGTATGGGAACAATATCATGGTCTAGGTCCCGAGCTGTCAAATAAGAGTCCCCATACCACAGGTCGCGATCTGCTGCTAGGGACTTGATGATCTCGGCGGCTTCTGAGTCTGTGAATTGAACCCTGGCACGTGTTCTTGAGCCTTTGCCTTTTTCAGGTTCAGCAACCTTCAACGCATAAACAGTCCCTTCACCTATACGTTGTTCCAGCAATTCTTTTATCGCTTCTGCTGGATCAGCTGAAGGAAATCCATGCAGACTGATGGTCTTGCTCATTTCGTCTAATCAAATTCAGCTGCAGTTTCATTTTAGATACTAAGTTAACAGCAGACAGAGATGCATTCTGGGAATCATTCCTGATGTTAGAAAGCTCACTAGAAGGCTTAAACTTCAATTTATCAATACTTGCATTTTAGAACAAATTGCCTCTCACATTAAAAAAGGAGGAAAAAAAATCTTGCGGAGTTAAAATTACATAACATGGTAGCACCGTGTGGAAACAGAACACAGAGAGAGGCCTGCAAAATCTCTCCTTCCACAAGTGTGATGCCAGCATGGCTGCATCAATTGAGCCTCACAAATTCACAATCCTAGGCATGCAGCTAACAACAGCGTGGAAAATACATCCCCGGAGATTCAAATCAAAACATGTCAACAAGAAACACATGAAACAACCAAATAGGACCAGAAACCATGATTGATGGAACTCTACTAAAATGCTTGTAATACAAGCTCATAGCTAGAAATGTTCCCTCGCAAAATTCGTTAGTAAATAACATCTGATCAAGAAGCTAAAGCAACCAAAACAAATATTTATATATAAAAAAAAAAAAAAAAACCCAAAAGGGGTACAATTGAAACCATTTGAGTTACCATCATCTTCATTGATCACACGAAGCACCTACAAAGAGTATCCTTCCAGATGCATGAATTAAGTCAAGAAGACTTACCGTGAGCAAAAGAAAACCAAGAGGAATGTCGTTGCTATATAAAAACTATTTGCCAAAGATTGCAATCAGCTTCCAACTTCTAATAAACGCATGAAAAGCCCTGCAAGAGTGAATGCATATATATGGTACCCACCAAAACTTGCCAAGCAAGGAGATGTGAGGGCGAAAGATGAGGGTAGACCAACGGTCAACGGTGGTCAATTCCAAGTCAACATGTCATCACGAGTAAAAAGTGAAGTGGCTATGTCTGTATGCGTGTGGCGCCAATAAAATAAGAGGAAGAGTTACGGAATATTAGGGACAAAACTTCGTCCTGAAGTTTTCTAGAAATTTTTATAATTGAATTTTAATTTTTAATTTTTTTTAAATTTTAAAATTAAAAATTTTCTTCTTTTATACGATGTATAAAAAGATAAAAAATCTTACTCTTTTTTTTTCATAAATTTGGAAAAAAAAAATTTAAGATTTTTTTATATGTATAAAAAAATGAACAAAATATATTCATATAATATTATTAAGACATATTAAATATATATATATATATATGTATAGTCTTTGTTAAATAAAATTATATATTCCACAATTCAATTGATTTATGTTTTAAAAGATACTTATATGTAATAAAAATTTAAAGTTAAGAATTAATTTAAAAATTTTAAATTTAATTATATTTTTTTTAAAAAAAAAATTAAGACTCCTTAAAAATTTATCCCTAGAATATTATTACTTGTTTCCTCACTTCAATTTTTAGTACATATTATAAGATTTACTAGGGGTTTTGTATTAAGTTATGTATTACACTAACATTAAATTTTATGAGTTATTTTATTGTCATTATTTTTGAATTTATATTTGTAAATTCTTTTATTAGTGGTGATCATGCATTAAAAAAAATTAATAAAAAATACTAGTAATGATATAATTGTGCAGTGTGTGTTGGGACGTGTCAATCTAACTGTACCTAGTATAATATTTTATTATTATTATTATAAACAAGCTAGCCACATAATTTTATTATTGTTTGCTTAAATTTCATTGCATCTCACTTTGTGGGTCTTCTTTGTTCTCATTTGTTGTTGCATTGTCACTGAATAGCAAGAATGTTTTTTTTGCTCCCTCTCCCCTCCACTTCTCTAACAAAGTATTATTTAATATTTGCATATTTCAGTCCTTGGTGACCCACCCTGGGTAGGGCTGATAGCTATCCCTAGAATCCAAGATTCACCATTGGCTTACATGAATGGCACATTGCATTAACAATTCTAAATTACAATTGGATGCAATCTCACAGTCACAATGGGGGGTTAGGCCAATCAGATGGAAGCTGAAAAAGACAAATGCATGTCGTTTTGGGCCAGCATATGTCCCCAGCGGCTGTTCTTTTACCCCGGAACTTTGTGAGAAAAGTCATCAACATTATGCTCCCCCATCATATTTGAGGATTCTCAACTTGGTGAGGAAGGGGAGATGGGGACCCCCCCCCCATAATGATGTTACCATAAAGTTTGATATGATTTTGGATGGAGAACTTCTAGGACAAGGGACTTGGCAATTGGGTTAACTTGGGGCGAGGTTTAACCATAATAATAATAATAATAATCATCTATTAGCTTTAGAAAAATAGCGAACTTCTGTGACATGAGAATTGGCAATTGGTTTAACTTAGGGCGAGGTTTACCATTCCATGAAGTTTAAAGAAGAAAAAAAAAAAAAAGGGGAGGAGGGGGATGGGAAGGAAGTAAAGAGTTGTGGTGAGCCTAGTTATTGGAGAATGTACATAACTTTGCCCAATGGTTTTGCGTGTGCTGATGATCTCGCAACATCATAATGATCATGGCCAAAGAGTCTTCAGCAATTGGCATTCCAACTTTCAAATCCAACTCTGAACTCCAATTCTGATTGAACCAAACGTTGGGCAAACAAAACACACCAGATGTTTTTATGGGCCAACTTGATAGGCATATGCAACAGAAAATATGAGATAACGGCAGCTTAGATGGGTTTATTTTAATTTCAATTATATTCTAGAACTTTGAACCTTAGGGCATAACAAACTAATAATGAAGTTACATTGAAACATTAATCAAAGAAAAGTGTACCTTCACAATTTAGCAGTCAGAATTTTCCTTCCATAATTGTGAATTTAGGCCAAATCATTCAGCATAAGCATAAACAATATATAAGAAACAACACGAAAACAACATAAAAATAACATAATAATTTTTTTTTTTTTACGTTTAACTTCATTTATTTGTGAAGCGAAGTAAAATGCAATTATCTCCTCTTGAAGTCACAGCTCAGCTTATAATATCAAGCTTTACATGGCATGTTACCTTGCTCAACTCTATCAACTTTTAAGTTGCTAGCTCTACCAACTGTTAGTTATTGTTCGTCAACACTCTCAGGCAATATAAGCAGCAAAAGTTTCACATTCCTTAAAAGAGCTTTTTGATGAATGTGTCAGGTTAAGAATGCAATTAGTCATTTCGCTAGGAGATGCATGTTTTGAACAAGATAACTTTGTAATACAATATGAAAGATATATTGAACTGGAAGACTTTAATTGACAAACATTGGCAATTTTATGCCAAAGGCCTCGTACAATCATCAACCAATGTAAGTACACTAAAACCATTACATTCCAACCATCCTAATTGTTCATATTAAGAATGCCGCAACAACTTGTTTGCTCAATGCAAAAACTAATGCCAGCAGGTTGGCATCAACAGAGTTGAAAGTACTGACGAGTCGAAACAAAATTTGTCAGCTCATCAATAAAATGAGAACTTGTAAATAAAATTGAAACAATCTATAACATCTCAGCAATTTGAATGGCATTTAGTGCAGCTCCCTTGCGAATTTGATCACCACAGACAAAGATATCCAAACTGTTTGACATTCCAAAATTAGTAAGGTGCTTCTCAAAATAACGATGTATATTATGCTATGAGTTTGTGTGTATTTGTGAGTGTGCAGTGTGCATGGAAGTTTGGTGGGCAGAAGGGAAAGAGCCCATGAATGAAATTTACCCATGATTCTCATCTTGAGAGACATCTTGACGAATCCTACCGACTGCAACCTCATCTTTGTTTGACATATCCAATGGAGTAGGGAAGCAATTGGATGACCGATCATCGATAACCACCACCCCAGGAGCATTTTTCAAAAGTTCCATTGCTGAATGCTAGCAAACATAAAATTTATTTACTAAGACTTGACTAGACCTTTAGGAAATATGAAAAAATGGCTGTAAATTTTGTTTTAAAAATTGATACATATTAAGATTAAAGTTGAACAGTTCATAATTCCAACAATGCATTTTAATAGGAGAAAAACAACTTTGCAGTGGAATTTTTTTAATATCTTGAATAATGTTTCTTTCCATGTAAAATAACACTATGAAAATAGGTTATGATCATTTCTAAGTTGTTATTACAAGAAGAAATGTAAATAACATAAAAAAAAAATGGCAAAGCATATGGAATTAGTAGTAGACTAACAGCTAGACAAATTTTGGCTCCACCAAGAAAAATACTGTCAGCCCCTAATATAGCTATGCTTCACATATTAAATCCACAAGTTGGGAGAGAAAGAAGGCCGGGTAAAGGACATGACTCAAAAAGTTTGGCTTATGGTCTGACAGGAAAATAAAAAATTAAAGGTGCACAGAAATTCCATACTGTGCTGTCTGGGGAGGCTGTTTCTGTGACTAGAAATAAACACATTCATAATAATTGCCCTAATTCAACATCAACAGCTTCATTCCTCAATGTAAATCTTGGAAATAAAATAAAATAAAGATGCAAGTTCTAAATAAGATTTCCACCAATGACAAACACTTCTTTGTATGCATTCATTTCAATTGAATTCTATTAGTTCAACTAGTGTGTTTGTTATTTCACCTTTTAAAAAAATAAGAATTCAATTGAATTTTCATACATTTTTCTGTACAAGGCTAATGTAGGACAAATGAAATTAGAGGAAAGCAGGGGAGAGAAGGCAGGGCAAGAGAGTAATCCTTAAAAAAAATGTAGGGAGGATTAGAGAAGCAGAGAAAAAGGAAGAGAGAGCCTCAAAAGACAGAACCAGAGAAGAGAAAATTAGGAAAATAACTCAATATCAATTCATTCCAGTGGACACATATATAAATAAGCAGTGTCTATTTGTAACAACCTAAACAGCTAGAATAAGAACATTCAAAATCCTAATAGAAGATTTTGTCTGATGCTAATCAGAAAAAATAGATTCTAGAGGTTCTTATGTAACGCATAAAATCTCAATAAAATTCTAGTCCTAGATTTAGTGTAACAGTTCATAGATTTAACTTGAGTTCATAGATTTATCTTACAGATTCTTTTTGTTGTTTTGTACCAATGATCATAGTAGAATTTAGCAATTCTCATAGAAGTAGCCGGGATTACGTGAGCATTCAATCGATTTCAGATGTATTCTTCATATAAATTCAAAAAAAAAAAAATCCTCTATTTTAAAGTGAGCCTAATGTACATTGAGGGACAATATCATAAATTTCACAAATCAATTGCATTTTGCCAACTTTTAAATTTTGATACCAAATGGAGAATTCAATTTGATTCCTTATTACTAACCACTGAAATTCAATAACCAAGTCAAAGTCTATATGAAATTCAATGGAATTAAATTGAATAATGCTGCGAAATTGGCACTTAACAAGCTCTAAGATTTGCTTAAAAAATGCAAAAGAAAACTTGTTTACCAGCAGGATTTAAAGCAACTTTCTAGTACGTAAGTATCATGAAGTACCTCATCAAGGGGCTTCTCAAATTGAAGATTGACACTTTCAGCATGTGCACGCATAACAGGAACTCGTATGCACATAGCCGTGACTTTAACATCAGCATCATTCTGCAGGGTTTGAACAATATATAAAAGACTAAAAAGATTTGTAATCCATACCAGAAACACTAGACATTCGGAAAGGAACTATAGTTTGTCTTATAAGATACTAAAATCAAGGAAAAAGCTTTGCCTTCAGAGCTTACCCAGATTTTTCTGGTTTCTTTCACCATTTTCATTTCCTCTTCATTGTACCCATTTGATAGAACAGGCGCATTGTGTGAAAACAAATTGAAAGCATACTGCAATGCAAAAATGTTGCAAAGGTTAACTGAAACACAAGACAGCAAAAAAGACAATTTCAATCACAAGATACACAATAACACCACATTGACCAACCTGCTGCTTAAAGATTTTGCACGTAGGTGGTTTTCCTTCCAGGACCTTTTTAAGTAGAAAATGAGAAAGGAACAGATCACCATTAAAGTGAAACAAAGTCCATAAACATGCTAATGTATAATAAGTTCTGCCAGGGACTAAAACCGACAAAGCAAGATTAAAGATAACAAGGGAAAACCTCACGGGTCTGCAGCTCAAGCTCTTCCATTGCAGCAGCACCAGCACCACTAGCTGCCTGATATGTACTAACAACCATGCGTTGTACCTGCAACACCCAAGTTCTTTGAAATTTTCAACTTCTCACTTTTATGAAGGCATGAGATGATACATCAAAAGCATTTTCGGATTTAATCTGCTCAAGAGTCATGAGATAAATAACTCAAGACATTCTTTCATAAAGAACTTAATGTGTTTCCTGAAGTAAGACAAAAAAAGGGAAACTAAACCGCCTTTCAATCAAGAATTATAATTCAAAGCACACTAATTCTGCTACCACAAATGTTCTCACTTCCAAAATCCAAAATCAGTTATCTACCTACAAATTGAAATCCAAGGAAACAAACATACATCATCAAGAAATACATACCCCTTTACACAACTTTCAGAGTTAGATTAAATATAGAGGTGGGGTTGGAGGGGGACAAAAAGAATGCAACAAACATCAAATAAAATAATGTTCAATTCTCTACCTTAGCTTGCCTATGCAATGGCGTGACAGCCATCAAACAAATGATAGTCGAGCAATTCGGATTAGCAATCAAAGCACCCTTTCCCATCCCAACTTTAATACCTTCCATAGCCTCCGGATTCACCTCCGGAATCACCAACGGAACCCCTTCAACCATCCTGAACGCCGAGCTATTATCCACCACAACGGCACCCTTCTCCACCGCCACGGGCCCAAACTGCTTACTAATCGACCCACCAGCACTAAACAGCGCGATATCGACCCCGTCAAAGCTTTCGGCAGTCAGCTCCTCCACGGTGTAGCATCTGTCTTCAAAAGTGAGCTGCTTGCCAGCGGAACGCTTGGAAGCGAGCATTTTGATGGAGCGGTAAGGGAAGTTGCGGTCGGAGAGGACGGAGAGGAATTCTTGGCCGACGGCCCCGGTGACACCAACCACGGCGAGGGAAGGGGCGGATTCTTGAATGGACATGCGGATCCTTGAAGGAGAAGCGGGTGTGGACATGGGTTTAAGGGAGGGTTTGGGTTTGGTGGAGAAGAGACTGGTTTGTTGGATTGGCAAAGTATAAGCTGCCATCTTAGACACAGCAAGAGACGCAGAGAGAGAGAGAGAGAGAGAGAGAGGGCAATGGGAAGGAAGGCGGCTGATGGTAATGGTGACAACTGGGACGGGCTTTGGGTTTGGCAAAGGAGCAGGATGTTTTGTTTCTTTTAAATGCTTTTTGGTTTCGGTGATTTTCTTAAGGTTTCGGTTCGTAGAATCCTACAAACTTTTGCCCTTGTATTTGTATGATTTTTGAAACGTGATATGTTAATTTGTACTCTGACTTTCCTTCTTTCTCAATAAAAATTCAAAATATTTATAAAATTATTATATATATATATATAATTAAAGTAGTTTTGAAGAAAGATTTAAGGGTTGAATGGTTGGTTCTTGATGGAATTGTAAAATACAGTATTTTCTTATTTTAGGCTCAAAATTTTAGTTAAAAAATTAATAATAATAAATAATAAATAAACGTAAAGAGATATTAGTACACGTGAAATTTATGCTTTATAAAATTCTTTTTAAGCAAAGAGATATTATTACACGTGAAGTTTATGTTTTATAAAATTCTTTTTAAGTAAGTTTTTTGCTAAAATATTTCAATGCACAATATAAATAATAAATATAATAATATTTTAAAAAATTATTATTAAAATTTTAAATAGTGAACCACGGATACCACTTCATTCTGTTCCTCTTCTTGTATTTGGAAATTTGTTCTAGTCATATTTTTTAGAATAATATAAACTTTGTTAAAATAAATGAACAAATATATATTTTTACTATTCCTATTCTATTATACAAAAAATTTATTATAACATTTTTTTGGTTATATTTCAAAATGAATTGTTACTTATTTAAAAAAATATATGCTAAAAATAAATTTCACTTTTTAAAATCTCCATTTGTGTTCTATCTGTTTTTTTTTTCAATTTTTTTACTCTCATTTTCTCAATATTTTCTTTTCCTTTTTTACAAATAAAACTCAACTTTTTAATAATTCTTTTTTTTAAGAAAAAAGCAAAATCTTAGTGAATCTTTTAGTTTTAAGTTAATATTAAAAAAAAACGTATTACTTATTTTTATTTTTAAATACTCATCATAGCTTTTGCATATGTAAGAGTATTTCTTAATTCACAAATCAAGAAAAAAAAATTACTTTAAATCTTTTCTTTTTGGTTTCTTTTAAAAAAAGTATATAAAGAAAAAAAACTAATCACAAAATTTTTATTTCCTTAAATTATTTTTTAAAATAAATAAATTTTAAAAAATCACTTTATTCCTATCAATATTATAAAAATAAATATTACTTTTTAATTTTAAATTTATATCTTTTACAAAAGCATATACTAAAACTAGTTACACAGTGTAATAATATAATTAATAGCATTGACCCAAATTCAAATCATTTTATTATCACACTCTTAATAAACAAATTATATAAAAAGACAAAAAAAATTAAATTTATTAAATTAAACGTAAAAAAAATTAATAAAAAAATTTAACAAAATATTAAGTGCATGAAAAACAAAAAAAATAATAGCAATAGAAACAACTATATATCAACATAAAGAGAACTTTTAACAAACAGGTAAGCTATAAAATATACATATATATATATATATATATATATATATATAACATAAAACTTCTCGACGAAGAGAAATCTAGAAACTAGAGGAGAAAGCAGAGCTAAGCCCTCTCACCCCTAATCCTCCTAGCAGGCTGGATGTCCTTGGGCATGATAGTAACCCTCTTGGCATGAATAGCACACTAATTGGTGTCCTCAAACAAACCAACCAAGTAGGCCTCAGCAGCCTCCTGGAAGAGCAGCGATGGCACTACTCTGGAATCTTAGATCTGTCTTGAAGTCCTGAGCGATCTCCCTCACCAGCCTCTGGAACGGCAGCTTTTGGATCAGCAGCTCCGTGCTCTTCTGGTACTTTCTTATCTCTCTCAGCGCCACCGTGCCTGGCCTCAATCTGTGTGGCTTCTTTACTCCGCCTTCGTCTCCAGCTGCTTCCTCGGCGCCTTGCCTCCGGTGGACTTGCATGCAGTTTGCTTCGTGCGAGCCATGAGAGAATTAAGGCTATTCGGTTGCCGAGAAAATGCACAACTCCAAGGTCAACTACGAGACAATTAAGAGATGAGGACGCCATTGTTTATGGAGAGTGAGTATTGGGAGATGTGCGGAGTAGGGAAGAGATCGATTTTGTGTTTTTTCTTTTTGTTTTTCTTTTTTTTTTTTTGAAATTTTTTGGGGAGGAGGGAATTGTAGGCCGTGAGATTAGAACTGAATCTGACGGCTACGAACGAGAATAGCGATCCACGGTTAATGCAGAAGGACCAATAAGATTGCACCCGGATTTCGTCATTCGCAAATTAATAAAAAAATTATTCCTAAATTTGTTTAATAATATCAATATTTATCATAACAATAATTCAAATTAATATTTATAATTATAAATATATTGACATAACAATTTTATAATAAAAAATAATTCATTAATTAATAATTTAAATATTTATTATCTCTTCACTTATTTATTATAGTAATAATAATAATTATTATTAGTATTATTATTATTATTCTATAAGAAATAATGTGATTGGGTGTGAGAAGTTTTAAAATTATTAATGTTCATATTTGTAGTTAAATATAAAAAAAAAATTATTCAAAAAAATTATTATTTAAATAATAAATTTTCTTTTATAAATAAAATAAATTAAGATATTAATGGATTACTTTTGATTTAAAAAGATTTATATGATATCTCAAATTATTTTTTTTTTGTAAATATATATAATTTGTAATTTAACAAGGGGGTAAAATTGAAAACAAGAATTATAAAGACGTTCTAGCGGAATCACGGAAGCGAAATAATGGGCCCACTTACGAGTATTTTCGTGGTCAAAAACATGTTCTAAACCTTACATCCTTATCCTCGGAAATAAAACAACAAATTCTCATATCCATCAACAAAATCAATCAAGGCCTCCCCCCTTGAGTCCATCCGGTGCACTTAAAAAAGCCATTTATGTTGAAGCCGACAGCAAGATGGGTTGTGCCAAACTCACACTCCATGCTTCCTATTCTCTCAAACATAGACACCCCTCTTTGCAATTCTGTCTCTGATACTACATCCACCATTAAATTGAGCACCCAACGAAGTTTAAGCTCCCTCTGTGGGGCTAGGAGAAGAGTTAGATATGAAGAGGACGACGATAATGATTATGGAGATTATGGGCATAATGAGGAGGTTGCAGCATTGGAATTTTATAGTCAGTCGGCAAGAGGCGAGGCACTTCTTGTGCATGCTTTTGTGGATGAGCAGGAAGTGATCGTCCTTGTATTCAAGGTCAGTGACTCAGTGCACCAGAATTCTTGTGATTTCCCTTTTAATTGCATTGTATATTATATTATGGACCAAATATATATATATATATATATATATTGCAGGGAATCTCTTCATGCTTGAGTTACGGGACTTCCTCAAATCCATCAAGGAGTGTCCTTCCAGCTAGGGCAGTGATAAGGTGCATTGACAGAATCAAAGGGCCATTCGACCCCTCAGACATAGAGTATATAGAGAAAGGGCTTCCATGGGAATCCTTTAAGACCCGTCTTGGTCCAACTTATACATGACTTAAATCTCCAGGCCGTTTAGCACAAAGTGCTCTAGTAGTTTTGTTACCTTTAGATTCAATTCAATTCCAGTTAGTAACCTTTTAGACTTTGTGCCTATGACAATGGATGCTATTATTATTTATTTTTTTATTTTTTTTCATTATATGGCAAAGCAAAAATTATAACGTGGGTATTGAGAAGAGAAATCTAGCATTTGGTATGTTGTCTAAAGGAAGTTTCATGAACAACTACTAAAATAGATAAATAAATAAAAGGAAAAAACAGCCTGCAATGACATTTGAAAAATTACCACATAATGTATTCACAACAAGGAACAAAAAGGCAAAAGATGATTAAAGAAAGTTGTTACATCTCAAAAAAAAGAACAATTCCACCCAAAATCAAGAACATGTTTATAACATTACGAAAATTAATTGATGTCAATCAATGACTGACATAATTTCTGCTTCCATAATAAACCAACTTCATGTAACCTGAACTTATCAATGCTTGGTAAATGGGGTTTAATTAAACAGGACATGACAGCCCTAGGACGGACAAGACCCAATACCATAAACAAATTACCCAGCTGAAGCAATCAAGAAGGCTAAAATAGAAAATTAATAAAGATATAATAAGTAATTATATTATTTTTTCCTTGCAATTAAATACTATACTTAAATAATTGAAACAATAAAACTCATTATGTATAAAAGCAAACAAAGGTTTTTACCGATGAATAAAAAAAAAATGAAACAAAAAATTTGAAATATATATATATATCATGACCAGTTAATTAAATGAAAACTCCAGCAAAAGATCACTAAATGTGCGAATTTAGAGGAAGCATCCCTACAGGTTTGGCTATTTCCCAATCCAAGAAATTGTGGGGTATTGTCGGAGTGGATTGGGTGAAGAGACTTGAAACCAACGTGAACCATAACCCGCATGGTTCTGCACGTATCTGACCCAATTCCGGATATTGGGTGCATCAAAATATGTACCTACTTCCCCTTCCTCACCCTCAAAAGTGTTGTTCAAGGTCAAAGTTCTCGCGGCAGTATAAACTAATTTTGGAGGTCATTCTTGCAGAATGTCACGGAACATCACCCTCTCCCTTAAAAAGTCTAGTGCCCACGATGATAAAGTTCAGGACCTCATTTTCTTATTTAACGTGAAATTCCGTCACAAAAAGCATGGAAACTCAACCTTTGACCCTCTCTTCGTACAGGAGTGGCCAGACACCGGCAATGATGTGTGTGGGCTGCCGAGACATCGTCTGGCTGTATTTGATGTTGATCCCTGTGATCCATAAGTGTAGAGCCACATCATATGATTGATAGTGAGTTTGTAGCAAATTACACACACCTTCGTCATGCCTCTCTTGTCCTATTTACAATGGCTTGAATCAGGCCGCCCTGCCTTCTTCTGTATGAATGTCCATTCATCTTCCTCAATCTTCTATTGACTTCCTCTTATTCCCTTTTTCTTTATTTCTGCATCAGATGATCATTCCCCAAGAACTGAAATTGAACACCTCCATTCCTTAACCCTCGGCTCCAGCTGTTCCTCAAGCGGAGGTAACAATTCCAACAAGTTTGCAGACCCAATCTCATAACCAAGTTCCCCTTGATCATGATCATGATCTCGATCGTCTTCATGAAGTGATCAAACAGAATTTCTTTGAGATCCAACGGCCGTTCCATTCTTGAACTTAGAACTTCAAATTTAACGTAAGATATCAAAAGGTTCCAGCTAGAATGGGAACTAGATTTTTTTTTTGGGCAATCAAATGCTATGCTTAAATAAATGAAACAATAAAAGTCACTATGTGCAAAAGAAAATAAGTCATTTTTTGATGAATAAAAAAAGAAAATAAATGGAAAAAAATTAAATATTTATTCCGACCCACAAATTATTTTAATTCAATAGATGCATAAAAGAACTAAAAACTCCACCAAAATACCATTAACTGTGCACTTATGGAGGAAGCATCCTAATACATGGAAACAAAAAATTGAAAAGCCCTTACCAGCTGCTCTCTAAGGGCAATTTAATTTAATTTAATTGATTCTGACCATTCCATATAGTTGTACGTGTATCCAGAAAATCCAAGGACATGGGTTTGCAATATTTTTTGAGAATATAAATTTTTTCAATCTTAAGGCAATTGAATGAAAATTAAAAATTATTAGTCTTTTTGTGTCACCACCATGAAATCTAATTATTCATGCACCTTATTCCTTTGTATAGTTTTTAAGAGTCTTTGTAGAGCTATTTCTCTATCTTTTACAGCTCCATGCCAAGGGGACCAATATATTCTCCAAAACATGTTCCCTTTAGCAATTTCACCATCATTGTTAGTAGAACTTAATTTACAATGACGCACACACACAGAAATCCATAAGGTAATAGAACTTTAGAGTTTGGAAGTTTTAAGAGTAAGACCTGTCTTAAAACTACCCTTCTAACTCCTTGAAACTATTGAGCAAGTGTTAGCTTACGATTGACTCCTCAGCTGGTAATACTAAAAAGTTACAATTACTGCTGTTCAACCATATTTTTTGCTGCATTTTAAGCAAAGAAGATTAAAGAATTTTACCATAAAAGCAATAGGAACTGAAATGTTAGAATTGTTCTTTTGGTATTGTTTCCTTTTAGAAAAGGATAATCCCTTGTTCAGCCATACAATTGCGTCCAGTTCCTTCATATGATAACAAGAATGTGTATTTTGATTCTCAACCAGAAAATGTAGCCTGCTAGTGTAAACTTGGAATATTAATAATAATAAATTGAAGAATGACACAAATCATGTGTAGCTAAAATCTCTTATCATTTCCATGTCACAGTCAATTTCATCCCTTGCTAATTTGTATAGTTCAAGCCTCTTGCTCTTGGAAAGGGTTGGTGATTATGTTTTTATTAACTAATAAAGTAAAAAAACAAAAAAGGCTTAACGAGAACAAAACAATGAATGCCCAACAAATCTGCATAGAAAACAAAGAGTTGACAACAACAAAGAAAACAAAACAAAACAAAACAAAAAAAAAGAAAGGAAAAGAAAGACTTCTTCATGTCTTTACAGCATTCTAGTCACATGGCCAAATGGAAGTTCCAATCAAGTAGGGTGCACATTCAATAAATGAGGTCATAAGCAGGAATTTTCCTGACCTATAAGTCTCATTGCAAAGGATTTTCAATTGCTGAAGTCCATGAATGTCAATACACCAGACAATATACATAAGCCTGGCCAAAAGATAATAAAGAGTGATGCAATGTAATTTCAAAATTTTACCAAAGATGATAAAAAAGCAAAGACTATAATTGTCATATCCCAAGAGAGACAAATTACACCCAAAATAATCTGATAATACAACTGGAAAATATATTAAGACAGTAAGGCATTCCCATAAGACATATCTATTGTAAAACAAGAAAAAAATGGACTCATGAGTCACAAACAATAACTATGTATCAACACTTGCCATTTATCTTTAATTAGTTTGTGAACTCATTGCCTGCAACTCAATTATTGTAAAAATGGTGGGAAGCAGAACATCACAACCTAACTCCAAACATATTGATGGATTGAGCCAATTACCCCAGCATCCTCTTCCTACTCTTAATCAAGAATTAGATTGATCACAATTTCAACCACAAGCCTCTCTGAGCAGTCCTCTTCCAGATTCACCAATGTATCAATCTCTTCTCTTCCTCTATCTCCCACCAAATTTTGATTGTTCACAACTTCATCATCAATTGCTGGATCCATCTCACCACCACTGTTCAAAATTTGCATCAGCTCATCACAACCAATTTCATCATTGAACTGTGCTGACCCACTAATTTCTAGTAAAAGACCCTCAATAGAGCCCATCTCTCCACAATCTTCTTCTTCGTCCACCAAGAACTCAACTTTTTCATCCCTAACTGGGTCCAGTAGCACTTCATGCGAAGGTAACAATTCCAGCAACTCTCCAGACCCATGATCATGATCAGATCCCCCACCCAAACAGTTCCTCAACTCACAATTTTCTCGCCCTTTCTGGCCCAATTCTGAGTATTTATCATCTATTTCACAACGATCAGGAAAACCCACAAAGTTCTCACATACCCCATTATTCCCCTTCACTTTCTTGCAAGAACCAAACGCTGACTCCCTTTCCCTCACATCCCTTCTCTTCCCCAACAGGCATGAAGAAGAACTCACATCACAATTCTTTCCCTCATCCTTTTCGTTCTCGTTGTTGATGGTAACAGAGGATGAGCAAGTGTCTTTTAGGCCTTCATCTTCAGGCAGCGGAGGACCCAAAAAAGTAGTGGAAGGAACAAAAGAGGGAATGAAATCACCGTTGTCGTCATCGTTAAACAAAGAAAGAAGCATCAAGTCAAGATCATCGAACTTACCGTTGTTGGGATTCATTCTTGGACTAGAGATTTCAACAAAAAAAGAGAGATATAAAAAGAAAAGAGAGGCTATGGAGAGCGAGAGAGAACTGAAAATTAAGGGTTGTGATGACCTTTTTCCTCGTATCACTTATATAGGTGTAGTCATTAGAGTCTTGCTAATAGCTGGTTGGACTTAGGTTAGGTTAGGAATGTTAATTTGATTAGGAATTGGAAATTATTGAAGATTATTCTATATATATATATAGTAATTATATTAATAATTAGAATTAAGATACTAAAGATGCCACATAAAAATAAAAATAAAAACTAATTATTTTGTTGTCACATTCCCTTTGGTGAATGTGAGTTACATATAAAGTGGAATCAAGGAAACCTTCAATAGGGGTTAACAGCAACATTCTACCATTTCCATCAAGTTGAAAGAAAATTTAAGTCAGTTGGCCTTCACTATGTTGCTCCTACTTTCTTAGAACAATATGACATTAAATAACTCCACCCATTCACACGTTAAAATCATAACTAACCAAGGAATTCAAGTATCCTAGCACAAAGTGAGAAAAACTTTCCATTATACACACAGACACGGGGCATGGAGAGAGAGAGAGAGAGATTCCAAAACTAGCTATCAGTTGAAGTTCTCAATTCATGTCATTTGACACAAGGTTATAGTGTCAAAATGAAGGCAATTCCTGCTATTTCAAGATAAGCAAAACTGATCTCTCCTCAGCCAAAAAACAAAGGGATAACCCTTAAACATTAAAGGTGATTTCATTCTATACTAGACATTTAAAGTATCTTTTGGTGAAAAAGATTGAATAAAACAGAGAGACGGGTGAACTAATAACATGTTTGAACTGCAGACAGGACAGAGACGTTGCTCATCCTTCCCCATTTTACCAAACCATGTCAGGGGCTAATAAGGCATACAATTGGGGTAGAGAATTTTGGGACTTATCCTCACCTCCTTACGACTGAGGCAGCAAACATCTACCAACATGTCTCCTTATTTTACCCTCCCTTTAAAGAACCCTACTCTTAACCGAGAAAAAGAAAAAAAAATCTACTATTCTCCTTCAAAAACTCATAAAGAAAGCCCAATTGAATTAAATTGACGTCTTCTTCAAGATAAAAGTGCTAACCATTAAACCCATACTGTTAAACCCTACTCTTAACGCAATACATTCGTCCAAATTTCAACAACTTCAGTGCTATTGAACGAAGTGGAATAGGCCGGTTCAATGCAATCCAAAACATACCATAATGAATTGATAATTTTGGGGAAAACAAAAATAACCCTTTTTTAAATTAAAAAAAAAAAGACAGAGAGAGAGAGAAACAAAAGCAGCTACAATCAAGTAAAGACTAAGGACTAACCCTAATAAAGCTGCAAAAGCGTAGCAGCATCTGCTCGAGAATACTCAAGCAAGTGGTGTCATCATCCGAAACCAAAACCTGCAAACTAGCAAGGAAACTGATTAGATACCCCCACACCCACACCGCCACCTTAGCTGCTCTCACGAGGTAGATCCAGTAATTGGATCAATTAAAACCCGATCACACTGTCTTGCCAAGAATTGAGCTCCCTACGAACTCATATTGAGGGCTTTTTTTTTTTTTTTGTAGGTCAAATTAACCCTAATCACACTGTCCTGACTTAATTTCAAGCCGTTAAAGTCTCTAACTACACATTTTGGGAAAAATAGGGCTACATCCATGATAGGAAACCCTACAATTCTAGGGTTTTAGCGCATATCGATTGGCAATCCGCGCGAGATCGTTGAGAGAAGCCTAATGCCTTTTTTTACATATAATAATTTTTTTAAAAAAAAAAATAAATTAAATTAACACTCAATCATTCAAAATTTAATAATTTGTTAATCATAAAACAATATAATTATGCTAAAAGTTTTATATCAAATGTGAAGTTGTTTAGTAATTTTTCTTTTCATTTTATGAATATAATTATAATATTCTAAAGAGTGAAAAAAAAAAAGGAATGAGAAGATTTTTTCTTTAAAATAATATATATTTAGAAAATCAAACATTAGTAAATCTAATTGATCAAATGATTTCATGGAGGGTCTATGTGGTTTATATCAAGAAATTAAGATGTGATTTTTTATATCTTTTAGAAAAAAAAATCTAAGAGCTGCATTTCCTGATTTTTAACCACAAAAAAATATTTTTATTTTTATATTACACATATTCTCACAAAATTTACATATTTACCCAAGAAAAAAGTTATGTGCCAATACCTAGAAAGCAAAAAAAAAATAGAATAATAATTATATCTTATATAATTTTATAAATAAAAAATAAGCATTAATATGTAAAAAAAATACAAATATATTATAAATAAAAAAAATTATTCGATCGTTCATATAATTATTAAAATTTTAAATACAATAAACAGTAACAATATTATATTTTTTATATTTTTAAAATTTATAGATGTAAAAAAAAAAAAATCCTAATTTACTGAAAGATTATACAAAATCAATGAAAACTCTAACAACTTACATCAGTTAAAATCTTTGTTAAGTTAATCAAAATTTTTGTGCGATGACGCAGAAAAATTTTTCATGGGACCAAAACAATTTTCTGTGTGCAATTTCCCCCCGATTGCCTCGAAATGATGATATGGGGCAGGTGGTGTGAAGAAGTGACAAATAGACGCATTGGGTCGGATTGTCTCTAGCATTTGGATCACTCAATTTTTAGGTACATTGTTACTAACTTAACTGAGTTTTTAGATAGGTATATTTAATCTTAAGTATATTGGATCTTTTAAGTACATTAAAATTTAAATTTATTAAATATCGAATTTTATATGTGTTTTAAGGTTATTTATATTACAGGTTATTAAATTCTTTAATTAATATAATTTTTTTTTTATCAAATTAATTTTGAATACCTCTACAATCATATTAGCCTCACAAGTGCAATGATCTTTGCCAAATAAAAAATTGGAATTATGAACGAATCTATAATTTAACTAAAAGATTTTGTTGATCTTTTAATATAGAGATCTGAAATAACATACAATGCTACATAAAATTATCACACAATATAAGATGTAAATCTAATGTGTATTTTTTTTTTTTAAGAAAAATTTTTGACAATATTTTCACTAGAAGTTATTAAAAATATAAAGTTAAGTTAACAAATTAAAATTCTAGTTCAATTCAAAAACCATTTTATTTGTAACATCTCATAATATATATATTTAATTATAAATAAAAATAATTGATTCCCATAAATATCAAATAAATAAGTAAAATTTATTTGTTTAATTATAAAAAAATATTTGCATGCACTTAGAATTCTTTAAATTATATTAGATATGAACAAAAAAATATATAAACTATATAAATAAATAATATAATATATTAAATGTCATTGACCCATCAAACATTCACATATTGAACTAGTAAACCAGCCCATATCTGAGGAATGTCCAAGGCAGACTTGATAGCATTGACAAATATACTTGTCACCACCTTTGTTGTGCCACCTTATAGCACAATTTCTACACCATTATTGCAATCCAATGATATTTCGAATGCTAAACCTTGTCTTAGGCCTAACAGAATAACATACAAATATTAAAGCAACCAAAATGTAGGAAATCTGAAGATGACAGTAAATGAAACTCAAACTATTGATACCAAAAGTTTCAACAAATGGTGAGCTTTTTATGTCTTTAGTGATAAACCCTTAAGAGTGCACGAATGGAGTTCCTCTGTAGATTATACCAAGTACAAAAAGAATGCGCATTCCAATTTGCAAACAATAAATGTAGCCTGTAAGCCTCAACTTGGGAAAAAGAAAAATGAATTGTGGGGTGGCTACGAATACCGTGGAGCAGAGATCTCTATCATCTCCATGCCACTGCGTCAATGTCATCCCTTGCCGACTTGTATAGCTCAAGCCTCTTAGCTAAGGTTGCTCTTCTCTCCATCAGTTGGGGGTCTTCGTCCAACATTGCGCCAAGTTGCTCCTTCTGTAAAGCAGGGCAGGGCATTATATTAACAAAAGCTTAGGGAGGGGAACAATGAATTCCCTAGAGTTTTCACAACCTGAAGCTTCCCTTTGAGGCACAAGGATCAAGTGACATTGTTAAAAGATGAGGCAAAGTTATTATATATATACACACACACATATATATATATAGAGAGAGAGAGAGACCTTATAAGAGGAGAAGGGAGAGTCTTGATTTTAAACGTAAAGTTACGAATATCTGACACATTTCTAGACCTCATAATATGGCAGCCTCCCGATTTGGGATGCCTTTTTTATTTTATTTTTTTTCCCTATATCGGGATTTAGAAACAAAAAGAAACCCGGCTCTCTTTTGCTCTGGAATCTAGCTGTTTAATAACTTTACCTCCCTTCTTCCAATTTGAGCATAGAACTGATTGAGGAGAGATCTTTTAGCCTCTCGGACCTGACAATAAACCACAGCTTTTGGGATAGAATTCTTCAAAGTGTCGCAGACCATGTTTATATATGCATTGACATTTGATCCTGAAAAAGAGAAAATCCCAACGTGTTAGCATTTGTTGATTGATTTGTTTCCTTGATCCACTAGCTTGGACACTGAGCATCTTTGAAACTTTGGAAGTACACTCAGGGTAGTAAGGTGAGCCAAAACTACACCTATAACTCTAAAGTTTGTATCTGAGAGAATGCATGAAAAAAGCTCAAGCATCACTTTAATCAGTGAGAGTAGAGCTAAAATGCAGAACTAAAAAGATACAACATATGTGGTATCCTAGGAACAGAGGAAGCAGAAACAGTGGGGGAGAAAATGCATACCAATCTTCCTGAAATGATAATCAGCGTAACGGTCAATATTTGGGGCTGCATTTGGTCCTGGTTGATTTGGGTTTGCCTTTTCATTCTTCTCAGGTTCTAGATGAATCTTCCGAAAAAATTCCACTGTCAGGTAGCTGGACTCCATGTCTACAAGCCTTAGAACTGTTTTCCTGCTTTCATCACGGAATCTTTCCAAAGCTTCATTTGCCGCAGCAGCAATATCCGAGGTAAGTGTAGGAAATCGCCTCAGCTCCTAAGATCCCAATAAAGTAGCCATGGCACATATCAAAACAACTTAGGACCCTCAAGTTAAACTGCCGCTATGAGATTCAACATAAAAAATGTGCATGGCCAAAAAGCTACATAATGTCATGACCCTTCCACAAGTAATGCATTTTGCCACTTTAAGAAGGAACAAAGTCCAAAGAAATATTTTTGCATAGCAATTGGGAACAACAAACTGAGATGCACAACATGTGAGGGGTGGTTTGGGGGTATGTAAAGAATGACGATGCATGTGATGTAGTCAAAATATAGGAAAATGCTGCATTAGTATAAAACATGTGCTTTGGGTGATGCCCATGATTGTTGTCATACTGCTGAAACCACTTATTCTCCACAATCACTATTGAACTGCCATTTTACCACACCATTGAATGACATTGCTGTTAAAATTCTGAGCTCAAGTGTGCATAATTCATATTTCCTTCAGGCTCTGCTCAAGTCTCAATTTTTCCCTCAAATACTTTCAATATTTGAAGCTAGCCTCAATGCACATTGCAACTCTGCTGGAATGGAAATTCAGTAAAAGCCTTGTTGCACTTTAATTGGGAATATAATTTGGTTGTTTCAAGCTTAAGTTTCATGGTCACTTTATCAGACTCAAAGTGCATAAACAAAATGCATTATCAATGCCAACCACTGTACTCAATAACAAGCATCTATATGTAAGTTTTAAGGCTACTGGATATGACATAACATCAATTTGCCAAAATCTGCCACCATTGTCCTTAAAATCTTTGCACTAATGCTCCAAATTAAGTCAAAATTACCCCAGTAATTAATAGCATGTAGCTATAATGCCATTTTAACCATCAAACCATGCATCTTAAAAGAACTTGTCAACTAAAGTTACATCCCCATATCCAGTGATTTGGTGGTGAAAAGGACTAAATGCTGAGGTGAGGATGCATGCTTAGGTCTCTTTTTTGTGAAAGCAAAAATGGCACAACTCCATAAATTCATCTTTCGTTCTTTCACCAGCATCTATGCCAGGCATATCAATGCAACCACATAAAGTACCATCTATTTTGAGGAGCAATTTAGGATTCCACTAATACGTACAAATATGTCCAACTTTAAATTTCTTACCTCTGTTTCAGCTATAGACTTTCGAACAAGTTCCTTCAGAACAAAGTGTACCTAATGAAGAAAAGACGACAAATATATCAGGAAGAATTAAATAGAATAAAGAAGTATAAAAATCAACTAAATAATTCATGAATATACCCAACAGTTGTCTCTACAGGCAATTTCATCTGGAGTGAAAACAACAATGATACCCATCAAAAACATCCTATCGCTTTCCATTTTTATTTCATTATGCCTCCCTTTCTCTCCAAGTGAAATAAAAAAAAACAAAACACTACAAAACACAGATGCCACAAAAACACACATTACCAATTGAACACATATTTGGGGCTAAGAGCTACTAAAAGATAATATATGTTGCCCCTTCAAATCTGAATAATGAATGTCAAAATTATGGGCCAAGCATCATAGAATGAAAATAGCAATGCCTAAAACCAATAACACAACCTACAACGTGTCCATCTAAATGATATTCAGTGCATGAATTTTGTGACAATCTCATATTGAAAATGTTTAGGCATAGCACAAGTCAGAACATTACAGCATCCACAGAGGCCTCAGCTGGGCCTTTGAAGTAACTGATAGATCCATCAATTAGTCTTCTGTATCCTTGTTCTGGAGCAATTAAATGTGGCTGATAACCATCAGCTTCTGAAACAACCTTTTGCACATTCTTTAAAGAGAGATGACGGTCAAAGGGCAGTTTTTTCAAAGCAGCTGGCAGTTGGTGGTCAAAGACACCATATATTCGATCTCCACCAGGGCGCCTGAATTAGGAACTTGTTATATAACAACAGCAAAATTTCCAAGAGAAATTAAAATTCCAGATGACAATGTCTTTGTAACCAAACTTAATGTGCATCATTATTAGATACTAACCACATGATTTAAGAACTTTCATGATCTACCATTCCATCTCCTCTTTTTGGGGAGGAGGGTTCTAGATTGCTCCTTCCTTTTGTGGTTTCTTACATAGTTTCAATTAGGGTATAGACAGGCAACTGAATCCTGCTTTCTAGTACATTTTCAAGAAATTTGTTCATTTCTATATGAAAGCAATTGCTTGGAATTGGGTGTGCTTGGATTTTAGTGTAAGATTCTAGTGTGTGAATAAAATTCTATTCTGTTCAAAAACTAACAGCATTAAAAGCAGAACGGCATTTTGTTGGCACTGGATCAGCTTTCACTCATGCCCCATTGGGTGGAAATCTTAATATTCATGGAAACATTAATTGGGCCTCAGTTGACCCATAGAAATTCAAAACACCAAAGTTGCTAAGACCAAACTTGATCTAAATAGATCCCACAAATTAACAGACACTATGAGATTGGTTGGACCATCTCAAATTAAAAGGCCAACCTAAAATCTTTATTTTAAAGACCACATTTTCATATCTTTTGTATGATTTACGAACTTTGAAAAGACTTAACAGGAGTCCTGTACAGAGGGTTTAATGTTAGAAATTTTCAATTAATACTGGCAAGGGGAATCAAAAACAAAACTGGGAATTACCCTCCATCCAAGTGCTCTTTAAAGACACGGTCAAATGCACGACACAGTTCTAGAATTGTGTAGAGCTGAGCCTGCACATAGAACATGTATCGAGTTACAATATGGAACAATGGCCAATCCATATTAAGAAATCTAAAGTCTCATAGTTCTCATTTGTTACCCCTGAATCTGCAGCAATTGGCCTTCCAATGCGGTCCAACTCTGCATTAATCTCATCAATGTTCCTATTTATCAAAGCAATGATACTTGGTATGCGCTGCCTGATTACTGTCTCTAAATGCTGACATGGAAAAAAATACACATAAATAAATGTCAATACAGGTACGATAATTACAAGCACAAGAAAAGTAACATTTTGTACAAAATACAGTCATTATAGGAATAGCTTCTGGATGAAATTACCTGAGACAAAAGCTTAGCCAGATACTCTGCACCCATTTTACTTGCCAGATGCCCATACTCAGGGCTCGTTTCAAAATACTCTTGCTCCTTTCGTCGAGCAACAATCATGTCAACATTCTTGTTGATATCAGCTTGCGAACGATTAACAATTCCAACCCAAGGATGCTGCAACCTGTAAGACCTTCCTTCAAGAACCTAAATCATTTACATAGAGCAACTATTGCTTTCACACACTTCCCAACTCAATTAGCAATTAACAAATTTAAATACAGAAAAAGAAAAGGAACTAATGCAGTTAAGACATACATCCAGAGCATTTGTCCCCTTGTCCATCAAATCAAGCTTTGTCAGCACACCAAATGTTCTTTCACCTAGACAAATTGAATCCAATAATAATTTAGAACCCATTTCACGTTAAGAAATTAAAAATATTTGAAGAATTTTTCAAGAAATTATTACACATTGGTGGCCTAATTTTACCCACCTGAAGGATCAACTTCTCTAGCCAGCTTTATGGCATCTGAAGTGGCAATATCTTGATTAGCTGGAGAAATAGCCAATATGATGCAGTTGGGCTACCAAATAAGATAATACCATGTTATAAAATGAGCATAAGCCACCTCAACAATAAAAAGAATAAAGAGAAGTGGATGAAATTGAGCATTCAAGCATGTCTTTAAAAACAAATTACTAGCAATACAACTTGTAGGAAATGCCTAGAATAGATTCGTGAGTGAGATTTGATTCTTATTGGTGTCAGCATGGTGGCGTTCAAGTGCAGCATGACTTGATATTTTATGCTTAGAATGGCATCATTGCCTCTGACTTGCATGTAAGCATGGATGAAGATAAATGACAAATATAGGCAATAATGGAAAGAAGTTGCAAGACCAGAGAGAAGTGTGATCCAATCAGAGAAGCTTGATGCTAGGAGCCACTATTTAACAGACACCAATCATGAAAATTTGGGATTAAGGCTTTATTGTAGTTGTAGTTGTTGTTGTTGTAGTACTCAGAATCATAATTAGTCAACTCGTATGTCTAGAGATTTAATACATTAATGAACATTTTCTGCTAAGAACTTCATGTGTCTCTCTCTTACTTCTAGGGGAGTGAGAATGTTACCTTCATCTTGAAATGGTCAACCCTGTTAATCAATTTTAACACTTCCAAAATCTGGCAGCTAGATCTTAGGTCTGACAATTATCAAATCTTGAGGGCAACAAAACTTTTTGTTCATGTTTATCATGACAAATTACGTTTCTGGATCACCTACTGCTTAAATTGGTAACCAAAAAACAAAAAAGTTGGGTATTATTAAATTGGGGCATAAAATTTTTATATTAAGAATCCAGAGAGCCTGGTCTGCAGAGGCAGACTGTGGCTCATCAATATTTCTTATTATTTGTAACTAGATGGAGATTTACGATGGATCTTTGTGTCTTCTAACCTAAGATGGTTAGCATCATTCAACAAAGGCCTAACAAAGCACAGCTATGCAGGAGTGAAAAATAAATGTTTCACATTGGAGGAGAAAGGAATGGGTGAGGAAGCCCTAAAATGAGGTGGATGTATGCAGTGATAAAGCAGCAGATGGTGTTATTATTAAATCTTATGGCTGACTTGCCTTGCAATAGAATAGATGGAGAGAAAGGACCCATCTAGCCCACCACCATTAATGTGAGATTAAGGCCTAGTTGACTCAAGCTTGATTGTGTCCTTTTTTCTCTCTTTCATTTTCTTCACACCTCATTCAACAAGTTTTTTCTTTTTTCTTTTTAAAAAAAAAAAAAAAATGAACAACAATCAGAATTGTAATCTTACCTTCTCAACATAAGAGCGGACCATATTTTCAATATCTTGAACTATAGTTTCTTGCTGTCCCTCTGAAACCCAAGGTAGCATTGTTACATGTTAGAAATTTGAATTTGGCATTTTAAAAGGAACATTATGTAAAAACTAATAGAATAAAGCTTGAACATAGCCGTTGTCATAGCTTTACCTACAGCAACCTTTGTCAAACCAGGAAGATCTATGAGGGTCAAATTGACGACTGGCAAAGACAAACATTCATCAGAATCAGAAATCATAAAAAGAGGTATCTTGATGTCTAAAATAATCCCAATATAAAACTAACAATGAGAGACGCAATACAGGAAACATGGAAATGGAAAACAATTAGGGCATAAAGCTGACACAGCAACAAAAACAAAGTAATGTTCTTAGACTACTAATAAAGAGAAAACCCCTCCATTTGCATGCACATATGCATACAAATGAGAAGAGAAAAGAAATATCAGCTATCAAGCACTGGTGTACAAAAAATTAATACTTCTCAAGCAGAAAATCCTATCACTTTAAATTATCAGACAAAGTACAGCATTGAGCAATCTCAGTCAGTTTATGCTTCTGTGTATGTAGCCAAAAACAAGATGGGAGCAAAAGGGTGTATATGCTAGCTCAAAATTCTAATATTACTTTCCAGATCATATTGGTACTTCAGAAACATTTAACAAACCACTTAAAGAGACCCCGTTTCCCACACAGTAAAAGTCCACTCGAGAATATAAGCAAACTAAAACAATACATACAGCACATTTCTCAACAAGGTCACAATAACATAAAAAATCACACCCAATACTTGGCCGTCTCAAACCAACAAACATTGAAGATCAAATCTTTTTTTTATTCTAAAACAACTCCAAAGCCCAGCTCAATCCAATGAACAAGAGGGAAGTTTAGTCTCAGATGTTTCTTGTACTCCAATGCTGCTAAATAATTCCATCCTTCAAGCAATATTTTTATTGTTACTGAAGATAGCCTAGGAGATGCCAAACTGGTAACAAGCTATTGCCCAATATATAAAAGCCATAACAAAATGAATGCAAGATAGATATATTGGCCAAATATTGCATTTTCCAAACATGCCAACTTAAGATACGGTGAAGACACTGACAACCTCTGGAGTATCTCAGCCAATAACACAACTTGCCACAACAACTCGCAGATCTCAGCCAATAATACAATCAGAGACCGCCAAAGTGACAAAGAACATTGTTAGGGTAAAGATACTGACAACCTCCAGAGTAATCACACATCAAGGCAAAAAAGCATATCCAGCAACCAAGAAAAAGGGGCCTCAACCTATATGAAGGAAAACTACAGAGGAAATGTAGACCATATGGGCCCCAGAAATGGCATGAAGGGAAGCAAAAACACTAAGAAGTTAGGAGTGTGGAAATCTGTCTATGACAATTTTTTCACAGAAGGATTGGGAAGGGATAATTGTAAACAAAAAGGAAGTGTAGAAACATCATAGCTTCTGCGAATGTATGTCATCCTTTCAAGTTATCAAAATGGTTGTACCATGTTTTACACCCAATTCCTAATAAACCTAAAACTCACACTGGACAATCAGTAATCATGTACAAAATTGATGCCTTGCTAGATCAGAAGGTGGCTGTTCTCAAGAAAGATCTTTTGAATTCGTGGAGCAATGTGGAGGCACACAGAAAAGAAGCAATAAAGAAGTCAGACAAAACAATGCACCAAAAGACACAGCACATCCATCCAAAAAAAACAATCAACAGAAAGCACTGCACTTCTCATTCTATAAATTACTTCAAACTGACATAACACGGGTAGCACATCAGAAAAGTGATTGAAACTTAGAAACTTCTATCAAGAAAAATTCTAAGTTCTGGCGAAGGCCAGTTAAATAATTTCTTCAGATTAAGAATATGGGTCAGAAGAAAGTTGCAAATACAAACCATTTGGAGAATATATACTAAGGTGAATTGGTATGTTGGAGATTTGCTTTGTCTTCCCAGTTATACGATCTGTTTCATCTTGGATCTCCTTTCGTACCGCAGCTACAAAATGACAAAGAACAATTATTGTTTGTCATCAAAATGTCCGTCACAGTTGCAATGTGAGTTTTGGCTCATTATTGTACAAAACAATTTACAGATTAATCAAAGACACTTTTCACAGAGATTAAGAAATAATGGACAAAAAAACTCTGGGAACATCAAACCAACTCAAAGTGCAAAGAAGATATCCTAACAAATAAAGTTTCCATGCAGAATTTCTATGACCACTGCATATGTATCAATTGTTACATAGCAGTGCTGATGTAAAATGGATGGGACTGCCACCAAGCTAACCATGTCTCTGTCAGAGTAAATGACATACACTTAGGTTTTCTCGCTTGAGAAATGTGCTTGACCAACCTAACAATATCAGATGTAAGATTCAGTTCAAATCAATAGAAGTCAATTACTTGTGAATGGACTAGGTGAAGAAATTTTATAATTACAACACCTCTATTGTTCATATTAGAACCTTAATAAAATATAACAAACTAAATGTAATCAATCATGAAAGAGAAAAAAGTGCCAGCTGAGTCACAGAATATTGCTCTGAAAATATTGTGTAATAGAGCACTTTAACACCTGAAATCAAGTAACAAGCAAATGAACCTGCAAATGTGCAATCCAAAAGTGAACACAGTTCTACTGTGATCAAGGACAAGAGAGTGCCAAAGGAAATGACTAGGGATGCCAGAAAAAAAGAACTAGATGGTCAATAATTTAAGATAGTGATACTGTTGATTATGATATTATTTACATCAGTCAAATAAAAGCATAGTAAAATATGAGGGGCAAGAAGACAAGTTATCTCAGATAAGCCAATTGGCTATTGCATATTTAAGAGTGCAATTAAAGCCCACGGCAAGAGTGTTCCTGCAATAACCTTGTTCTTGACACTGCCAGTGTCAATCTTAGGACAGAAAAACACCTCAGATTCTCTAGATAGAAATCAATCCATAATCTAACACAAAAAAAAAAAACTCACAGATATAAATAGGGATAGACATAGATGTTTATCCAAGAGAGCCAGACTTAAACATTGGAACTAAAAGAGAAGCAAAATATGTTAGAAGATACAATGCAAGCACTATTAAAAATATATATACAGCCAATTAAACTTTTTTCTTGGATCCAGTTAATTAAACTTTAACCAAAGTCTAGTGTACATTTTAGGGCATGTAAGATAAGGCATCCATGTAATCACTTCAACATCAACAACATCCACCTTTTTGTGGAATTCCATGGACCAAAAAATGAGAGAGTTTTTCCAGAAAATAGACTTACCAAAATCAGTGTATTTCCTCCTTGAGGCATGAAGAAATTCTGCATATTCAGGACGCCCATCCTCTGTCTTATGAAGTTGCAACACCAGTGGTCTCCGTGTAACAATACCTATGGACAAAGATGACCAAAAAAAAAAAGAAAAAGCTTGACTAATAATGTTACGGAACACAATTGCTTGCCACCACAAGCAATAGCTTGTGAGGTGTTGCATTCCTATATCTCCATTTGACTACTTGGAAAATGCTAGACAAGCAGAGATTTTACTACTGAGGACCAGCAAATGTAAAGTCATAATTCCGCTGAGCCACCCCATAAACGAACATGAGTATACAAACGGTCGTACAACCTCAATGGTTTGATTTAAATTAGCTTTTCATTTCTTAGCAAACCAAAAGGAACCATAAACGGCAACGTCCAACATTAGATCTCCTTACCCTTCTCTCAGTTTCTAACCCAACAAACTAAAGACGATCACAACAAAGACAAAACCAACATTTAGATATACAATACAAACAAAAATGTCACTCCAAGATATGTAAATTACCAGATCCACGAGGCAAGAAATCTCTCCCCACCACGCTTTCCAGCACCGAAGATTTTCCAGAACTCTACACTTCCAACAAAAAGCCAACAACTTTCAATACAAGATAAATATCCCAATCGAAAAACAAAAAAACAAAAACAAAAACAAATTCTCAAGACCTAGAAATCTAGAAAGCAAAACGATCGAGAAAACAGCACACAACACAGAAGGCCGTAACCCCAGAAAGTCAAAAGGCCAAAAAAAAGCATCGATACAGAGAGAGAGAGAGAACCTGGCCACCAACAACAGCAACAGAAGGGAGAGCTTCCCAGAGGGACATTCCTTCACCGCCATGATCGCCCAAAACGGTGCAGGCTCTTTGGATTTTATTGACTAACCCAATCAAACTCTGCATTGTAGCCATTTTGAATGGAATCTCAGCGAAAATAATGTATCTTTACGATACAATGATGTGTATTTTCGCGAGACAAAATGATAATATGAGGAAAGATCGAGAAAGATTTAGATCAAAGAAATGTTTGTAAGGGATCAAGGATCAAAAATAGCAAATGGGTTTTAGATCAGAAGAAAAATGGAGGTCCGTTCAGATGGGGACGCTGAATCCAAAACACAGAATCAGAGAGAGAGAGAGGGAGAGAGAGAGAGAGAGAGGCAAAAAAACGGTTGTCAGGAAAGATGGGATGGTTCCAAGACACCAACTTTCCACTTGTTTTTCCATTTGAATAATTTGCCAAATACATTTTTTGCTAAAATGTGAAAAGATTACAAACTTGTTGTTTCACAAGTAATGGGACGGAACAGAAAGACTGAGAAAATGACAAATTCTAGGTAAATTTTTTTTAATAATAAACAATTTACAAATATACCAATTATTTTATTTATAAATAAAAAATTAATTTATTAATTTTTTTTGTATTAAAAAATTATTATCAAAGCATTATCAAGTCACAATTATTTTCTTTTTATGTAATTAAATACCCCAAATCCATTTTGTATCAGGATAGGCATCGACATAAAATTTGAAATATAAATAAATAAATATATATATATATATATTTTTTAAAATTATTAATTAAATTAGCTTTGATGGTATATTTAAGGTAAATGATAGAAGTGACTGTCACATTGTAATAACTTTTTCTCTACTTTTTATGACTGTAAACGAGCTGTCCTTCACGGCAGCTCGGTTCCCTTTAGGTAATAACCCCAATTTTAACTTTGTTCAATTGAGATTCGTTTAGTAAACAAGCCTTGACGTTTAAGTTTTACCAAATCGAGATTATCACCTATTTATAAATAATTTATTTAATTTTATAATATTAATATAGAAAATTAAAATAAAAATTCATTTTTTATAAATAAAATAAAATAATAACATATATTTATTTTTAATAAAATTAACCAACTAGAATGTAAAAGCTATTCATTTTCAACATATAGTTGTATATAAAAAAATGGACCTCCCTAATCCTCCATAGAAACAAACCAAAAAGACTTTTTAAATAAGTTATTCATGGAATTAAACGAATTGTATTTAAATTTGATTTAATTATTAAATAAAATTTAAATCAACTTGACATTTATTTATTGCTACCGAAAATGTCAAATTAGACTTCTGGTTTCCTTAGCCAACCAGAAAGTCAAACGCTGCTTTCATTTTGGCGTCTCTTCAATTCCATTTTATTCTTACTTTTTTGCCACTAGGCGTCAGAACTAGTTGAATTAATATGCAAATTTTCGTGAGAAAATTAAAACTTTCTTTTTTAAAATTTTATTTTCTTCCTTTCTAGGTAACTTTACAAGGTAAGACCACCAAAATTCAAACCGCAAAACACTTAGTGTTTAAGAGATCATCAAACTACAGAACAACCAAAATCTCAAATCATGCTATGATGTCTGCTCATTTGTGCTCTGCAAATTGTCGTGCATGCGATACTGGCAATATATGAAACTAAATGAGTTTTCTTTCAGCATTTTTCAGTTTTAGGATTCTAAGGTGAAGTCCTGGGGAAGCCATGTTTCAATTCTCTTAACAACAACAATAACAACACTACTATCAAACCTTTAATCCCAAATTTAATTAAGATTGACTACATGAATACGTTCTATTACAAACACAAAACACAGCCACTAAGTAGAAAGGCTAACGGATGTTAACCACTCTGCAATAGATTTCTAACAATGACATAAGACTATAGATGAATAACCCAACCACGGTATCTGAAATTCAACTGATTACAAATAGATATATCAACGGACCTGGAGAAGGGAAAGAAATCGCACTAGCTGCAGAATACAAATATGAACTGCCAGGAGGTAAGACAACAAAAAAGCCAAAAAAAAAAAAAAAAAAAAAAGATTACTGGCTTACGGGCTATACAATCACAACCACTACCCATTCAACAGAAAAACATGACAAAATGTTAGCACATAGTCAACATCTTCCTTTCATCTTTTCTCGCTGATCTCTTCGCAGAGGAATAACAGTCTATGTCAGTAGCATACCAATGTTTTAACCTCCAATCCAGTTTCCTTAATTTACTCTTCTTTACCAGATTTCAGTGAACAAAGTGTCATCGGGCATGTGAGCTACAATTTTGTAATCAATCAGTGAAGGGGAAAAATAAACAGAACAGAAAATCAAAGCCCCACAAGATGACGTTCTCACTGATTTGGAAAGTAGAATTTATTGTTATTGGGCATTGCGTGATGAGCCACCACGTGCAACATTTCTGCAGAAAAAGCACCTGTCTGTCATATCTTCCATGTACTTGTCATAAGCAGAATTCAAAAGGTGTGTTTTATGTCATTTGAGAGAGCTTCATATAGAGCTGAACATTAAAATTCTGAAACAAGATTTCCACCCCAATCTCTTGACAAGAAAGATTCACAGCGAGTAGAACTTGGCTCTGTAATTTGCAAATTCCAATACCAGGATGCTGTCAACATCCATCAGACTATCACCTTCTAGGAAACAAACAAGCAAGCATTCATTTGATCCTCTTAAAATAAAAGGCCAAAAGAAGTCAGCTAATTTTGGATTTCACAATGCACCAACAAATGGCATTCACATCATGGGAAAACTAATGGGATCAATAGAAAGAGTTCAAGGAAAAACAAATTAGTGCTGCAAGTACCTTCCAGAAAGAAGCTGACCAGCACCTGTGGGCCCTTTTGAATTACCATACCGCTTTGCCCTATTCTCGTGTTCTTTCTCTACACGCATGGCAGCAACCTCCTTCTCCATAGCGGCCACTTCTCTTCTCATCTTCTTTGCCTCAACTTCCATTGCCTTAGTTAACGTTTCTACTTTCCTTGCCAACATCTGAGAAATCAGTGATCACAGAAAAACTATCAAAAGATGCTTAGATACTACAACTGCAGCGAAGCCAAGATAAAAATACAAACCTCAATTGCATCATCCTTATCTTTAAGGCTCTGATCTTTTTCATGACCAGCTTTCCTCAAAGCTACAACCTCCTTTTGCAGCAAATCATAAAGTATCCCCGGAACACTGTCCTCTGTATCTGCTGGTTGGAACTCAATTGGCTTGTCATCCAAATTCACTTTCCCAGTATTAGGCATCTCAATAGTCTTGGTCACATCAAAAGGCTGGTTGAATGAACGATTTGGACTGGCTCCATTTAAGAGAATTTTACTTCTTGTGCCTCCATCAAATGATTTTGAAGTTCCTTTAGCATGCTTCAGCACCGTACTAGAACCGGAAGACAAAGGTCTGAACTGAGGTGTTGAAGTTTTCTTGGACAAAAAACCATTGGAAGCCAATTTTGAGATGTTATCGACTCCACCTAGTGACTGGCGACGAGATGGCCCATTGCTTACACTTCTGCCCTCTACCACACCGCGATTATTACTTGAAGTCCCTCTCAAGCTCTCTTCTAGCACTTTGAGCCGCGACTGATATTTCTCCTGCAAAATGCAAGAGCATGGATTAAATTCAGTGCTAGGCAGAAAACACACTATGAATTCAGCAGGAGAAAACAAATAATTACTTTCAACAGTGCTTCAGACTTTGCAGTTCGCTCGATAACAGTGAGCTTGTCGCGAAGTTGCTGCATTTCTCCCTGTAATAACATCTAAATGTGGTCAGGAAAGAAAAGATCAATCAAAGTAACTGGAAACTTTAGCAAGTGAAAGGAATGCCATAAAGGTTGATGGCAAGGAAACAAATGAAATATCAACATTAACCTGCAAAAATCTACGTTCTTCAAGCCATTGTTTTACAGGCATCACTTTATCATTAGCATCTTTCCATTCGTTTGCTACCACAGTGGCTACTCTATTTGCTGTTACCTTTGCCCGGGCCAATTCCCTGTCAAGAGTTTTCCGTTCCTCCTGCAAAAGACAAACTTTTTCAGGGCTGCCTACAAAGCACATCTTCAATCAAGCCAAGATCTATCATCATTATTTTGTTAGACATTACATTCATCTCCTGAAATTTCCGCTGGTAATCCCTCACAGCGTTCGCAGCTGCACCACCAGCAAGAACAGCCTCTTCAAGTTCCCTTACAGTCTGGGTAAGCTTTTCAACCTCCGCAACCTTTTGTCTATGCATTTTGTCCAAAATTTTGTTTTCTTCCTGGAATTAACAAGCAGCAAATATATGAATCATTTTGAAAAGTTACAGTACAAAGATTAGGTGCAGCACATTCTACACAACATAAAAAAGGAATATTGCACAGAATCATTATACCTGACAAATTTCAATCTGTTTCATTAACTCTTGATTCTTATTTTGGAGATCATCCACCATAGAGGCCTTAGCCAGGGCAGCTGAAACAGTCCTCTCAGCTTCAAGTAAAGCTGCTTCTTTTGATTTAGTCAGACGATCCAGTGCTTTATTATCATCTTGAAGTTTTGCAATCTGAAAAGAGTATGAGAAAGAATAATAATAGGAATAGTCACTCAACTAACACGTAGTATCTGTAAGATAAACACATCATTAGAAGCTCAAGATAGAATGGGCATACTTCTTGGCGTGCAAGTTTAAGCTCTGCCTCCAGAGGTGCAAGAATGGCCTCAATTGGAGGCATATCATCATCCTTCTGAGCAGCATGAACTCTTCGAAGAGTGGCTTCAGCCGCAAACTGAGCTGCCATTGATGCCTTCTTCTCATCGTTGATTTTCTTGATTTCTAAATTCTGCAAAAAATGAAAATTTAATAAAACAATGTGGCATTGTGCCAGCAACCAGTGAAACTAATCAAGGATTTGACAGAGGTCCCAGGGAATACCTTGCTCTCCAGAAGGGACTCGGTTAGTTTGAGCTTCTCATCCACCTTTGTTAGTTCCTCAGTAAGCTGCAGCATAACAAGAAGCCAAAAGAACAATATAAGGTCAATTTGAATCACAAAATATATGCACAGTACTAAACTAAAACACATTAAATGAGACAAAACAGTTACAGTTCAGATTCTCCAAAACAATACATGATATAGCTGCATACAAGGTAGTTCAAAAAAAGATCGCAAAGCAACAAAAACATGGTAAAATTTTAAACCATTGAATGAAAAGTTCAACAACAGACAGAGGGGACTAATCAAAGCGAAAATCAGTGAAGGCAAAATGTCCAACTGCATGGTAAACTAAAAGATAGAAAAATGTCAAAATTTAGTTCCCATGAGCATCAAGACAAATTCTCCATTCCTCTTCTTTGAAAATCCAAACAGCATATATACCATCAAAGGCCAATGCAAGAAAACAGAAAAATAGGAAGCACTGGTAAAATCCTGGGAAGAGGCTATCTATCTCCTTAGTTCAGAATTATCCAGATATTAGAGTAGGCCAACCAGAAAAAAAAAAAACACTTCATGGCTCATCAAAATGAAAGTTCAGCAAAGCCGGTATGTGCATAGTTTTTGGTCAAACCAAATAGAAAAAAGGGCTTAAATCTGAATAAGAAAAATCAAAGTTATAAACACAGTTGAAATGACTTCTACTTTCCCAGTATCCAAAATAAACTCAAAAAGAGATCAGCATAAGTGAAAAATGGCACAAAATTAACTGATAACATCAACAAGTATCAGCACAAACATAACAACAACAACAATAATCAAACTTAAAACCTTAAACCCATTCCACAAAAAAATAAAATAAAATAAAATAAAAATCAATCAAATTCCCGACCAATAAAGCCGCACTACACTCACTGACAGTAAAAATCAACAATTCATGCCCTAGAAATTATCCCCATTAATTATATATATAGCAGGCAAACTAAACCTCTTCAACAGCCTTCTCTCTAAGCCGCTCAGATAACTTCAAGGCCTTGATCTCCGCATGCGCTTCTCCCAACTCTCTGTCCTTATCTACACCCAAACAACAAATACAAAAAGAAATAAAATAAAAAATAAAAACAAAATAAAAATGTAAATATCACCATTAGCAAAACCTAACCAAAATCCAGCTCAAAAATGAACCCAAATCCACCCGAAAACCGCTAGATCGAACCACATTCAGACCTCTAACTTCATTCTCGAGCCGATTGAGCTCCAACTTAACCGGATCCGACCCGTGCAGCAACGTAATGAACTCATTCTCCGCGTCGAAGCTCCGCCGGACCGAACCCCGCCTCCTCGACGAGCTCTTACCACCTTCCTTGAACGATGCCGACGCCATCAGTGGCTGCGCCGTCGCCGGTGTAGCCATCTCCGGAGCTCCATTCACCTGCCCCACTCCCACCGTCCCCTCTCCGCCAACATCCTTCATCTCCGATCTGATCATCTTCCCTCTCTACCTACCTCACATCCAAATGCACTAAGATCCAAATGCTTGCCAGCTAAAACTCTTCCAATCAAATAAACACACAACCTATAGATACACCAACATATACATATATAGAGAGAGAGAGTCTCTGTGTGTGTGTGTGGAGGGAAGGGGGTTTGGTTTTTTTTATAGTTTCATGTGTTTTTCTTTGCTTTCTCTTTTTTCCTTTGTTTGTGTTATCTCTCTCTCTAGAGTTCAAGATTGAGTGTAATACTGTGGTTCTTCTTTCAAATTGAGGGACTTATAGTAGCTAGAAAGAGAAAGGAAGAGATAGAAGTGTTGGGGAGTGTGCTTCTTTTTTGTGTGTGCCTGTGTGTTAATTACTATCTTTCTCTCTCTAAAAAAGCTTGGATTGGTGATTTAAATCTTTATTAAATGTCTCCATTGAGAGAGAGTGTGTGTGTGTGCAGTTTAGTTATAAGTGTCTACACTTTTCCTTGCAAATGATAAGGTTGGTGTTTTGTCTCCCCACTGCTCACCATGTGTTGTGTTGTGTTGTGTTGTGTTTTTTTAGAGAGAGAAAGAAAGAGAGGCTTGAGAGAGAAAGCTTTGTTGTTAAGCAGAATCTAGCAGATAAGATTAGTAGAGCGATAAACTGTGTTTTGTATTGATTTGACTTGTTTAACTGATGTTAATCTTTAATTGTAACTTTGTTTTGTTGGTTAGTGTTGTCTTACTAGTTTAAAAGAAAAATTAAAAAGGATTAGCAAGGAAGAGGCAATGGGTGCGCACTGCGCACGAGGAAGCGCATTTTAGCTTGATGAACGAAATAGGAAATTTTCTATACTCGTGGTTTTTCGAGTTTAAATAGGATGCTTGGCTCTTCTACCTCTATAAATTTTTGTTAATTGTCTTTTAAAACACTCTTATAATTAATAATTTAAATTTTAATGATTTAAATTTTAAATTTTAATTTTAATAAAATTTTAAAAATTTTATTTATTATATAATTTACGTTAAATATAATTAATTAATAATTTATGTTATTTTAATAATTTCTTATTTTATTCAACAACATAACTCATAATACTTAAATTTTTTTATATTTTATTGCAATATAATAACATTTAATTAATAATTACATACATATTCTAAATTAATATGTAATTTTTAAGTTTATATAATACGTAAATTTTATTTTTTTGTATTATCGTAATATAATAATTGTAATATAAGAACTAAAACTTTTAACTTTAAAATTAAAGATATAACAAATATTTATAATTTTAATAAAAAATAATAAAATATAAAATAATAATATTTATTAACAAAATTGCGAACAATTAAAATTCTGTATTTTCATTATTAAAAGTTATGAAAACATTTTACCTAAATATTAGGTCGAGCAGTGTGTCTTGGTGATCTAAGAACCCAAGGATGGAAAACCAGATGTCAATGGTCAAAATAATTACCAAGAAAATTAAGCAATGTTCTCAAGTTCGATCACCAAGTAGAGAAGCTTTACAACTCTGATTTTCTACGGTAAGGGTACCGAATCCTAGGGCTTGACTTCAAATAAATTGGGGAGAAGGTTACCAAAATTTTTGAAGAATGATGTGAAATTTGTTTATTATTATTATTTCATTTAACTAGATAGATTTGTCATTTAGTGACTTGAGTGAACGTGTTGAATAAGGTCTTTTAAAACAAATGATACGTGCTATAATGAATAATATAAAATATTATTTATTATGATATGTCTAATATTTTAAAGAATTTTATTTTATATGTAAATATAGTAATTTCCACCCAATCATGAGTCCACCTAGTAATTTCCTTTTTTTTTTCTTTTTCTAATACTATTATAGGCTTTTCTCATATCACAACAGTGGAATTCATATATATATATATATATATATATATATATATATACTCCATGTGAAATTAGTATGCTATCAGCAAGTTACAGTATCTTATTTGTATCTAATTACCGAGTATTTTTTTTTTAAAAAAAAAAGATCAATTGTCATTGGGAAGCATAAGGAAGCACGTTCATTGAATAAGTAGAAAGAAAAACCTATAATTGCATACTTGGACTCAAAAGCATACGTGTCAAAAATCAGGTTAAAATTAAAAAGGGAAATTGGAAAATGAGTTGACGTTATTCTCGAGAGGGTGTGTGCATCGTATGGTTTAAACCTACATCAAAGTAAATCAAATTGCGTTTTAACAAAATTGGTGTGGTTTGATAATTTGAAAACATGACTTCGTTTGAACTTTCCAAGAGATTAACTTTTACAATTTATGTTTGGCTACTGAGCCATTTAATTGAATTGGAGCTTATAAATGGGAATTGCAAACCAGTGTGCTCATCCAAGCAAAGAACTGGGGCTTCCACCTATCTTTTTCTCCGACGACTTAGTTTTATTTGCCGAAACAACTCTCAATCAGGTTGAGGTTGTTCGGAAATGCCTTGATATATTTTTGCTATTGTGGGGATGCCTACCATCAATGAAAGGGTCACGGCCTGCCTCTACAAGGACGTTATGGCTCGGGAGCAAAGAAAGTTATCCGGATGGGAAAGCATGGCAATTATCATTTGCAAGAAGGTTGGTATTTGATTAATTCTGTTTGTTCCGCGCTATGCCTGCTTATGCGATGTAAACTGTCTTTCTTGCTACCAGCTTCGGTTTGTGGGGGTGTTAGGACAACAGGCTCAACAGAAAGTTTTTTTTCTCTGGAAAGACACGGATCATAAAAAGCGAATCCACCTAGTGAATTGGCAGATTGTAAGTCAACCTGGAGCTGCGAGGAGCCTTGGCATAAGAGACATGAAGATATTCAACAGAGACCCCAGCCGTCAACAACTTAAATTGTGTGTTGGAAATGACAGAGACTTGCGTTTTTGGCAGGATATGTGGTTTATTAATGGCCCCTCCTTCTTAGCAGATGGCCCCCACTTGCTGAAGAGATGTAAAGCAAAAAAAAAAAAAAAAAACAAAGAAAGAAAAAAAATGTTACGGATTATTGGTCTCAGGATGGGACTGGTTCACTTTGCGGAACATGATGCCAGATAATATTTTGAATTTTGCTCGGTGCCCTGTCGTTGAGCCAGCGCCTAGGAAAATGCTTAGAACTGTTGCTCCCTTCATTGATTGTTGAATTTATGGAGCATTTGGAGTTAAATGCTTTCTTTGTGTAATTCCTTTGAAGACTGTTTACTTCATTTGTTACGACATTGGCAATTATAGATGCCAACCCTTGCAAGTGGAACCTTCTCTCTAGACGTGGAGAGCTGCTTCATCGGAAATGGTCTGTCCTCGCAACACCTTTGTTTATCGCCAGGGGGGAATGCTGTGGCGGATTGGCTAGCGAGCATTGGATTTAAAATGGGTAAAAAAAAAAAAAATTCAATTATGGAATATAACTCCTAGCACGAAATTTCAATTTAGATAAAAAAAAAAGAAATTTTAAAATTTTATTAATGTAGAGATAATATTTTTTAATAAATTAATTTTTAAAAAATAATAAATTTGTAATAAAAGTAATAGAAGAGTTACAATATTCACAATAGAAAAAAAAGTATATAAAAATATTGGTGACAAAATCGTAGATTTAATAAAACTACACGTGACAATATTTTATATAAATGAATACAAAAATTAAATTTTATAAATATTTTTGAGAGTTATGATCCTAATAATTGTAATGTTTTTTTTTTATAAAAAAATTGTAATTAACGGAAAAAAAAGGGTAATGTTCAGTAATGCCATTTTTTCTTCAAATGTAATTGAAGGGTAATTAGAATAATTTAATACTGAAAAAAAATTAAAAAAAAAATCATAAGTAGCTGCATGTAGTTTTAAATGCCTTTTTATCCAAGCATTTAAATTGTCCTATTTAGAAGAAAAGCAAAACGTCTATAAATACTAATAAGAAGGGCAGTCAAGCGCGGGCCTGAATTAAAAAATTACTATACATAATTTACCGAATTAAGTACAAATGGGAATCCATTTGCCGCCTGAATAATAATAATGGCGATCGAATGCCTTGTTCTCGGTAGTAGTGCTCTCTCTCTCAATTCTCTTCTTCAGTCAATACTTATCTACAACATTCTATGCTTATTGCTGATTGTTTGTATTGCTTTTGTTTGCTTAGGCGCAGGACAGGAAGTGGGGAAGAGCTGCGTGGTGGTGTCGATCAACGGCAAGCGTGTCATGTTTGATTGTGGGATGCACATGGGCTACGACGATCACCGCCGCTACCCGGATTTCTCTCTCATTTCCAAGTCCGGCGATTTCGATCGTGCTCTCGATTGCGTTATCGTCACTCACTTGTAAGTATCCCCCCCCCCCAAATTTTTAGTCCTTTTTGTTTTTTTTTAAATATATATTTTTTATTTTGGGGCTTTTTCTGCTTGGATTTTAACATTTAGTAAAATGCCATTGGTGCAGTCATTTGGATCATGTCGGCGCGCTTCCTTACTTCACTGAGGTTTGCGGCTATCGTGGCCCGGTTTACATGACGGTAAATGCACGCACTTAACATGCTCGATAAAAATATTTGGCTCCCATTTTAATTCAAAAATAAAAAATAAAAATCAAGCAAGAAGCTTTGAAGTGTTAAGAGGGTTTTTGTTTTTTTTTTTAGCATTTCCCTCTATTCCGTTGCACATGAAGTAAGTAGGGAATGACATGGCTTTAGATTTTTAATGCTGCACTGGAAGAAGAAGCTAATTGGCTTTAGTGGATTAGAATTGATTGAAACGTTACCCTAAATTCTGGTTTCTTTCTTGCAATTGTCACGTAAACTAAACACTTTATGCTCTATTTTTGTGTTTGAGCGCATTGGGTGGCTGCCTCAAGCTATGCACACAAGCTTCTGTTTTTGCATCATAATCAGGAACAATTTTCTCCTGTTAGGGGTTACCCTTATGGTTTAACAGAAATTTTTCTGTAGTATCCAACGAAGGCGTTGGCTCCTTTGATGTTAGAGGATTACCGGAAAGTAATGGTTGATAGAAGGGGTGAGGAAGAGCAATTTACTGCAGATCACATTTCACAATGCTTGAAGAAGGGTATCTGTAATTTGGATTCTGTTATGTTTATGTTTTAATTATGGATGTAGATTAAGGTGGTGGATAAAATCTACTATATCTGATTCAATATGCTGCCTGTTTTCTCTCGGATGAGACTCAAATTTTGTCTTGCTCTGCATTTACGAGTCTGCTGAGGGCTGTGGCTTTTTCTCATGCAGATTTTAAGTGTTTGATGCCATCTCTGGAAAGGACTAGCGTCTAGAACCTTACATTTCATTCTTGCTGCTTTTAAAAGCAAAGTAACCAATACAAGTGGACTGGAGCTTTGGCACCTGTCGAATCTTGGGTTTGGATCCCAAACGGGACTCAACCTGATCCTGTCTCAACTGATTGTTCTGTTGTATAAACTTTCTTTGCCATCCCAACTGTTAGTACACTAAATATATTGGCAGTGATAAGTTCAAATCTGCTTGATCCTTTCCTTGTGTCCCACATTGTTGCTATAAAAATTGAAAGCAAAACTTTCCTTCCCAACACATCTGTCAGACTCTTACTGAACTTTTGCGATACATCATTAAAGATCAATCAATTAGTCCATTCCTAATATATTTGTCAGACTTTTGCTAAATCCATCTCATTACTTAAACTGACCATTATTTGCCTGGCAAAGCTATTATTCTCATTGTCATTGACTGGATGTAACTAGATGTTGTCTCAATCCTCCATCTCACAATATAAAATAAAAAAGAAGTGTGCCTATCTCTTTTCAAATAAAGACATAAAGTTGTGGCTAATTAACTCATAAAAAAAGTTAAGTGCACAATTAGTTAATCTTGTAGACCTTCACATATTTGTAGGCATGTTTTCTTTGAAGTTCTCAATCCATGGGCAAGATAAGGATTAAGATAATATTCTCTTGATGGATTGAAGGACTTTTTTCTTTCATATTCACATTCTTGGTACTCTATAATCTCAAATTTGATGAACCCATGTGAAATGAATTCATGAGATTTCTGTTATTTAAATGTGTAAAAACATGTGTAAAGATTTTCTGTTTTCCATTTTCTTTTGTCTTGTGTTTCTTCTGTTTTTCCTTGTTTACTCCTTCTGGTCTGTTGTTTTTGATTGGATGTTGCATTGCAGTCATCGCAGTGGATATAAAGCAGACTGTGCAGGTTGATAGAGATCTTCAGATCCGTGCCTACTATGCAGGGCATGTAAGATATTTTTACTTTAATTTCTAAAGGTGGAAACCCATATAATCATGTGACATTTTGTTTACATATGATGAAAAGTTTGTACATTTTTCATCCTTTTGTATGAAGTTTATCCCCTCTAGGAATGACAAATTGTCGTCTAGGATCTTTTATTCTCCTCATGCTTCTTGATAGGTTAACTACAGTGCAACCTCTTTTTTTAGCAGTTTTTATTATTTTTTAAACATGCACCTTACATCTTATGCCTAGGCTCCAAGAGAACTTAGCACTTTAGAGCGCCTAGAGCCTTTGAAAACACTGGTGTTGATGCTCTGCATTGCTCTATGCATGTGATGTTGGATGAATTGGTGGGCTCATTTATGCTTTTTTGAGGCCTAGTGGCTCAAGAATTTAGGCTTTTGTTCTTTTGTTTGCACAAGGGCTTTTAATGGGTGAAAGTAGATTTACGAAATTGAGGCTCATGGCTTGTGCCTTTGTCAACATAAAGACAGTAAGAAAAAAAAAAGAATAATCTGTTGACAGAAGTTTGTAGCAGATAATTTGTTATAATATGATATGCCTTGTAAGGTGTTCTGTTTGAGTCTTCAACCTTCCATGGTTTCTTTTTTCCTCAGTAGACACCTATATAAATTTATAATGATGGTTTGCTCTCACCATTGGGTAGTATTAATTCCTTTATGATCTGGTATCTAGGATACAGTATGAGCACCTGGACCTCAGTCCTCAACATGTTTCAGTTGAAATGACCTCTTTCTCAGTGTCCAAACTCGAGCCAATTCATGCAGTGACATGTTTATTACTAGAAAAGAGCCATGATGCTTATTGGTAGCTGTGAATTTGAAGCTTAAGCATTGTGCTTTTTATCCTGAACTAGGAATGCCAGCGGGCATAATCTAAGTCCAGAAGAAGCATAAAATAACTAGATTCTCAGTGTCTTGCTGTTGTCCATAGGTTCTGGAAATATAGAACTTTTTAAATAAAGATTGTTTGAAAAAACCTTTGCTCCTTTTATTGGCCTTAATGGCCTGACATCTGAGAAAAGAATTTGTGGATTACTTTGTTTGGACATAGAATGATGAGCTATATTTTGATATCTAGGTTAAAACTACCAGCTTAAATAACCAATGTAAAAACTGAAGTAAACAAGGAAGCTGCTGATAGTAAATAGGTATTGCATCAGATCTGTTTGCCAAGCATTTCAATTTTAATACCAAGGGACCGTGAAGTCTGCAGTGTCTACGAAGTCTATGGGTCCGTTTCATGTTGATCCTCTATTCCATGTTAATATTCGACATCTCTTCTTATTTTATTAATTTTAAAAAGGTCCTTGGAGCTGCAATGTTTTATGCAAAGGTGGGAGATAGTGCTATATTGTACACAGGCGACTATAATATGACCCCAGATAGACATCTGGGAGCAGCTCAAATTGATCGACTGCAACTTGACCTTCTTATAACAGAGTAAGGGAAATGTCTATAAATATATGTGTGTGCATATGTGTGTGTGTGTGTGGAGCTTTCCCAAAGGGTGCATGGAAGTGAAGTTGAACATTTAACTTATGTGAAAGAGCAGAAGAAAGTAGAAATAAGCAAATGTACTGCAAGAATTGTTGCAGCAAGTGAAGCAACCAATTTTTAATCCATAGGGCATTGTTTTGTGCAAATGACTGAAATGTCTGGCAACTGCCAGCTCTTGAGATAGGATAAGAGGAGTTGTCACTCGTGCAAAAATGCTAGAGGTTATAATCTTTTCTTTAGTACCCTTCTGGTGTTCAGTGCTTTGACATGAGACTCTGATTGTTTCTGCTCACAGGTCTACATATGCAACCACTATACGTGATTCAAAATATGCACGAGAGAGGGAATTTCTTAAAACTGTATGCATAGTAGAGATATATGTCCATAGACTCTACTGGCATCCATAGACTCTACTGGCATTCTTCCCTTCTAATTTATCCTCTACAATGGAGGTTTATAATTCTGAAAACCGATTAATGCAGGTTCATCAATGTGTTTCTAGTGGAGGAAAGGTGCTTATTCCTACATTTGCCCTAGGAAGAGCTCAGGTATTTTCAGCAAGAACTTATTTTGTTTCTTTTTTACTATAATTGCCTAAACTTGGAGGTTAGCAATTGACTCATCTATTTGTGAGATACTTTTAATTGTAGAGTAGTAGACATGTCTGACTGTCATTATATGTACTAAAATTTGTATCAATGTTGTGCTTTTCCATCACAAGTGTCTGTCACTCCTGTCTTTTTGTATGTCAATGTGACAGACTCTATTTCGTGGTCCTCTGCGGTGTAACAATCAATTTCAGGTTCATTTAGGTTCATAGATGTATTGTCTTTGATGGAAATGGGATGGCAAAGCATCAGCTGAAAGGATAGGGTAGCACTATAATGTTGATAAACTCTGATAATGACATGTAATATGATCAAAAGAGAAGGGCCATTTCTCTAACATAAATGTACTTCAAGGCGAATTTTGACCATGCCTCTTTCTCTGAAGAATGCTTAAAATTCAAGTGCCCTATGCTTGTTGTCTTTGGGACTTTGGCCCAACTACCCTGTCTCAAGAGTGGTAAAACTCCATGCATTACCTGCAATACTTAATCTCAGACAGTGGATTAGGCAATTTGAGTAGTTGTTAGCACTGATAAGGAGTAAATGCATGTATGCTGTTGTTCACTCTTCTTTTCATCATGAGTATCCGTTTGTTTTTTGGTGATTTTTGCTTATCATTCATTTGACCAGCTATAGATGAGTCCTTTCTTGACGGCCTTAATTCATTTTCCAAGTAGGAACTTTGTATATTGTTGGATGATTACTGGGAGCGCATGAATCTAAAGGTTCCTATTTACTTCTCAGCAGGTATCTACTGCATGTTTCTTCTATATATGCATATATATTGTTGTTGACCTTCAGAGCTGGAATGCTTGCATGGTTACCCTTCTTAAACAAGCAGTCTTTGGTTTATTCTTAATCCTACACATTCAGGAATCCAATTTTCTGCTGTGATTTGGATATTCATTTCTCAGGTTTGACTATTCAAGCAAATATGTACTACAAAATGCTTATCAGCTGGACCAGCCAGAAAGTCAAGGAGACTTATGCTACACGGAATGCATTTGATTTTAAAAATGGTACCTGAAGCAATTGTTCCTTGTGTCATGTGGACACATGTTTTTTAGGAGCTGTAGTCTTTGTAAGCCATTGTAAATTTTGGCACATATCCAACATAAAAACATGAAAGGAAAAAGATGATATGCTTTTGCTTGGGATCTCTCATCCTAGACTTAATGTTGAACGATAATTTTCCCTGGCAGACAATAATCACGCAAATGCTCACTTGATCTGTTTAAACAACATTATTTTTTGCTTTTATTTTTTAAAGGCTATTATGCAAGAAGCAATTCTTTTGGTTAGAAATAATTTGCAGAAGAAATTTGGCTGCAAGCGTTTTATTCTTTTTCCTATGAATGCTTCCTCTCTTGACAAACCTTTTTTATTTCTTTATTATGGCCTGTGGAGTTTTATCTGCAGATGGCATTTGTTTAATTGTATCCAGTTAACCCAAGTATATTGAACAAGGCAATATGGTCGTATACCAGTGGCGCTACCTGTAACTATATTTGTTTGCCTGTTGCAGTTCACAACTTTGACCGGTCTCTTATAAATGCTCCTGGACCTTGTGTTCTCTTTGCCACACCTGGGATGATCAGTGGCGGTTTTTCACTTGAGGTTTTCAAACAATGGGCTCCTTCTGAGTTGAATCTTGTAACATTGCCTGGGTAAGCTACTTTCTTTTTCTGATTGAATGTGCAATAGACTAAAATTCTTCACATATCTACTAGCTAGAGCCTGTAATTCTTTAATTGTGGAACGCCATAGCAAAATCTCACATAATGGTTTTTAGGCTGCCACATGATGCATATGCTTTCACCAAGCATTAATCTCCATCTATTTGGCACACTTCTAGGATAGTTAATATGGAAAATTGGGAAAAAAAAAGGGAAGAAAAGCTTGTCTCTAGTCCTATATACTGTAAAAATTATTGCACTTGGTTATGCGCTCTTTGTGCTCCTTTTCTTTTGCTTCTTCCTTTTTTTTTTTGGGGGGGGTGGGGGGAGGGGAGGGGGGGTAAGGTCTTGTTTATCAAAAGAAAAAGGACCAACCTTACCAAATATGTAAAATTGTTTTGGATTTGATAAATTAAATGGAGAATTGATTGTTGTTCTTCCTCTTTTTCCCTCCAGATGTGCATGAGCATGCTTATATTTTTTTAACATATATACCCCATGTAAAATACTAATTTTGCTTTAGTACAGTTGAAACTGATATGAAGGGAGTGGCTGTTAGCTACAACTCTTTTTGAGGACCTTTTGTTCTTATTCATACATTCTGATGTGCTGCAGTTCTTATCAACGAAACCTGTCCCATTCTTCTTCTTTTGTTCACCATTTTCTTTAAATGTTCTAGATATTGTGTAGCTGGAACCATTGGACATAAACTGATGTCGGGTAAACCCACTAAAATTGATCTGGACAAGGACACCCAAATTGATGTGCGATGCCAGGTGCAATTCTATCTTCTACTTTGTATATGGGCATTGTATTTCTTGAGGGGTCTCTGAGGTTCAAACATTGGCAGATTGTTCTTTGTTTTTGCCAAACGTAGTTCTCTCTTAACCATATGCTTATGTTGCCAGATTCACCAGCTGTCATTCAGTCCACATACAGATGCCAAAGGTATTATGGATCTAGTGAAGTTTCTCTCTCCTAAGCATGCGATACTAGTACATGGCGAGAAACCTAAAATGGCTTCTCTTAGAGAAAAAATTCAATCTGAATTGGGGATTCAATGTTATGTTCCTGCAAATCATGATACAGTGTGCATCCCTTCAACTGTGTTTGTGAAAGCAAATGCCTCCGACAGATTTATCTGTAGTTGCTTGAGTCCAAACTTCAGGTTTTTAAATAAAAGTTCAGAAGAACATAAATCCGATGCAGTTTTAGAAAATAAGAACGCCACATCCCAGCTGCATGTATGTGATGAAAGAGTTGCAGAAGGGATTTTGGTTATGGAAAAAGGCAAAAAGGCAAAAATTGTACATCAAGATGAGCTGCTACTCATGGTGGGAAAGAAAAGGCACGAGGTTCAGTTTGCTTATTGTTTCCCTGTAGATTTTGATGATTTGCAAGAACATCCAAGCCAAGAAAATGTTTTGGCAAATGATGTGCTCGGTCCTTCCTTGACGAGTCATTGGATTCAACTGTTGTTTACAAAACTTGCAAATCATTTTTCTGAAGCAAACCTTCAAAACCTTGGGGAACATTTTCAAGTGGAATCCTTCCATGCATCTGTATGCCTGAATGACAACTGCCATTACCGACTTATTGACAGCCGAGCAAAATCAGCATCATTGTTCTTTTGTTGCTCCTGGTCTGCAGCAGATGACAAGCTTGCATGGGAGATTATATCAACAATGAACAGACGTGCTTTGAACAAGGGCTAATCATGGAGAAGTGTTTTTCAAATTCAATTGCTTCCTGAAGTCTTGTGTTCATGTAATTAGCACAAGAATTTTGGTGGATGTGATTGGCTAGCAATCAAATTGGCAGATGAGTTGGCGGCTGAACCTTTCTGACGTTTTAAGCACTCAGGGTTTTCCTCTGTTGTTCTTTGGAGAGGTTGAGATTTTGTTGAATGAGATGTAAGTAAAAGTTCAGATGAATTTTGGGGAATAATTTGACGAAGCCATTGTTTTTACTGCATCTGCATAAAATGTACATTAGAATATTTTACACCCAAATTAATTTTTGCATGCTAACTAAATGTGGCATATCATTCAAATATTTCATCAAGAATTTTGATAAATGTTACTTGTCTATGGTACATGCCACATCCATTACAACTTTTAAAACTTGAAATTGGAGTTTTTGTAAGTGAACTGGGCAGCATGTGCATGTATGTTCTACCAAACAGGACAGGGACAGTTGGTTCCAAATTTTATAAACATGTTACTACATTCTTTTGTTTTTTGATCTTATAAGTTTATGGTTTTAAAAAAAGATTTTCTGACAAAACAACAAAAGATGTAGGCTAAAATAAGAAAATTATTTTTCTTATATTCAAATCATGGTCCTATGACTTAAAAAACAGGGTTTGTGGAGCTGACACCAATTTTTCTTCAGTTCACGCACCACTACATGCAAAAACTAGTTTCATTTGCAGGCATACCTTAACATCTTGACATTTTTCTCTTAAAAATAAAAAAAAACACTTTTCAATTGTTTGTTCCTGGTTGCTTTATTGTTCATCTCAATTTTCATGATCAAACTTCCAACACTCCTAATAATTGCAGCTTTTATTACTTGCTTTTAGAGTTCCAACCACTTTGCCACTTAACAAGGACAACGCATGTGATTGAGCAAAAAGTTGGGGTCTTACTGGGAGCACAAAGCATAGCGAGACAAAACTACTTACAAGGGGAGAAGGAGAGGTCCAAGAGCGTGTTGGAAGTCATGGTGTAGCCACAAAAATTGCAGAAAACCAATGATGAATTGCAGAACACATTAGATGCCAGTATAGACCAAGCACCAAAGAGATGACTTGCCTGTGAGGCATTCAGGGAGATTAAGCATCAAATTGATTATTGCCTAATGAAGGTTGTCAATGCGCAGTTGTGTAGGCTCCAAGAGTGCGTTTGAATTGGTGTTACCATATTTATTAAAAACTTTGAGGAACATGTTTTTGTGACAATGGCCAGTGCAACCCCTTTGCGCCATAGCTTGTAGCCCATCCATAAAGCCTTGTGACCAGAAGAAGATTCTAAGTCATTGCAAGTGTTTACATGTGCAAATGCTCATTGTGATCATTGAATTTTATGTGAAGTTCATCACATTTGACAAGTTGGTGCTACTGAATCATTGTCAAAATGAACATGCTTTTCCATTTTTAATGTATCTATGTACATACATGCTTGTTTCATTTCAGAATCATTGTTACCTGCCTGAATCTTTTATCTATTGTTGTTGGTTGGATCTGAGATATTAAAAATCCTCATTGGATTTAGATTTAGATTTAGTTTTATAATACAGAAGATATATAACAAATGATCACCATCAATACAACTTGTCTATCAAGTTGTCAAGAGGCAAAAAAAAAAAAAAAGATAAGAAAAAAAAGAGGTTAAAAAAGAAAACCCTCTCTCCTCTCTATCTCAAATTATTCAAAAATCTTGTAATAAAAGATAACAGCAACAAGAGTCTACACTGAAAATACAACAAAGTATCAGTAAACCCTAATTTATTGGAATTGAAATCATTTCCATGAGTCCTAAAATTGAATATTAGTCAGAACCAATGAAATATAAATAAAAAACACAAAAAGCCTTCCACAGCCAACCAAACATATCTACCATTCAAACACATCACCCCAGCCTTCCCACCAAACTTAAGACTAAACTAAAAACATCCAAAAGGCAAAGGCACAAAGAGTAATACTATATTCTCTTCATTTCTGTTCTGGCTTTTCTGTAAAAGTGTGTGCATATCAATTAAATTAATATTTTTTTAAAAAACCCCAAATCCCAATTATTTGTAATTCCAATATGGACACTTCAAAAAAGCTAAACGAGCAATTATGTAATTCTCAATCCTTTGCCAATTCCATTTTCTCTCACTAACAAACCCGCTTAAGTAAACTATACTCCGCTTTGGTTGACTTTTCTTCCCCCAACCACGCGGTGAACAATATGTCAACACAAAGCACGACGAGCAGGGTCGCCTCGGGAGCAGTGGCGTATGATTCACACGCGCCGCTTCTTCAACACCGGCAGGAGCCATCCGGGACTCGACCCACCACCCTCGCGGGCCTCCTGGGAAGGGCTACCGGCCACAGAGGCGCGTCCATGCTAGTCAGGGAATCGGCGGAGCGTGAGTTGGAGGAGCGGAGGGCAGACTGGGGGTACTCGAAGACGGTGGTGGCGCTGGACATGCTGTGGAACACGGCGTTCGTGACGGTGTCGATAACGATGCTGATGGTGACGGTGAACGAGAGGCCCAACACGCCAATCAGGCTGTGGATCGGCTGGTATGCGTTGCAATGTATGGTTCATGTAGTGTTGGTTTGGTTGGAGTATAGGAGAAGGAACGTGAGGTTAGTGAGAGAGGAAGAGAGGCCACAGCAGCCGCAGCCACAGCAGCAGCAGCAGCGGCCGCAAGAGGTGGATGGAGGGAGTGTTGATGATAGTGAAGACGAAGAGGAGATTGAGGAGAGCTACTTGAGTTCAAGCCGACCAAGGTAAGCTTCTCTTGCCTTGAAAGTTTCATGTCTTTGGTCTTGTTGTCTTGTGGGCCAGTGTCAGTTGTAAAGGGTATGCAATTGTACCCTTTAAAGGTGGTGTTTTTCTGATAATTTTGTACTTGGTGGAAATGAAATGAGAAAAAGGATTTTGACTGTGGTTTGAAGTTTTTAGTTAAACTGAGAGGTGGCGAAGTAGACGTGGGGAGCAGGATCAATGCATTGAAATATTTTATGGTTGGAAGTTGGAACTGGAACTGGGGTTTCATAAGCAGAAGGGGGGTGGGGCTTAGCATGTGAAACAAAATAAGGAAATGGGGTGCATATTTGATCATCTGTATATAAATTGTCAAGTGGGAACGGTTTTGGATTGATGGAACTTGCTAGACAGGTGTAGATCATCATCATGTAGAAATTTTGCTTGAGTTATAGTTGTGTAAGTTTGGCATTTGAGAGATTGATTTTCAACAAAATTCTAATTTTTTCAGTGAAAGTTTTCAAAGCCTGGCACATGAAACTTTTAGGAGGAAGCGTTGCTATTTTAAGAAGGTATTTTTAGCAGTGGACTTTCAACCTCAATTGATCATTGAAATAACTTTTGCACCCATCCTTTAGGGTTCCAATAACCATTTTTGAACGGATGCTGAAAATGCAATCTTATTCTTAATCAAATAAAGTGGCAACATTCCTCGATCTAACTATTATCAAAAAGGTCCTCTGTATTTCAATCCTTGTTCATGTTTTCTTTGATTTGGCACCATTAAACCATTTTTTACTTTTGCTTTGTCCTCTGCTTTGTAAACTTGTTGTTTAGCAAGTATGTAGAGATATTAAAGTCAAAAATGTTGATGGAGGTCATATAGGGACATGACAGAACTTATCTTTGTTTTCTTGAAGTTTTTTAGGGAACTAATGGGTCATTATGATAACAGTAAAATTAGTGCAAAAAGAACTGAGTGTAATTTTTTCCTGGTGAAATTTTCTTTGTTATGTTGATTTTAATTGCCATAACTATAAAAGAGGACTGATCCAAAAGAAGGGAAGAACTTGGTCAGTTAGTTGATTGAGATAAGATAAATCTTTGCCTGACTAGATAAAGGAACTTTGGCTAAAGGAAGCTGTCATTACCATGCTAACAAGCATCTGATATGATTTCTTAATCAAGCAACTAGATGACTAATTGATCACTGGACACAAAAAGTGGAATCCTATGCTATGATAATTGACCAAACCTCCGACATAAAACAATATTTTCCTGGGCAATAGCTCTGCTGCTACAAGATAGCAATCTCAAAAACATTGCCTCCATGTATAACTTAAAATACAGTAATTTATGAGAAGTAATCAAGCTATTGGAATTTACAATTTGGCAAATAAGATATTGTTACAAAATTTCTTGTGTAGCTCTGTTGGTTGAGTCTTCAGCGGACTTCAGAATGGTTTGAGACATCTTATTGGGAATTATTTTTAAAATGTCTGGGGGATTATTTTATGTAGTACTTCTGTGTGTTTTTACTGAGAGTATTATTTTTTTCTTTCTTGAACATTATTGTACACTTTCTCATCATATCACTTGCCAAAAGCTTTTGACCATGGTTATTGCATTTGTGCTGAACTTTAACTTATTGTACAGTTAGCTTGCTCTACAACTGCTACTGATTGTCAGGAAAATTATGAATTCAGTCTACTGTTTTGATTTCCCCAGTACACTCTGTTATCATTTTGTTGTAACTGTTGATTTTGTTGTTGTGGCTTAGTGTTACAAAACGATGTGAATCAGTCAATACAATGTTATCGTTCCTTTGGTGGATAATTGGCTTTTATTGGGTAGTCTCTGGTGGAGATGTGCTTTTGCAAAATGCTCCTCATCTGTACTGGTATGCATTCTACATGTGGTTTTGATTATCTGCTCCTCTTTTTTGTGCCTTCTTCACAACTTTTCACTAGCATTGAAATGGACAAGGATGGAAATTGGGAGTTCTACTGACCTTTTATGTCAAATTGATGGTTTTTACTCCATGTGAGTCCAAATTATCATTTCATGCCAAACACATGCTTTGATATAAGCATCAAACTTCCTCAAAAATATTCCTTAGTAAAGTAGTGAAGAGATGACTTTCAGCTATAAGACAGGTGGCAACAGGATGACAGGAGGTCTGGCCAGTCTTAGGGTAGATTCTCTAAAAGTATGAAGAAGTGTATTAATGATATTTTTCTCGTGTAAATTTCACGAGGTTATACATTCAATATTTATTAAGTACAATCTGATTCTTGTTTTGTGCAGGTTGGCTGTGGTTCTTCTGGCATTTGATGTATTCTTTGCAATCTTTTGTGTTGTTTTGGCATGTTTGATTGGGATTGCTCTCTGTTGCTGCTTACCTTGCATAATAGCAATTCTATATGCTGTTTCAGGGCAGGTATGGAAGAACGAAAAAATGTGGTTGGCCATAAATTTTAATATTCTTCTTGCAATTAACATTTCTTGACAGATTAACTGGCGCTGCTCACATTTCCTCTATGACTGAATAGGAAGGAGCATCAGAAGCAGATCTTAGTATGCTTCCAAAATACAGATTTGTGGTGACAACTAATGGTGAGAAGTCGATTGTTGGAGCAGGGAAAATGGTTCCCATTGAAATAAGCACTGGATATTTGGCAAATGAGCGTATACTCTTGCCAGAGGATGCAGTATGTTAATCTTTTTTTACAAGGATGCTTCTTGTTGGCCTGAACCCTATTGAGCTGGAATTTCTTTAGTCTATGTTTCAGCAACTAAACAGAAATCTCAAGCTTTAATATTTGCCCCCAACTATTCTGTTTCATATCTTTTTCAACAAATTTTAGTACAAGGGTAGTGTATGAGCACAAAAGATAGGGTAGTAAGAAAGATTATTGGCTGCTTAGAGAACTGGATTTAACTGAAGCTACCGTATCATGCTTCATCTGAGCTTGCACTTTATAGAAACAAAGGCTAAATATGATGACAGTGACATTGTAGTAACAGTTTCAAAAGTACCGTTGATGACAGTTTGACACATCATTGACTGTCCCTGCTGCTGCTATATATTTCATTATAGTCTAGTTTTATCATCCAGAAAGTAATGAAGATGGAAGGTTAGGATTTTCTAAGTGGCTATGCTTCGGGGGAGGCTTGGTAGAATTGCTTCTGACAGAATATTTTGATTTTGACATTGGTTTGACTGAAACTTTTCCTTTATATTCTTCAGGAATGCTGTATATGCCTCACCTCATACGAGGATGGAGTTGAGCTACACACTCTCCGTTGCAACCATCATTTTCATTCCGTGTGCATTGAGAAATGGCTTAAGATGAATGCCACATGTCCTCTCTGCAAGTACAACATTCTCAAAGGAATTGAGCAGGTGTGAAGAGGATGAAGAATTTATAGCAGTTTGCCACTAAAGCTTCATTTTGCATTTCCCCTGCCTCTGGAGATGTCTTGATTCTTTGTGTAAGTTGTCTGAGAATGCTTGTGGGAAATATGAGGCAACAGCTTTCAAGCATTGTAGCTGTAGTTATATGTTCATATTAGCCAACTTTTACACGGTCTAACTGACCCTTATTGTTAGGTATAATTTTTTAACAGTTTCCTTCATATATATATATATGTATTTGGTTCTTTTGCTTTCCAGGTGGACGAAATAAACAGGCACTTTAGGTTCATATACTGGTTGTACTTTATTTGAACACAAATTATTGGCGTATGTGCAGACTGGAGCCTGCTATAGATAGAGGTGGCAAACAAGCAAGTCCGATCAGATTCTATTTGGGTTTACTCAAGTTGTTTATGTTAACGTTTACAATGTCTATGCATAGATTAGAGATTTTGGCGGAACAATCTGTAAGTTGAATTTCACCCATTAAGGACTGGGTATGGCACAGCAATTCAGATGTTTCTTTGGCAGATGGGTACAAACAGCTGCTTGGAAAATACTGGATTATCTAAACAAACTCAATATGACAACATGATCAAGAAACAAGTAATGGATTAAAAAAAACCATTTGATGCTAGAAGTTTCCTTGCCTCTTTGATTAAAAGGATTGTTCGGCCATCGATGGTGGTGTTGAGATCCAACAGTTTGGTTTGCCGTTGGCTAACTGAAGCTATCAAGAAAAAAGACACTCATGGTGCATCCAATGGCTTCACTGCCTACTCAATGGTTCAATCTCTCTACCATAACAAACCACGAAGGATGAGATTTGCTATTGAAATTATCTCTAATTAACTGTTGGCATCCACATGCACAAGACAGAATCAGATGATCGGAGTTGTTCCACTTTCCAAAAATTCAAGTGAGCTCTAATAAATCATAAGTGATTTGTCAAAAAGACTGCGCTTTTGTGTGTGTGACAAATTTAATCTACCAGATAAACCTTTGGACACCTGGTTCATGGCTCCAATAGAATGGATGGAACAAGAACATCTTCATTGTGAAGCTATTGATTGCAACGTATATGAGCCCCATTAAGACCAAACTTCTGATATCACTGATATCAGAATGAAGCATGTAGAAATAGAATGGTATGGTATAGTATCTGAATTCAATTAGAGGAGCAGGAACTAGAACTGCAGCTGTAGCCAAGAAGTATGCCAGCATCCAGATTTTCTGTCGAGTTTTCCCTGCAAGTAAATCACACAAACAAGTGTCAAGAAGTTGAAATTAACATTTTTAAAGATGAAGAGGATTATACGAACCCAATATACTGAAGATAGAAAACCATGAGTAGATATAAAGTGGGACTAAAAGGTGCTTCATCAGCCAGTGAGCTTTAATGACCTTCCTCCAGAGGTAAAAAGTGTAATGGCGATTATCAGCGAGAAGATAGGGATGAGCCAAGCTGCAAAAGTAATTTACCACCATGACGTTAGATCTTGTTAGGAAACAGGTTAATCTCTCTAAAAAAAAAAGTAGAAATTGAACCAAGCACTTATGAAAGAATTTAGAATACAACTATTTGACCAAAAATATTAAAGCATACTAGTGAACACAAATGAAAGAAGCCAACGTACAAATAAGTGAGAATGAATGTCTTTCTTCAATATCAATTCAATAAAACTTCTCTCCTACATCAATCTATTTCAATTTTAGTGACAGCCTATGAAATTTCTTTCCATTTTCCTTTCTGTTTGGCACATAACTTTCACTTTCCTATTTGAACTGACCTGAAAAAGTGCACAGAGAGGAAGCCAACAATTAGAGCAACCAGCCATTGCCAAAAACTAAATGGCCAGTTCTTCCTGAAAGACCTAAGCAAATGCATAACTTGACCAAAAGAGAAATTAATAGGAGCCATTGCCAGAGCAGAGACCAGACTGAAATACAGTATTTGTGAAAAATGTGGAGAAACTGCATGAGCTTCTTTTGCACCTGCAACATTAGGAGATTGAATGAGGAACACATTCTTACAATTTACGAATAAGTACATTGTAATAGGATTAGTACCAAGAACTACACTTCCATTCCAATGGACAAAAGCACCGAATGCCACCAACACCATGATGAAAGGGCTAAAGGAGAAGAGAAGCTCCCATTTTATATGCCATGACTTCAGATAGATTACCCAAATCTCATGAAGAACACCTGCAATAAGTCCTGGATGGTGTCATGTTAGCATTGTAAATGACAAAGTTAACAAAGTTAGCTGCCCATGAAAAAATTGGACATTGTACAAGTAATTACAAACTTTTTAAAGTAAGCCACAGGTAGAACAAAACCTGAAGAATAAGCTGTTGAAGAAGCATTTGTTTTTAACAATGAATGACTGCTAGTGCCCAAAGAATTACTGGCCTTCCGCCTTCTCATGTTCAAACTTGATGTGACAAGATTGTTGTCACGTAATTGAATATTTTTCTGTCCTGAAGTGCTAAGGTCGTGTAATTCCACTCTTTGTTCTTCACTGGCTAGAGTAATATCAATAATCTCAATGCATGCAACAAAAAGCATCCATACAATATTTGTTTGTCGAACAAAAACTGCAAAGGCACCAAGCTGTACAGAGAAAAAGGTAAAAGATGATCGCTTGTGAGAAATGAACATAAGAAGAGCTAATCATATTCCAACACTTAAGCCAAGACTAGAAAAGTAAGCAGTCCAGGAGGTAAGACCTTGATGTTCAGAGAATCAAGGACAACATTGGAACAGTCAGACAAATTGACTCTGTGTAGGGAGTCCAACAAGGTTAACAAAATACTAATGGGCACTAGTCACAAAAGGATCACAAAATAACACTAGAGATTATACAAATTTTCTCTTCTTTGATAGGTAGAGGTGACCCAAATTTTAAGCTTCTGGCTTGCTATTTTATAGCTAAAGAATATGCTTTCACTATCAAAGGAGCTTTGACTCAGGAAATCTTTGATGTTAGGACTCCTCAAAGTACCTTCAAATTTGTTTCTTCTAAGGTAGGTCTGAGCCACAAAAGAGTTGCTATAATCCAGGGTCCAGAATACACAAAGAAGATTTTTCTTTACCAGAAAACAGACTACGTCAGGAGAAAAAACTAATTGCAGTTCTATAGATAGGCATAGCTACATGCATGCCCACAGAATGTAACTTGAGCTGACTACCTTACCAAGGCACTGAAGTGGTATCTCTTCTTCAAACAAGCAAGATACATTGCAAGCACTGTGGTGAGCGACAAAACTTCTGTATAATAAAGAAAAATGAAGAACCAGTTGAGTGGGTACAGGGCTAGGACTATGGCAAGAAATGTTGCATTTCTTTGATTTAGATATGGCCTCAAGTGGGTGATTATCTCATAGACAAGAATGCTGCATAGAACAGCCAGCACACCATTGATCGAGCGAAGAATTGCCGTGGAGCACAGTTCAGAATATGAAGACACCACTTTTCCCATGAACATGCCTGGAAACAAACAAGCAACATGGGCAAGTGAAAGGTAGTACCTGCAAAATTTTTGAACTGCATGCATCAACTCTTCCATCCACATTACCATCCTAATTGAATGAAACAGACTGTTGGCACTTACAAAGATTCCAACAACCCTTAACAACACATAATACTCATTTATGCAAGAAATAGCTAAAGGGTGAGCCTTGGCATAACAATAAAGTTGCTTTTTTATGTCCTAGACGTCACACCTTTGAGTTGCGGAAATACCCCTTTTGTGAAAAACAAGGATAAGGCTATACATATATATGACCTTTGCTCATACCCCCATAGTGGAAGAGTGGGAACACCCTTTTTTAACATAAGCAATGACTACAATCAAAATATCCATTCCATTAGCTAAATTAATTGGGTAGAAACCTAAATAATAAGATACAAATAGACAACCAAGTAAACATGAATTTTGAGCAAGTTTGGAGAGAGGGGCATAGTGCGTACAAGCCAGGTGGGGTAGTGATCATGGGGTCCCAACTCCAGAACTTGCCCTTGCAGTATTGTTGAGCCTGGGGTATATGGAAAATCTCATCCTGCAAGTAAAAGGGTTGTTATATCTTTTTGTATCAGAACACCCCAATTGAAAAAAAAAAGTGAACTAGTTTTCAGCCAACGAAGCTCTCACCATGTAAGGATGAGGCACAATTTGGTTGACGACTATTGAAATGGGAATCACCCACAAGCTCACAACGACTGCCACTGTCACTCTTCCCATCTCTCTTTCTTCTACCGCCTAATATAGAATTCCATTCATCAAAGAAACCAGAATTTTTACATCATATCATATCCAGTAAGTACCAAAAAGAATTCCTTTACGCCAGCCAGCCAGCCAGCCAGCAATCAAATGGAAATAAGAGTCCCGTTCAGACAAATGTATTGCATGATTGATCCATCAAAGACCAAACAAAAAAAAAAAAAGGCAACCCAACAATGCACTAGGCTCCTACACCGTGGGTTATGAGAAAAGGTCAGATGTACTCTAAAGTCCTGCAGAAAATCAAAACAACCAAATTTGTAGACAACTTAATCATCACAAGCAAGCACCAAAAAAGAAAACAACAAGAAGAAGAAAAACAACAAAAAGAAACAAAACAGAAGTTGAATTGAACATACCTACCTTAATCTTAGTGATTGCAAAAGGAAAGCCCATATTTTTATTCGTTTTGTACAAATAATAGGAGAAGTCTCTGTATGTGTGGCCCTAGATGCCGAAGAAGTTAGAGAAGCAAGATATCACGACGTCAAGACGACGTCGTTTCCATTTGTATTTATTTTTCCATTTTTTTATGACAACATTAATTTTATTTAATACGTAAAATATTATTTATAATTATATTATTTTACATTTTAATTAAAATTTATCTAATATTTTAATTCTGCCAACTAGATATATTATAATAATTATATTAAATTTATTTTTTATTATTATATTTATTAATATAACATATATTTTAATTTTTTAAATAAATTTAAAATATAATATATTTTAAATATTTTTAAAATAATATTTATTTTATTAATTTTTATAAAATTATTATGTAAAAATTAAAATTTTTACAACATTAATAAATTTAATAATTTAACTATAGGAAAGAAATATATATATATTACTTAGTAGTATACGGATAATTTTAAAATTATTGTATTTAAAAGATATATAATATAAATTAAATTTAATAAATATAATTAAGATATAAAATAAAATAAAATTATTGGCTTTTTAGATTTTCCATTAAAATGCTTTGCACTGCTCCGCCGCAAACTGGCCGTGAAAACATCCGGCGGGCACGATGACTATTTCCGGTGCAATCAAGTCCTCCAGTCTCATCTCTTGGAAATCAGTAAATTTAATTATTTCGCAATCCCTATCTAATCCGTTTTCATCTAATCTAACTAATTTTTTTAATAGCAACTAATAATAATCATGCGAATGCTTAATAGACAGGCAAGCTTCAGCAAACCATAGCCGGATGCCTGGAGCTGACGGGAGGAGGTCTCCACTCCGGCAAGGTTTCGACAGTGACAATATTGCCTGAGCTCGCCGGAAAAGGGAGGTACTTTGATATTCACTCCAGATTGATTCCCGCTTCCATCGATTCCGCACGAGACTCCCCTCTGTGCACCTCTCTTTATAAAGATGGGGCTAGGGTTCGAACCGTCGAGCACTTGCTTTCTGCTCTCGAGGCCACCGGCGTCGATAATTGCCGGATACAAATCAATAATTCCGACTCTCGAGGTCCCGATTTTGAGGTGCTTTGCTTCGTTTTTCGGTTTTCTTTTACTTGATTATTAAATGAATGGCTAGCTTGCGTTGGTATATCGGTACAGAATTAGTGTTTTGATGATTTTGGGTGGTCTGAATTGTTCATTGCTGACTTTCAGACTTGGGTAGGTTCCGATTTTGGATGGGTCGGCGAGAAAGTGGGTGGAGGCAATAGAGAAAGTTGGCTTAACTGCGGCATTAGATCAATTTGGAAAAAGTTGTGAAAAATTGGCCCCGGTTTTGAATGAACCAGTGCATGTCTGGAAGAATGATTCTTTTGTGGCTGCGTTTCCTTCACCAAAAGTTCATATTACTTATGGGATTGACTTTCCTCAGGTTCTCACATGCTGAATAAATTCTGCATTTGTTTATTATTAGTGCATGAGAAAGGTGCCTTGAATCAGTGATGGATTATGTTTTTTTTTGTTTCATTGTTGCTAGTTTCATGTATTTTGTCAAGTTTGGTGGAATTTTAGAAAGAAGTAAGAGCTTTCAGGGACCTATATGCTCTTAATGTCTCAATTAAGTAGCTGATGAAATGAGATGAAAGTTCACAGGTTGTTTTTAGGAATCAATTAAACATATACTTTTGCAGCATTAGATATATGTATGCCCTTGCTGTGGCCCCCAAAATCATGTTAAGTAGAATAATGGACTAATAACATGCTTAATATTGGATAGTACTGTGTATGGGTATCCTTACCAAGGAGCAGACAAGGATGAAACCGCACATTGGGAGATGAAAGCTTCCCTCCTCCCATCCCAAAAGATAAAAAGAAAATTTTCTCATAAATAATTTACAAAATAGGTAATCAAGTACTGAAAAACCCATGTGCATAGTATTTGCTCACTCTCTCCAATAAAACTCCTCCCAGGAATGTTTTGCTTGACTGCATTTTTTTTTCCTTCATTTATTCTCCAATATTTAGGCAATCTCTTGAGATTTATGGACGGTTTGCTTCTCTCAATAGTGCTTCTTTTTTATCTTTTTCCCCTGTAAAACATGAGGCTGTCTTCCTCACCAGGCAGATGGTTTGTACCTAATTTTTTCATCATGTACGCTGTCCTCTGTGAATTTTTTTACTCTTTGGTGGTTTGCTGTTGCTCCTGAACTTCCAACGAAGGGCATGCTGCCAATAACTCTATATCCTTATGAGACAATTAAACAGCAATTTCTCTCCCAGACATCATGCCTCATTGTTGAGATAAAAAAAAACAAAAAGAAAGAAAGAAAGAAAGGAAATGTATTGTAATACTAGTTTCTGTTAGTAATCATATTTTTTTTCCTTGTTTTCAGGTTTTTGCGATTAAGCGCCAGTGGTTTTCAGGAGCTCCTTTGGAAGACAACTTCTATGTTGAACAAATAGCTTCATCAAGAACCTTTTGTTTATATGAGGAGGTCTGCTCTGACCTCTCTCAATTCTCTTACCATATTTTTTTTTTGTCAAATGTGATGGCTGCTAATCTGTTGTGAAAAGGACTAGTAAACATTTTCTGCTTATTTGTGATGGTTCAGTAATCTCTTGCTATATGAAAAACTAGCAACCATTTACAAAAAGCTGTGCTTTCCCTTCTGTTTCTTCTACTATATTTCCTTGCATCAATGAAAGTTTTCCTGTGGATATGTTTGGTAGATTCTATGGTAGAAAGAATTGTTACGTCAAATAAAGTAGATTTTCCCTCCTTTAGAGTGCTTCTGGTTCCTTTAAACTAGAAGAAAATCCGATAACCACCCACACTTGGCTAGACAACTTGCTAGATTTAGGCCAATGTCTATATGTATATTACATGTCATTATATTTCCACAACTAGAAATGCCCACTTGAATGAAATTTAGTTTTCTAATGCTGGGTTAATGCTGGAAAATCCATACAGGTGGAGCACATGCAACAAGCAGGACTTATTAAAGGAGGTTCACTAGAAAATGCCATTGTTTGTAGGTGAGATATTTCATTTCTGCTTGGAGAAAAATGTCCAAAAAATGCTAGTCTAGTTGGGCTGCTGCAACTTTTGTGAGGTTTTCACATGCATAATGGTTTGACTGCCTCTTTTTGGGGGAAATGATAATGGTGCAAATCACTAAAAGTAAGCAGTTGCTGCAATTAGTAGGGAACATTGTTTTGAATTATATGGAAAATGATGTAGCCAGCAATGCCTGTTTATGTCAGAACCCAAAGTTGTCTCAACTGCTGCCGGCAATCTTTGTTTGATGTAAATGGGCTATTTGAATTTTGATAACAATGAACTGATGTGACACAAAAATTGGAATCAGTGTGTTCTTGTATTCACGACTTGCTATCTGAATATTTGAACCTAAGAATCAATCTTGTAATTCATTTTGCTTATTTTGTAATCTCTAATTTTCATTTTGCAGTGCCACAAAAGGTTGGTTGAACCCACCTTTGCATTTCCACGATGAACCTTCTCGCCACAAGGTCTTGGACCTTGTTGGTGACCTTTCCCTATTCGCAAGGTTGGGTAGTCAAGGGCTTCCAGTGGCACACATAATTGCTTACAAGGCATATTTCTTGCATATTTTGGCATAGTCAGCAATTTTTGGTACACAATTCTGGATTTTAGCATATAAAGCATTGTTTTACAATCTTGATACAACAATACAGCATTTATTTATTATTTCCCATGAAGTCGCTCTTGTGATGAAACCCTCAAGCAGTGATCCTGTTATCTCTGCTGATTACTTCTCAAAAACAAGAAGCCTAGAATCACCGCAACTTCGCAAATTTTGCATAAAAGCAACTGGCTAATTTTCTATCTATTATAAATTCTGAAAGAAACTAATTCCCTCAACTGGTAACCATGGTTAGTTCATCCTGTTTTCTTATTGTTGTTGTTTAAAGCAACCCTTTACTTGTTCTACTAGTATGTGGTCTGTTTCGTGAGAGTTCACACAAAAAGAAAAAAAGCAATGCAATGCCATTGATATTATCTTAACTTTTGTTATGTTTGTGACACTGCTTCTGCTACTAACTGTGCGATAGTGAGTAGGGCTTTGTATCAATTTGATAGCTTAATTATGCAAATGAAACAGGGTGGACATGCACTGCATGCTAATTTTGTTCGTCGCCTTAGTGGATCATTGAAGTGCTTATAGTCCTCGTCCAAATGTCAAGAAGTTCACCACATATCAAACGTAGAGATTGGACCGAGTTTTGGCTGAATTCTGCTTGTATTTACCCGCATTGGAATGGGATAATTATCTGCAAGAATTCTGTGTGATTGAGCTGGCCGGAATGCCATCAATTGGCTGAAACCAGATCAGACATCTGAATTCTCGGTGTAACAGGCACAGTTTAATGGGCCTGGCGCGTATTCATGTCTTTTCAATGAGGTAAGGATACAGATGTTATAATGGCATACTTGTAACAGCTCATGAATCTAAATGTATGAAGTATTGACACATATGGAGAGAACATGATTTTTAAGAAACCAAGTTGGTGTTCAAGAGTAATCTTATTAGTTGCTTCTAGTTTGTTGTCTAAGTCCGTTTTGTATGCTTGCTGTTAAACAAGTATGGGACTCCTTATTGTTATGTATTGTTTTACCTTTGTATGCAAGTAATCTGATGGTTGCTTGTATTTTTGGAAAGAGTACCATTCAAAAATGGTAGGTTGTAACTAAGTATATGACTTAGCATACAATTTGTACTTTGATCATTGGAATACATTACATATAAATGAAATACAACAAAAAGCGAGCTGTTAATGTGCCAATCTCTCCTCTTCTCTCTTAAGTTCCCAAACTTTTTGGTTCTACAGATTTATTGCTTCTGCTGCAACTTTGTTCTTCCAGAATTTAGCTCTTCTTATGCTAAATCTAACTTGCAGAGAGAGTGAGAAATAGAGAGAGGGACGAGAGAGATGAGAAAAAGATAATTATTATTGGTTAGAAATGATTTATTATGATTTTTTAAAAATTAAATTTTCTTGTGCTAAACTCGGTAGAAGTATTTTTCATCACATTTCAAAGTTACAAACTAACGGTCAAAAAAAAAAAAAATCTTATTTTCCTGTTAAACAAAGGGGTACTTAGTTAAACATGAATTAAGTTGAAACTTTTTATTTATTATAAATCTTTCTTTACCTTTTATATCTTTAATTATAAATATTTTATAGACTCAATATTAACAATTCCAAATGTTTCAAAGTAATTTGTTTTTTTCTATGAAAATAAGAACTGTAACTAATCACTAAGCTAAAATGGGTCCAGAACTGGAATCAAAACTATAACTAGTATCAGAACCTAAACGCAGGTAGATGATTACCTTTTTGGGTTAGCCTGATTGCAAAGCAGGCCAGTTCATGGTAGCCTTTTCTTGAAGATGGCAGGGTGATTTGTTTTGATCTTGAATATTTGCTCCTAGCTACTTGATTGAATTTGTTGTCCCAGGTACACAATGGACGTGTGCTTCCGTGAATATCTTTGAGGACTTGCGGGTGACAAAGTTTTGACAATTTTCCATGCACTTGTAAAAGTTTGTTCCAATATTATTGCCTGAGATCAAATATATGGCTGTCCCCTGGTTAAAGCTTTGAACAACATCCGCAAAACTAGTGGGGCAGCCTTTGAAAGCTTTTTCGTTAGCCAAATCTCTTTCTGCTAATAATTCAAAAAGTTTTTCTTTGTACTAACAAATAAAAAATCAAGCAGTGGAATCATCTGACTCCCTTTTACGTAAGGAAATTTCTGTTATTTATTTTTTATTATTGCTCAGTTTATTGGTTAGTCTATTGTTTATCATATTATATATTATACTATAAATAATTACTGGTGGCAGAAGAGAATGATGCATATAGCTATTTTGTTTCCATTATGGAACAATAATTGAGAGAGAAACAGCCACAAAACTTTCAATTAAATGCAAAGGCAATCCACAAATCCTGGAGTATTACATGACTGGTCTGTGTGATTTCCATGGAGTTTCCCCTATCTTCCTTTTAGGGTCTACTCATTTTCATCTTGTTTTCTATTGTAGTTAAATTAGCAAATGCCTCAAAATCTAAGAATTCCACGAGAAGTCTACCTCCAGGACCATGGAGGCTACCCATCCTTGGAAACATCCACCAGCTTGTTGGTTCACTACCTCATCACTCACTCGGAGACTTGGCCAGGAAACACGGACCCTTGATGCACCTGCAGCTCGGTGAAGTTTCAACAATTGTAGTTTCTTCACCACAGATTGCCTGAGAAGTTTTCAAAACTCATGACAGCAGCTTTGTTGAAAGGCCCACTTCTGTTGCTTCCAAAATTATGACCTACACCTGCATGGATGTGGCTTTTGGCCCCGTACGGAAATCGTTGGAGACAGCTAAAAAAAGTCCTTTTAATGGAGCTTCTAAAAGTGAGTCAAATCCGGTCATTCCAATCAATCAGGGAAGAGGAGGTGATGAATTTCGTCAAGGACATATATTCATGTGCTGGATCAGTACCAGTTAATCTGAGTAAGAAAATATTGTCAATGGCTTACAACATAACTTTAAGGGCAGCCTTTGCAAAAATTTCTGGAGTCGAAGAAAAATACTTATCCATCAGCAAGGAAATACTGGGTTCTTTGTCAGGTTTTAGTGTTGCTGATATGTACCCTTCTGCGCCAGTGCTTGAACTGGTTACAGGATTGAGGTCTAAATGTGAGAATCTGCATCGAAAAATGGACAGAATAGTTCAGAATGTCCTTAATGAGCACAAGGATAGGAAGACAAAAATGAAAAATGGCGAAAGAGAAGCAGGTGAAGATTTAGTTGATGTTCTTTTGAGACATCAGCTGGATGGCGACCTTGAGTTTCCCGTAACTGATGATACTATAAAAGCAGTAATCTGGGTTAATGCTTACTTTCCCATTGCAAACACAAGAGCACACACATGCACATTTGCAAGTAATGATGAAGAGCCAGGCCGTATTGTCATAGAAAACTATGCAGAAGCTTTTGTAAATTTCCAATGCAAGCTCCATATTAATTATTGTTTTGAGGCTTTGACCATAAATGACCCAGAACACCTCCTAATATATTTGATTAAGAACTCACATCAATGCATTCATTTTTGAGGTTTCTTTATGATAAGCCTATAAACTATGATACGAGTTATCTTCTTCAGGATGTTTTCATTGGTGGGGCCGAGACATGGGCAACAGTTGTGCTCTGGGCAATATCAGAGATGCTGAAAAATCCAATGGTGATGAATCAAGCGCAGTCAGAGGTTCGTCATGTCTTTAGTGAAAAAGGAAATGTAGACGAACTGAACATTCACGAATTGAAATTCTTAAAAGCATTGATCAAAGGAACCATGGGGCTACATCCTCCTGTAGCTTTGGTGCCAAGAGAATGTTGTGAGATCTGTGAAATAAACGGATATGAAATACCTGCCAAAACCAGGGTCATTATTAACTCCTGGGCAATTGGAAGAGATGAAGAGTATTGGACTGAAGCCGAGAAGTTTTATCCAGAGAGATTCCTTGATAGTTCCATTGACTACGGAGGCACAAATTTCGTATATACACCATTTGGTGGTGGGAGGAGGGTTTGCCCTGGAATTTCATTTGCAGTTCTTAACATTGAGCTGTCACTTGCACAATTGCTGTATCATTTTGAATGGGAACTTCCCAGTGGACTAAAGCGAGAAGATTTAGACATGACAGAAAGCTTTGGAATTGCAATAAGCAGAAAAGGTCTCATCTTGATTCCCATCGCTTGTCATCCTTCTTCGTCTGCTAAATAAGTATTGTCATGGGGCCAACACCCTCGTTCTAGAGGAATCAGAGAATAAAGATTAAGGTGTGGGATGCCACCCGAGCTTGGTATTTACTGAAGGCTGGAAAATGCTGCTAAAATATGATGTGTTTCTACTTACCATATTTTCCTTGCATGAACATGCCAGAAACAGGAGCTGGTTCTGCTGGACAATACAGCAACTTCCTGTAATAAATAAGTAAAAAATATATATTTATTGTATAATTCACACCCAAAGACCTTTCAAAAAAATAAATAAATAAAATGAGTCAATAGACTTGCAAGAGTTTACATGAGATTGGTTGTAAATTTTCATCATTTATTTCAACCCATTCTGGCACATTAATGAAAGAAGTAAGCTGACACCTTAGAGTCACAGGCAATAATTTCTCATGTGCAGAGGAACTTTAACAAGAAATTACTAATAAAAAAAAAAATGTAAGATGTTATCACACTACTGGCAAATTTATGGATGCAGGTAAACATTCTTGAACCCACCAAATTGCAACCCTTTTATTTTATTTTAATTTTTAAAATCAAAATTTAACTCATTTGAAGAGACAATGTTTCAATCTTCTAACTTTATCCCATTATCAATGGAAGCAGTTCTAGGATGATTTAAATCTTGATTTTTGTAGTATTTTTTATTTATTTTACACACCACATAAAATAAATACTTGAAAATCTTCATTAATTTTATTTTAATTTTTACTTAATTAACTTATGTAGTTATGAATCAGATTGGTCCATAATTTTTATTTATTAATTGATAGGATGCTTTTACTTTAGGTTATATATATTCATATAATGTTGATATTATATTAAAATATTCTAAAAAAAAACATAAAGAGAGATTTATAAATAAAATTTAACTTTAATTATTTACTTTACCAAACACTTATTTTTCACCCATATCTCCTTTATTAGACATAAAAATTTAAGTTTTAAATTATCGTAGTATTAATTAATTAATGAACGTATAATTTTTCTTTAAAAAAAAACATAGAAAATGCATACCGATTGAACCGGACCGGTTCCCGAACCCGCTCCTTCCGGTTTTTGAAAAACATAAAAATCGGCTAATTTTGGCCCGCCATCCCAAACCCTCAAAAAAACCCTACTTCCAATTTTAAAATTTTCGCTCTCAATTTCCAATTATATATGTTTTCTGAAATTTAAATCTCCTTGAAGGAGGTGAGTTTGTTGAAAAACCCTAGGGGTTTTTGAGTCGAACAAACGAAGCTCTACTCTGGACCCTAGGGTTTTTGTTCAATCGGCAGACGACATGTCGTGGGAGGCGGAGGAGATAGTGCTTCGCGACGTGAAGAACGCCGGTCTAGTAGTAAGCGACCGCATCGGACGGGAGGTGGCGGGCCAGCTCGACCTCGAAGAGTCCCTCGAAGCTTCCAGATACGCCAGCCATCCCTACTCCGCTCATCCCAGAGATGTATATACTGTTTGAATTTCTTTTCTTCTTCTCCTTCTCCTGCCTATCCATCAACTTCTTCCTTAACAAAAAGTTTTCTTTCTTTTTCTTTTTTCTTTTTTTCGGGGAAAGTAAACAACTTTGGTTGGGACTCTTTATTGAACAAGCATGGTGCTTGAATTGCACTTTGTTGACTAAGTAAAGTGGTGCGTTTGGAGATATTAGGACTCAGATTACATTTAGGCTACCGGGCAAATGGTGCTGGTATCCTTTTTTTTTTTTAATAATAATAAAAAGTACACAGACTCTGGCTTATTTGCAACTTGTTTTGGTGTGGTGCGGCTATTGCTTATGGAATGCGATTGCATCATGATGTCGCGAGGCCGGATCATTGAGATATACTCCACGGGTACTAGTGGAGTGTTGACATTGTACTTGTTGGCAATGGAGAACACGCTTTAATTCTGTCATATCCTCTTTTTAGTTGTCATGATACTTTTTTGTCTTTAAATAACCTTGTGATTTGGACTCTTAGATGGAAAGCCTGAAGGTGTGTTTAGTAACTAGAGACACATTAGCAAGTACCTGTAATTAATGCAATTTCATTGCAGTGGCCTCCATTGATTGAGGTGGTAGATACTTGGGAGTTGCCTCCTGTACTCATTGAAAGATATAATTCAACTGGTGGAGAAGGGACTGCTTTATGTGGAATTTTTCCTGAGATACGTAGAGCATGGGCATCAGTGGATAAATCTTTGTTTCTTTGGCGTTTTGATAAGTGGTGAGTTTCTCTTCCAGTGCTGACATTGTTCTGTTTCTCTTAGGTTTAAATTTAGAAAGTAGAAAGCAGATTGAAGCCACTGTTCTTTTTTCTTTTTTTGTTTGCCCCTTAATTATGTTCTTTAGTGCTTTATAGATTTTTAGCTTTTGGAGCCTCTTTTGGCAGAAATACTAATTCAAATTCAACTCCTTTTCTTTTTGAAGTTCCTATCATTCAAACTTATTTTGTGGGGGATTTTGAGGAGGCACAGTTAAACCCCCCAGAGGGGGGCTTCTAGTGCTCTTTTAGGAACTATTTGAAATCAGTTATTCCACTGTCTAAGCAGTCTTCTAGTTTTTTCCTTGGGAAGCAACATTGTGGCAGATGATTTAATTGGGAAAATTTTTCAGGAAAAGGGTAAATTTTGATAGTGGATGCTTTCATTTATGAGGCTGGGCTGAGTTATCATTGTTGTGCTAGAACATTTTGGTAGGTATAACACCTAGATGAAGAAAAAGAATAGGGGAACTATTTAGGTAGCAAGCAACGATGCTAGGAAAAGAATAGGGGAGCTATTTAGGTAGCAAGCAATGATGCTACGAAAAGAATAGGGGAGCTACCTTCGTTTGGTCTACCTTCGTATTTTTTATAGTATTAGGAAAAGAATAGGGGAGCTCTTTAGGTAGCAAGCAACGATGCTCTTGTTGTCATTTAATGTAAGACTAGGCACTTCAATACTTCTAAATTTTGGTATAGTGGCTATGTTTTTCCAGTAATTTGAGAGGATAAGAGAATGAGAAAGATCAACTAGGTGGATACATAAACAATTTCAATTGATATTGATGCCCATTTTTTAGCTGAATTCTTTATTCAGAATATACCATAAAATTTTAATATCTGTAGAAGTTTGAGATACTTATTAGATTTAGCTAATTTCCACATATTTCTTTTTGTTGTTTGGTAGATATCGTAGTCTAAGCTATGTATTTTACTGGATCTCTCTTCAGCTAGTTGGAATAAAAAGCAATCTGATCATTTTGCTTCTCTATAGCTGAATTTATTTTTATGAGGCACAGCTTCCACTTACATGTAACAAAATATAGATGACCCAAGGGAACTCTACAGCAAAACTTTTGTTTTGGTACAAAGCAAAGTGGGAGAAAAGAGGGACTTGGCCTCATAATAAAAAAGTACACTTTTTGTGCTTGGTTCTTATGCTATGGCATCTGCTTACTCGAGCTTGAGTGTACCAAATGCACTACCCATTTAGTGTGGGTGTGCCCTGCACCCTGGAGCACCTTTTCCACTATTCTCTCAGCATAACCTGAACTCATCAGTTTTTTTTTTTTCTTTCAATTATATAAAACATCATTATAAAAAGAATGCTATGTTTTCGTTGTGAGAATTGTCCTGCCTTGTTTCTCCTATTGTTCGTCTCAATGTGGAGGTCATGTTTGAAACTATCTTTTTTATTTTGTTGTTATTTTAGTCTGAAAAAAAGACAGTAACTTTATGACCTGCCAAATTTATGAATTAAAAAAGCTTTCTGACTTTCTCTAACTAAATTTGGGACTAAGGCTTTGTTGTTTTTTCTGCCTTTGCAAATTCTAGAAATAGAATTATAGCAAATTGTCATTCATAGTAGTACTTCAAGCATGTTTCCTCCATTACAATAATTATCTTGTTTTTGTTGGTATCTTCTTGTCTATTCCCTTCAACAAAACCACAGCTATCATTTCTAATTTGAGCTTGATGGTTATAATTCATGTTCTAGCATGAAACTGGTTGGTATTGTCTATTTTCTCTTTTTTAGGTGAGCCTACATCCCTCTCTGTTGTATTTACCAAATAATATTCCCACTTAGCAAAACACTCATGTAAAGAAAATCAAGTAAATCATAATTCTGAATATTGTAGGGAATTATTTAGGATTCCCTGGCTCATGGCCAGTAGGTTAAAGACCAAGCATATTTGTCAGGGGAATTTCTAAGCATACTGTCAAGCTTGAACTTATTAGTTTCATTTGCAGCTGCCTTTATTTTATTACAATGTTGTTATTTTTCTAATGCTTTTTTCTTTGCTAGGGATGGTCAATGTCCTGAATACAGTGGAGAGGAGCAGGCCATTTGTGCTGTTGGCCTAGCTAAATCTAAACCTGGCATATTTATTGAAGCTATTCAATATCTTTTAGTCATAGCTACTCCTGTTGAGGTAGTAACTTCAAACATTTCATTTAGTTTTGTGCAAATTGGGTGTCCAAATGTGCATTTTGGTTGGAAATCTTCTTAAATGCTCATGCTGTAAGTGTTCTTAGTATGATCACATTATTGACATGCCTTGTGTGAAAAGCCATCAGTTATTAACTTGTTATCCTTTTTTATTTTTTGGGGATGATTGTGTTTCTGATTACCATAAGCATATGGTTACCAGATTGGGTAACAAATAAAAGAACCAGATTGGGTAACAAATAAAAGAAGAGACCTTTATGTTAATTGAACATAAAATGCAACTTTCCTTTAATTTATGTTTGCATAGTGTCAAGAAATCGTTCCACCTAAATGCATAAGTTGTTAGGTAGAGTTTAGCATATAGATCATATGTTATACTCTAACACGCTCTCTCACACAAAAGCCTAGCTCACTTAGACCGGAAACTTGAACAAGGTAGACTCATTTGGGCTTAAAGCATGAACAAACTATAAATTCATAATTAATTTACAATTAAATGGGAAGGCAGCGAGATTCAAACTCATGATCATTTGGTTATGAAGGCTTTAGTACCATGTGAAGGAACCATTCTACCTAAAAGCTTAATCTATTGGGTAAGGTTTAGGATATGGATCATATATTATACTCCAACACATAGAATAAGTATGTATAGTTACTTTTCTCAGAAAAAAAGGTATGAGTTAATCTAACCTTACAGATTTAATGTCAATTTAATGGAAATTCTTTGAGGGTCAGGTTGTTGGTGTAAATTTGTTCCTAGTTTAGTGGTCTGGGCTTCTATGTCTTTGTGTTTGTTCTAATACTTGTTGTGTCAATTTAATCCTTTGTGGCATGGTTTTGACTGGACAGCTGTGAAATTTTGTTTAATTTCTAAATCACCCTATTTGATTTCTTTTTCCAAACTTTCTCCCTTTTGTTTTCTTGTTTCAAAAGAAGGAAGTATTGACACTTTAATTCCTCCCAAGTGAAAGGAAATTTCCTATTTATAAAAACGATGTAATAAAGATCTACTATCTTTTAAATGATAGGTTCCTGGTAGCTCTATCTGGGTGTTGTTGGTCAAGATTTCATTAGTTAGCTAATGGATTGATGACTTGATCTGGCCCTACTAGCAGGCTGTGGGAAGCTGATGATATAGTGTCATTTTAGTGGTTCCTAAGCATGTAAACTAGATATTTTTCAACTTTTTCCTGAAATTGACATGCTTATAGAAGTAAAATTGGAAAACACGAAATAATCAGTTAGTGTTTCAGCTGCATGTTATGCATGTGACTCTGCCTTTTGTTGGTACTAATGTTTGATTTTTGAATTCATTTTATTATTGATCCTTATGAGGCCTTGCTTGTTATCAGTTGATTCTTGTAGGAATGTGTTGCTCTGGTGGTGGTGATGGTATTGATCCATATGCAGAGGTTTCATTGCAGCCTTTGCCAGAGTATGCAGTACCGTCAGATGGAGTTACTATGACTTGCATTTCATGTACAGATAAGGGCCGTATCTTCCTGGCTGGGCGTGATGGCCACATTTATGAGTTGTATTACACCACTGGTTCAGGCTGGCATAAGAGATGCCGAAAAGTTTGCCTTACTACTGGATTGGGTAGTATCATTTCAAGGTATGCTTTGTTATCTAGTGAGGTCAATAGTTATCTAGAAATCTCATGGTAATAACTGTAGTTTCTGTATGCCAGCATGGTAATGCGGTGATACCTTTTGCTTGAACATGAATCCTACATCAGTATTTTTCAAGAGATAAATGGTTATCTAGGCAGAAGTAACTGTGTAACTATTTAGACTTTTGAGCTCCTTGCCGCATAAAATTGAAAACCAAGAGCTTGTTATATTTGCCCTATACTAAGAGTAGGTACTTTCTGTTTCTTTCCAGATGGGTTGTACCTAATATATTCAAGTTCGGAGCAGTTGACCCAATTGTTGAAGTGGTTGTGGACAATGAAAGACAGATTTTGTATGCTCGAACTGAAGAGATGAAACTTCAGGTTTTCCTTCTAGGAACAAATGGAGAAGGTCCACTGAAAAAAGTCACAGAGGAGAGAAATTTGTTCAGTCAAAGGGATGTGCATTATGGAGGCCGACAGTCAACAGGATCAAGGGGGTCAAATAGATCAGCAAAACTTTCTATAGTTAGCATCTCACCTTTATCCACTTTGGAATCCAAGTGGTTGCACCTTGTTGCCATATTATCAGATGGAAGAAGGATGTACCTTTCCAGTTCTCCATCTAGTGGCACCAATGGTGCTGTTGGAGGTTTGGGTGGATTTAATACTAGTCCTCAGAAGGCAAAATGCCTAAAAGTTGTAACAACTAGGCCTTCTCCTCCTTTAGGGGTCAGTGGTGGACTTGCATTTGGTGCTGTATCACTTGCCAACAGAACCCCGAATGAGGATCTCACACTAAAGGTTGAAACAGCATATTATTCTGCTGGAGCTCTTGTCCTTTCTGATTCATCACCATCAAGCATGTCATCTCTTGTCATTGTGAGCAGGGACTCAAGCTCACAATCATCAATTTCGGGTAGTGTTGGAGCAAGCACGAGAGGTTCTCGGGCTTTACGGGAAATTGTGTCTTCCCTGCCTGTTGAAGGTCGCATGCTTTTTGTCGCAGATGTTCTGCCTTTACCAGATACAGCTGCCACTGTACAGTCTTTATACTCAGAACTTTTTTTTGGATTTGAAAGCTCAGGGGAGTCCTGTGAAAAGGCATCAGGAAAACTTTGGGCTAGAGGTGACCTTTCAACTCAACATATTTTGCCAAGGCGGAGAATTGTTGTTTTCAGTACCATGGGCATGATGGAAATTGTTTTTAACAGGCCTGTTGACATTTTGAGAAGGCTGTTTGAGTCCAACTCACCTAGACCAATGTTGGAAGATTTCTTCAATCGTTTTGGAGCTGGTGAGGCAGCTGCAATGTGTTTAATGCTTGCTGCAAGGATTGTTCATTATGAAAATCTTATAAGCAATGTTGTTGCTGAGAAGGCGGCTGAAACATATGAGGACCCAAGACTTGTTGGAATGCCACAACTTGAAGGCAGCAATGCATTGTCAAACACCAGAACAACAACAGGGGGTTTTAGCATGGGGCAGGTTGTTCAGGAGGCTGAGCCTGTTTTTTCAGGTGCACATGATGGTCTCTGCTTGTGTACTGCAAGATTGCTCTTTCCACTCTGGGAACTCCCAGTCTTTGTGACCAAAGGTGGTTTGGGTTCATCTGGTGCTATGTTGGAAAATGGAGTAATTGTATGCAGACTTTCTATTGCTGCCATGCAAGTCCTTGAAAACAAGATTCGTTCTTTAGAGAAGTTTTTAAGGTCCAGAAGGAACCAGAGGAGGGGCCTTTACGGCTGTGTTGCTGGGTTAGGAGACCTGACTGGTTCCATATTATATGGAACTGGTTCAGACTTGGGTACTGGTGACAGGAGTATGGTGAGGAACTTGTTTGGTGCTCATTCACGGAATGTTGATCCTGCTGGTGGTGGGACATCAAATAAGAGGCAGCGATTACCATATAGTCCTGCTGAATTGGCTGCTATGGAGGTGGGTACCTGGTATATTGACTTTTGATAGCTCCTTATCGTTACCTTCCCAACTTAATGTTGTACAGCATCACAGGTCAGGGCAATGGAGTGCATAAGGCAGCTGCTTCTTAGATCTGGTGAAGCTTTGTTTTTGCTGCAGCTACTATCTCAGCATCATCTAGAACGTTTGGTTCAGAGTTTTGATGCCAATCAACGACAGGAACTGGTTCAATTGACATTCCATCAGCTAGTTTGTTCAGAGGAGGGTGATCGTCTTGCTACAGAACTAACATCAGCTTTGATGGAGGTAAAAGCAACTCAAAGAAAGCCCTCTTTGAAATTTTCCACTTGCATAAGCATTAATCATTAGATACTGCTTCCTTAGAAAATTTAGCTGTTCTTTTATATGTAATTTTCCCATTCTGGATTTATAATCATCTTTCTCAATCAATGCCATGTATATCCTACAGTATTATATTGGTCCTGATGGGAGGGGAACGGTAGATGACATTAGTGGGAGATTCCGGGAGGGTTGTCCCAGCTACTTCAGGGAGTCTGATCACAAGTTTTACTTAGCTGTGGAATGCCTTGAAAGAGCTGCTGTAACTTCAGACCCTGTTGAGAAGGATGTTCTAGCTAGAGAGGCCTTCAATTTGTTAAGTAAAGTTCCAGAGTCTGCAGATTTAAGACCTATTTGCAGACGGTTTGAGGGCTTAAGGTGAGTCTATTGCTCAATGGCAGAGGCAAAAACCCTTAAGCCAGTGCTGTGCATTTGTTATCTTTGATGTTGTATCCTGAACCTTTTGAGATGATAATTCAGATTTTATGAAGCCGTGGTGCGATTACCTCTGCAGAAGGCACAAGCTCTTGACCCGGCAGGTGATGCTTTGAATGACCAAATTGATGTGGCAATCAAAGAACATGCACTATTCCATCGCATACAGTGCTACGAAATAATTGGCAATGCTTTACGTTCTCTTAAAGGTGAGGCTTCACAGAGAGAATTTGGGTCTCCTGTGAGGCCTGCTGCCACACACACTATGCTTGATAAGGCTTCTCAGGAGAAATATATTGGCCAGATTGTTCAGCTTGGTGTCCAGTCATCTGACAGAGCATTTCATGAATACCTGTATAGGACAATGATTGATTTAGGTCTTGAAGATGAGCTGCTAGAATATGGAGGTCCTGATTTAGTGCCTTTTCTACAAAGTGCTGGCCGCGAAGCATCAAAAGAGGTGTTTTTTTCTTTAAAAAAAAAATTAATGGTTGTATGGTTTAATATTCCCTGCTTGGTTTTTAGTAAAGCAATAGAGTTTGTCTAATGTAGTGATTGCTGTCTCTGTTTAAATTTGAGTCTAATACTATCCAGAATTTTTTATTTCTTTCTCATAGGTTCGAGCAGTTTCTGCTGTTAGGTCTGCAGCTTCTCCAGTTGCTCATTCAGGATCATCCATTACTTCTAATCAAGCCAAATATTTTGATCTTTTGGCACGTTACTATGTCTTGAAGAGACAGCATCTGCTTGCTGCTCATGTGTTGCTAAGGCTTGCTGAAAGACGCACAACAGATGCGGGAGATGTTCTGACTCTTGAGCAGAGGTTGAAAGTTCTCTTTTTCTCCACTTCTCCTCTTATCAGAAGTGAATGAAAACAAACATATTCTAGTCTTCTTCTCGACTAAATTGAGGCTAATATTGAGTGGAACACCTGGTGACATCTTAGCTCTAATTGAGCCATCCTTAAGCTACTTTTAATTGCTTGTTTTGAAAAAGAAATGATTATTCATTAAGAAGCGCAGATCCCAAAATTGTATCAGTGCTCACTATGTGTCCAATTCAAAATTTTCTTTTTCTGAAACGACAAGTTTTCTCATGATTTGGTTATTTTGTGAATGTCAGGCACCAGTACCTCAGTAATGCTGTTCTGCAGGCCAAGAATGCAAGTGATGGCAGTGGCATGTTAGGTTTTGCAAGGGGTTCTGTTGACAGTGGATTACTTGATTTGCTTGAAGGGAAGCTTGCTGTTCTTCGGTTTCAAATTAAAGTAAAAGATGAACTGGAGTCTATTGCTTCTAGATTGGAATCTTCATCTGGCATGTCCGAGCCTACCCAAAATGGATCTGTCCCTGATGGCAATGCGAACACAGAAATTGCAAAAATTGCACAAGGAAAGTCTAAAGAGCTTTCATTGGAATTAAAAAGCATAACTCAACTATACAATGATTATGCAGTCCCCTTTGAACTTTGGGAGGTGCATCTCTTCTCTCTTTCTGTCACTTCTTTACATAATTGAATAGCTGTCCATGCTGTTCAGTCAATTTTATTTGTTTTCTTTAGAATCTTTGTTACCTGATTATCCTTAGCCAAGTGGACTTGTGGGTTGTTTGCTTTATTGATATATTTCAATAACACAACTACTAACTTTTTCTTTCATTTTACTACAAGATTTGGGATTAAGGCTAGGTTGTTGTTTTTACTACGATATTAGTTGGGTTCCTTTGAAAATCTGTCAGAAACTTTTTGATAAGAATTATACTTGATTCTGGTTCTCATGCTTTTTGCTACTAGTTCTAATTAATTTTGAACAAATTATATTACTTCTTTGGCCACAATCATTGGTAACTATGATTGATACTTCTGTATAATTTCTTTATGCATCTTTTGATTTTGTATTCCAAATCATCGTCTATCGGTTGCATGAGTGTTTACAAGATAAGACTTCACAGTGCAAAATAAAGAATGCAGAAAGTCCCAAAAGAAGCTGTAATTGATGCTCCACTTCATCTTCTTTATGCTTAGGTTGTTAGCGTGCTGCTATTTTCTACCTTTTTTGCTCATTGTATGGAAGTTTTAGAGATATTTTATGGTACAAAATCTTCTGTATGACATATATCAGTCGCTTAAAAAGATAGAAACATGCTGTGTATTCCTCATCAGTGGCATTGGCTACTGTGAATTAAGTTATCTGCTTGAGTCTTTGTGGAGATTGTCTGTTATAGGTCTTGCAATTGTAGTGTAGTGTATAAGGATAAGGCTTGCACAACCAAGTAGTTTGGTAAGTCTCAAGGAACCAGAGCTGCTAAAGATACCAAATACATTAAAGTTAACAGCCCTTGATACTTATATTTGATGCCTGATGTAGGCATGTGATTGCTTGATTAATGGTATCAGAGCCAATTCTTCTAGGATTTTAGCTTTCTTCTAAAATCTTGTTAATTCAGTCCTATGGCAGCTAGTGCTAAGATCGAAAAATTGGAATATTAAGTAATTTTCTCTTACAACCTAATTGTGTAGAATAATTTTTTGTTCAACTAGAGCATCTTAAAAATGCTATTGACAATTTGGCATATTGGTGGGCGTTTGCCTTTCATTTCATATATGATCTAAACTCTTGTGGAGCCATCTCAGAATCATGGTTGGGTGTTGCTTTCTTTAGCGGTCATTTCTTGGAATCTGTTGCTTTCTTGGATACAGCTTCCATATTAAACCATCTGATTAATCTGATAGAAGAAAATTTGGTCATGAGGTTATTGTGTAACTTTTTTCCATTAGTTTGTGGCTTGTCTTAGAAAGGGTTTGTGACTGTATATTTTGTTTCCTCTAAGTCCTCTTGAATTTCCTATTGTAAATCTAAGGCGCCAACACAAACCTTTCATCATATAAGTGGGTGGAGTTCTTTCACTATCCACTGTTTCTCCAAGCTTTGGAGTAAGAGTTTTAGGACCTCTGAGGATTGATGTGAATGGTCGCTAGGTTTGTATTGCTTTTCTGTTTGAGTGGCTCCATTAGAATTGTTGTCTTGGATGTTTTACAGATGGCTACATTTGACCTGTACATGTCATGGTCTTTTACAATAAATTTCCTCATTATTAAATAAAAAACATTGTGTTTTATGTGTGTATATATCCGTGAATGTATCTATGATAAATATCTATTCTTCTCCAAGTTTAAAGTGGAGTTCTTTCTTCAGATATGTCTAGAAATGCTTTACTTTGCAAGTTATTCTGGGGATGCTGACAGCAGCATTGTGAGAGAAACCTGGGCTAGACTCATTGATCAAGCTCTTTCAAGGGGTGGCATTGCCGAGGCTTGTTCAATACTCAAGAGGGTCGGTTCCAACATTTATCCTGGTGATGGAGCTGTTTTACCTTTGGATACTCTGTGTCTGCATCTGGAGAAGGCTGCTTCGGTACAACACCTTTTCCCTCTTTATCTTCTCTCTCCCAGCTATTTCTTCTGGTGCAAGGATTTCCCAAATTCATTTTCTAACAAGTGAATTTCTGAATCCTTTCAGGACCAGAATTGGATTTGCCTGTGATTTAACATTTTACAATTTGACCTTTATCCTCACAGAGGGATTTCCTTTGTTTTCTACTTTCTTAGGGGAGAGTGGAATCAGGTGTTGAACCTGTTGGTCATGAAGATGTACCAAGGGCTCTGCTTGCTGCTTGTAAGGGGGCTACTGAACCTGTATTGAACACTTATGACCAGTTACTATCAAATGGAGCTATTTTGCCATCTCCCAACCTCAGGTTACGCCTGCTCCAGTCTGTACTAGTGGTACTTCGTGAATGGGCAATGTCTGTATTTGCAGAGAGGATGGGTACAAGTGCTACTGGAGCTTCTTTAATATTAGGTGCAGCTTTCTCACTGGAGCAGAGGACAGTCCTTAGCCAAGGGATTTGTGATAAGATCTCAAGCGCAGCAAACAGGTCAGCTTGTCTTGTTAGCTAGTGACTTTTCCTCTCATGTTGCTCACGTTGTCTTTGATGGCAAAATTTGCAAAAACATGTTAATTGATGGTGTGTTCTTGCAATCTGTAGGCACTTTTTTTTTTTTTGGAGTAAAGGTGTGTAGCTAGCAATAAATCCTTAAATGATTGCTGTAATGCTTACCTTAAATAAAAAAAGAGAAATCCACGGAGGGCCTTGGGCATCATAGGGGAGGGGTAGTGTTAGACAAGGCAACACGTGGACAGTTTAATCAAAATTTCATAGAACCTAAATCAAGTTCTCTGCAAACTTGACATATTTATTCATTCACTGTTGTAAAAACTGAGTCTGCCTGGAGTGTGAAGCTTTGAACCAAATGGTCAGGGGTAGAGGTTTTCTCAAATTTTCTGGGTTGGTTTGAAAATGGTAGGGTTGGTAATTGGGTGGGGAATGACTTGGGGAAATCTCCAGTGCACTTCCTCCTCAGGAAACAAATTCTTTGTCACTGCACAATTTCCAGTTCAGGAAAGGGGTTATGCCCCATTTATGCCTCACTTCTCTATATTCTGTGGTTTGAGTATTGTTCGTTGCATGGGCCAAATTCCTCATTGACACCTATCTAAATGATTAAATTCCAAACATGTGCAATTGTGTATTGCATTTTTTGGTTCAGAAGTCATTCAATGTTGGATCAGCTGGGCTACTATCGAATTACAGGGATTTTCCACAATGCTAGAGCAAGGGACAATGTAAAGATGCTTTATTTTGTTCTTTTCTTTGGCCACCCATACTGCAAAAATTTCTGCTAAGCTGGTATTTTTTGAAAGTTGCAAATTCATTTTGGCATTCTGCAAATCTTTTTGTGGGAATTAATTAATATAATTTCCGATGCTCCTTGTTCCAAAGGTTTTCTTTCTCCTGGGAACAGAAATCTGCCTCTAAAAGTAAATAGAAATTTTCAATTATGAAATTCAATTTTTGTAATAGGTTTTTAGTTAAGTTATAGGCTTGCGGCAAAAAATGGGGCTTGGATGTCAGTCGCATTATGGGTAAAAGCCCTGAGTTTTAACATGATTTGTCAGTTGTGACAACTGTTCATTTTGTGCTTCTACTGTTTGGTCTTTTATCGGCCCCATGTTGATGTCCTATGATAACAAAATTTTCATCCTAAGAATGGAACAGGTCCTCAAAGCCAGCACAACTGTTTCACTCTCTGGGGAATTGTTTGAGGAATCCTGCATAACATATTTTGAAATAAACCTAGTGTCTAAAGGAAACAACTTCCCCGTTACAAAAACTCTATTATAGTGGTATCACAATTGTCTGGTTTAGGATGTTCTGTGAATTTCTTTGTCTATTTGTTTTTTTCCTTTTTTGAACAACCTCTATGATTAATTTATTTTTCCTAACTTATTTTTTTCATCTAATTGATATTGTTTTGGGTATAATATTATTGCTATGTTTGTTTACTTATGCGTCAGCCGTAATCTACAACGCATGATCATTTGTTGAGTTAGTTTGGTTCTCTCTTGTACTACAATACTTCTTGATTTCATGTGGCTGCCTCAACATCGTTTCTGATCTTATGGAAAATGGAATATCAGGTACATGACAGAGGTGAGGCGATTGCCCCTTCCTCAGAGTAAGACCGAGGCTGTATATAGAGGATTCCGAGAACTTGAAGAGTCTTTGATAAGTTCCTTTTCTTTCGATCGATTTTGATTCTTCTATGTTCCATGTGTTGAGAAATTTTTTCTTGATACTACTAGAGTAGGGAATGTGAAGCTAATCGTTCCTGGAATAGAGTTCTGTAACATGAGGCCATGTCATTTTTCTAATTCCTCAAATGTAGTATTAATTAATCATAGGATACATGATATGACTCAACATCTTATGTCATAGTGCTTCTGAGGTAACCATGTGATATTTGATTTGTTCCGCTCACATCTGGTACACAACATGGATAGTGAAGGAATGCCACTCTCACTGAGTGCATTGTGAACTACGGTTTTCTGCTTGTTGGGAAATTGTCAGTTCCCGTTGCAGCAGTTGGTTCAGCATGGACATTTGTTCTGTGCCGTGGACATTGGTAACCATAAATGAAGTTTGGAGGACAATACATTGTATTCATTGTTGCGGGGTGAATGCTTTTGGCTTTGGAGTCGTCATTCTGAGAGTAGCTAGCTTAAGCGAAGCTTGACAAGAAATCTGCGACACTTCCTGTGGATGCAATGTTTTTACTAGCTGGACTGGCTTCCCGTTCCAACATTGGAAAGATACTTTCGTGTATTATTCAGAAGTTGCAATATTTTTAGGAGGCTTAATATTCCATTAGTTAGTCAGCGCACTCTTGGATGATTTGAGAAATCTTTAATGAGCTGTTTATTGTCACATTCTGACATAATAAAAGTGTTTTGAGGGGTCCTTTTATAGCCTAACGGCCCTCCTTGTGATTGTTTCGAGGGCTTAAGATTCCCATTGCTGCTTTTTTTGTGCTTCTCCTCCTCCTGGTCGGACGTGGATTGTTTTTGTGCATCTATATGTTGCTGCCGGCCTTTTTCTTGTGTCGTGGGTCCCCTTGGAATTGCTTAAAGGGTACCCTTTTGTAATGAGTGGTAGGCCCCCTTTTAATTGTTGGTTGTATTGCCGACTTTGTATTTTGATAATTTTGCAAGAGCCTTGGGCCTCAAAATAATGAGAAGATGCTACCTCCTAGACTGGTCTTAGGCTAAGAAAGGCGAGGGCCTAATGATGTTTAGGCAGATTTGGACAACAGGGGGCCCCAAAGAAGAACATTTTAAGCCTGAGCCTGGGTAGAGATCAAGCAAAAGAATTGGTAAGAGAAAACAAACAAAAGAGATGAAAATGATATTATAGACCAACTTAGGGCAACCAAGCACTAGAATTGAATTATGAGTAGTGTTTTGCAAATAAAAAAGTTAAACCCTTTGATCCATTGGCTTTTTACTATTTTAGTTCTAATATTAATTTACCACACAAACTCTACTCCATTTGTGAATTTAAGTCACTCCTTTGGCATGGAAGAAAATGCTATAAGATGACATAGGTTGCTTGAAATTTGAAGGGTAAGAATTATTATTCTTCTCCTTCATTATTTTATTTTTATGGCTTATTATTAATTCATTGATAGACTTGATGAATTTTGCTTTTACAGATCAGAAAGAGCAAGAACTATTTAATTTAGTTCTGTAGTTCTCATTAAATTATCACAAACAGGAGAAATGTAACCAAAGATGGAGATTTGACAAAAGGTCTTAAAAGTTTCAGTCATTAAAAGACTTTCATTTTATTTTAACTATCCTAATGTGTTTATTTAATGTGAGGTTGGTAAAGTAATAAATACAACAAACTAGGCAGAAAAAGAATTAATATGAATGAAATCAAGCAAAAGAAGTAAAATGAAAATGTTGTTATAATTCTTGTTTTTCTTTTTTTTTTTTAACTCATGGCCAACAAGCAGGAGGAGGATTGAGTTATACAAAGAGAAAATAAAAGCATATATAAATATATATATTAATTCTTTGTATTTACAATATAATTATTATAGATATTTTATTACATAATTAATTGATTGCATTTTAGTTAGTCAATCATTATTCGTGTCCCACAAGATATTACTGTTTTAGATATCTCTTAAAATTAAATTTAACTTGAAATATTTTTCTACTTCACAAAAATTATTTAAACGGGAATGATACGAATAGGGAAGGTCCACTGGAAAAGTAAGGTTTACAGCTCACAACGCTGTTAATCGCCGTTGAATTGTTTCCCAAAATATCCACAGATCTGATCATCCGAATTCTAATCCAATCCCTCGTTATTTTCAGAAAAAAAATATATTAATAAATAAAAATTGAAAATTGATTGAAATTTTTTTTTTGTCACAATCTCTCGCAGCAAGAAGAGAAATTGCAAGAGAAGCTGTAGGGTTTGGGGTTTGCTATTTCTCTGTCAGCGCGTGAGCGTGCGTGTGTGCGTGCGTGTTGTCTTAGGTGGTGGCTATTGTGAGCGGCATGGCCGACGCTCTCTCTGTGATTCCGGCGTCCGTCCTCCGTAATATCTCCGACAGGCTCTACGAGAAGCGCAAGAATGCCGCTATGGAGGTCTCTCTGTCTTTCTTTCTTTTTTCTTTTTGTTTTGTTTTTCTCTTTTTTTTTCTTTTTTTTTTTTAAAAAAAAGGTTGAGTGTTGATTTCCAGGGTTTTGGAAACGGTTTGATTTTTGTTTGAACGTGTGTGTGGCGTGTAGGTTGAGGGAATAGTGAAGCAGCTGGCGGCAGCAGGGGATCACGAGAAGATATCGGCGGTGATCAATTTGTTGACGATAGAGTTCACTTACTCGCCGCAGGCCAACCATCGCAACGTAAGTAAAATGACCGAGAAATTTTTGGAATTTCGTTTCTTTTTTTTTTTTTGGTCCTCAATAGCTGTCGATAAACCTGAATTCTGGATGTGGATGTTTGGTTAATGAGGAGGAATTGAATATTTATAGGGAGGATTGATAGGCCTAGCTGCTGCAACAGTTGGGTTGACTTCCGAAGCGGCACAACATCTGGAGGTATTTGATTGGAAGTAGTTTCTCCATGCTTCCGAACCCTTTTGTGTGTGTGTGTGTGTGTTTCTTTTGGGTTATGGTGAATCTGTTTTACATCACGAATCAGGGGATGGATTTTTAGAGAATGCGAGCTAATAATTTATTGAGTTTGCTACCTTCTTGGCAGCACGTCACAAGGTACTAGGTTTTCAGTGAAGATTTATCTTAAATGAAAACTAATATTTTTAGTGAGCTTTGCCTGCTAAACTAGTTGATAGGAGAAGACTGTTGTAGTTAGCTGGGAAGATTTGGAGGGACCAAATAACGCTCTAGAACTGTCAACTTTTTCAGAACAGTTACTTCTGTCTTTCAAGGAGTAAATAAGGTCGGCCAGTATGAATAAATGTTGCGACCAAATTTATGTGAACTGGAATGGTTGAAAGATATAACAACCAGTATCTGTATGATTTATGAACATTTTTCTAATGTTATTTGAGTTCTTTCCCTCTATTTAGACAGTAGCTTTTTCCATTCATTTCTTCTTATGCTTGTCCTAATGTGCTACTTGTTTGGATGCATATTGCCAGCAAATTGTGCCACCTGTGCTTAATTCTTTTTCTGACCAAGATAGCAGAGTTCGTTATTATGCTTGTGAAGCTTTGTATAACATTGCAAAGGTAAGAACGGAACTGGATGTTATTCCCCGCCTTTTCTGGGGCTCACTTTCTGGCTGGTGTCCATGGGTCCTAATATTTTCTTGTTCTCATATGCAGGTTGTGAGAGGAGATTTTATAATATTTTTTAATCAAATTTTTGATGCTTTGTGTAAACTTTCTGCTGACTCAGATGCCAATGTACAAAGTGCTGTACATCTCTTGGATCGACTTGTAAAGGTAAAAACACTTAAATTATCCACAAATTACCTATTACCGTTGGAATCATGCTTTCATAATCTATTTTAATGAAACAGGATATTGTTACTGAAAGCGATCAATTCAGGTGTGTTATCATTGGACTTGTGGTGAACAGTTGGCGGAAGGTAGACTGAGGTCATTTGATGATACAAAAGTGTGATGTTTTTTTGTTGTTTTTGTGATGTTCTGTTTGTCAGCATTGAAGAATTTATCCCATTGTTGAAAGAACGTATGAATGTCTTAAATCCTTATGTCCGTCAGTTTTTGGTGGGATGGATAACTGTGTTGGACAGTGTTCCAGATATAGATATGCTGGGTTTTCTTCCAGATTTTCTTGATGGTAAATGATGATTATCTCACATTTTATTTACTGCTTGCTTTTTAATGCTTATGAACTCACAATCTTTTGTTAAATCTCAGGTTTGTTTAATATGTTGAGTGATTCTAGCCATGAAATACGACAACAAGCTGATTCTGCTCTCTCAGAGTTTCTCCAAGAGATTAAGAATTCACCAGTAAGATTTTTGTTGGACCCAAATTGCAAAGATTTCTGTATTTTTGGCTTCCTTGTTATTTTTTTCCAAAAAAGAAAAACGAGAAAGGATTGTTTCTCATTCCTGTTCATTTGCTTTGGAGAAAATCTTTAGGCAGTTTCCTCTGCTCTCTTTTTTATTTAAATCCATGTTTGTGTCTTTTTCTCATGTAGGGATTATTTCACTGACATTGTTTGTTAAAGATAAAAGTAAATTCTTCTGTTCATTTTAAATTTTATAACTCAAGCAGTGCTACTGTTGAAGTCTGTAGATTATGGTCGTATGGCTGAAATATTGGTGCAAAGGGCAGCTTCTCCAGATGAATTTACTCGGCTGACAGCTATAACATGGGTAAGAAGATACACTATACATGTTTCAGTTAAAATGTGTTAGTACTTTTATACCTATTACCAACCATTTGTGTCTCTACTTCTTTGAATATGCATGTGCATGTGCATGTATGGCCTTGCTTTCAGTTTGTTGTTACCATTCTCTACTGTATTTTTACCTGCAGTATGTCTTACAATTCTATTTACAGTTCATTTCTTTTGCAATATCTCAGATTTCTTGTACTCTTATTGACTGTGCAGATTAATGAGTTTGTAAGACTTGGTGGCGACCAACTTGTTCCATATTATGCAGACATACTGGGAGCCATTCTGCCCTGTATATCTGACCAAGAAGAAAAAATCAGAGTGGTAAGGTGGCTTTAGCTTTATGAAAATATGTACATTTCCACTGCCAAACTTATTGTCCTGAGCCTTCTCCTTTTTCTTGTTTCTTCTATCTTTTTCTGAATATAAGGTCGCCCGCGAAACAAATGATGAACTTCGTGCAATCAAAGCTGATCCTGCAGAAGGATTTGATGTTGGAGCAATCCTTTCAATTGCACGGAGGTGTAGCTCTTTATAACTTGGAGAAAAAAATTAGAGCAGTTAAAACAATTAGAAGAAAGAGCAAAGAATTGTTCTGGCTTTTCTTATATTTTCTGCCTCAGCACAAGATCATTGACTCTTTCAATTCTTCAGGGAATTTCATAGAGAGTGGGAGGGTACTCGAATTGAAGCATTGCACTGGATATCAACTCTTTTAAACAGACATCGTGCTGGGGTAATTGGAACTAGCTGCAAATGATTTACGTGTTTACTTTTTTGGGTTATGTGAGAAGCAATGTCATTAGTTGAAAGTTGAAAAGTTGATTTTAATATTGATGGTTCTATTCAGCTTAATTATATTTTATCAAACATGGTAACTGATGAGGTAGGTCGAGAGAGTTGGTTTCTTGATAATGTCTTTGAGCACTGAAGATTTCCTTACTGTCCATTTTCATTGTTACCTTTAGTTAGTCACACAGTTATGATGAAATTGATTCCCACTCTGTCACATGGCACATTGTAGGGGAACATTTCAAATGAACACATCTGCTTTAAACTCTTGGCTTTAAGTAACTTCATATGGCATTATGATTTAATCCAGTAGTGGAATAAACATTCTATGTGGCATGAGATACAGAAGATAACATGACAAGTATAGAATGCTTGACTTTTTTGTAATGTTTATCTTGGAGCTGTTGGCTCTAAGGAACATTTGATGCTATGATTTTAATGCCAAAACATGCTGGCTGATTATTCTCAGCATTTGCTTGATTATGGGGGGTTTGCATATGGATTAACATTCTGTGTGGCATGGGATTCAGAAGATAATATGATGAATGTGAAATTGTACTTTTTGGTAATATTCAACATGGAGCCAGCAGGGTTGGTTGATGACATGGTGATTGCTGTGTGAACTAATTGGTAGTAGACTTGGTGACCAATGGCATATGTGTCTAGGCTTCTTTTTGAAGCTTCTCATGGAACAATCTCAAAAGGCTTGGGTTGAAGCTTCCCATTTGGCACTTTTGGTAGATTTGGTGGCACATAAACCAAATATGGAGTATAATGACAAAATAATGTGTAGGTGATGGTATGAATGTTTGGTTTGTCAACTATTAACTAGCAAGCACTTTCGGCTTCTTTGTTCTTGAAATTTTTAATTTGTAATTGTTTTTCTTGTTGAGTATTGAGATTGTTTATCCTTTTTGTTACAATTAGAATGACTATTTTGATGATAGTGGGGTAATATTCCATGTGAAACAGGTATTGTGCTTTTTAAATGACATATTTGATACACTATTGAAAGCACTATCAGATCCTTCGGACGAGGTATTTTCAAGTTATTGGTAGTATATTTTATTTTTATAACAATTTTGGTCAGTTTTCTTCTTCATTTGTTTCTTTTCATCACAATCATGGCCAGATTCTGTCTCCATCTTACTGGAACTGCTGCCCCCTCTTTCTTTTCAATCATTGGTTTGCCCCTCGTTTTGTGTGTGTTTGGCCCATATATGGATGAAGTAAACATTCAAAATGTGGCTTATACTGGATTTTCATTTAATTATTGGTATCCCAAATATCTCCCTAGGTGGTACTCCTGGTTCTTGAGGTTCATGCATGCATTGCTCAAGACCCACAACATTTCCGCCAGCTTGTTGTCTTCTTAGTGCATAATTTTCGTGTCGATAAGTCTCTTTTGGAGAAGTGAGTATTTCTCTCATTGCTTCTTGTTGCTTTTACCTAATTCTTGCAATCTAATGCGTCTGTTGGAGTAACTTTATTAATAACAAACATCATCCTTTTGTTTCTTAGGCGTGGTGCTTTGATAATCCGACGACTCTGTGTACTTTTAGATGCTGAAAGGGTGTATCGAGAACTCTCCACAATACTGGAGGGGGAGGCTGACTTGGATTTTGCATCCATCATGGTTCAGGTATAGTTATTTTCTTGAAATGGACATGTATTACATGAATGGATGTGCCAATACTTACTCAAAAAAATTAAGTGTCTTAAAATGTCAGGCCTCCTACATAAAGTTGCCTTCATGTATCTTAACTACTTAAAATTGGAAAAATTTTCTCTTAAAGTTTTTTATTTTTTAACTATACTCAACTGTTTCTTGTATTATCTGCAGGCACTAAATTTGATTTTACTCACATCCTCTGAATTAGCTGAGCTTCGAGATCTTTTAAAACAGTCACTGGTGAATGATGCTGGGAAAGACTTATTTGTTTCTTTGTATGCTTCATGGTGCCATTCACCTATGGCAATTATAAGCCTTTGCTTGTTAGCACAGGTATGGAACTTTGTCATGGGTGTTCTCCTATGCTCAAAAATTCTCTCATTTGGTGAACAATTTTATTAGTTGTTATTTTAGTGTTTATGGTATTGTTGCAGTTGCGTTTATATTTGGTTTTCTTCTCACAGACATACCAGCATGCAAGTTCTGTGATTCAGTCACTGGCGGAGGAAGATATAAATGTCAAATTCTTGGTACAGCTGGATAAATTGATTCATTTGCTAGAGACACCAATTTTTGCCTACCTTAGATTGCAGGTGCAAAATTGATGAAAAGTTTATTTTTCTATCAGTTCTAAATGTTCTGTTGTGAAATTGTGAATGAATTTTATGCTTTATTTATAATTGGATAAAGGCTTTTGTGGTGTTGCATATTCTTTGATCATTTGATGGCTTTTGCTTGCATATTATTTTGTTACAGTATTATTTCATGGCAATCTTAGACTGATGTCTAGTGTTGAAAATTAATACGCTGTTTGCATTTGGTTTTTTTGTCAGCATTGATACTTTCCTCTAGTTTGATACTGTTGTTGCTTGCAAGATTGCTTTGCATGCATTTCTTTCTTGTTTGATTGTGTGTGATGTTTGATTGGACATGTCAGGCTGCCATGCATGATTTGGCATTCCTTAGCTGCTCTTTGGATTTTGTGAACAAAATTATTGGCTGGTCTGTTTTCTATTGCCTTACATCATCTAATTGAATTATTTTGTTGAGACATTTTGTGGTTTTTGCAGCTTCTTGAACCTGGAAAATATAAATCGTTGTTAAAAGCCTTGTATGGTCTTCTCATGTTACTTCCTCAGGTACACCTGGAGTGACATGCCGCTTTCATTGAAAATTCTTTTGTTTTTCCTTTATCATTCTGTGCATAAGACTGAATTTTCCCCAAGCTCAACAAAGCATGGATGTAAGTGTTTGAATGTCTTTCACATGATTGAGAAGCATAGTTGTTATATAGATGTTTGTACTTGGCCAGAGATAATGGAAGGAAATTCTAGTTGTATGGCATTTTCTATTCCTGAACTTTTGTCAGCCACAGGGGTTGTTGATTTTGGTTATTTATTTATGGAACTCATGCAATTATGTGATTATTGAATGCAGCAAAGTGCTGCTTTTAAGATTCTATGGACTCGTTTGAAGGCTGTACCTCCATATTCCTTCAATGGTGAGCAATTTAAGCGAACTTCTTCCGGCAACCCCTATTCCCAAATTTTACACCACACACTCAGTGGATCACAGATCTCTGAGGATGGTGATGCCAACCAGGACATTGGGAATTCCATTTCCCATAAAGGAATTAACTTTTCTTTAAGACTCCACCAGTTTGAGCAAATGCAGCGCCAACATCGGGTGCATGGAAAAGCACAGGCTCAATCTCGCAACAACTCCATTTCATTAAAGGTTTGTATTTCTTTTTGCTTCTTTGTGTTGTTTCTTTTTTTGGATCACTTCATTATTTCTTTAATGATCAAATTTTCAGTAGGTTTTTTTGGTTAATTGGGGGAAAAGATTCAATGAAAGTTTATGGCTTGGTCATTTTGTGAACATTAGTAGGTAGGTTGTTAACTTCCTCGTTTGTTTTTGGACATTTTAAGGAAATGTAGCTTCTAGCAATGATGTTCTGTTTAGGCTGTGTGTTGTTCGAGTTTTTTTGGGGCCGGGGGGAGGGGTGGGTTGGATTGTTGAAGAGCAAAAGGCACCTTGGCTTGAGAATAAATATGTGGTCTGCTCTTAAGGGGATGGCGTTCTAAAGTAAATCATAAGGTGATTTCCATAATGAATTGTGTAGTAGGCCTATAGTGACTCATGGTACTCCCTAATGTGAAGTAGCATCAGACATGATGCCTGCCGTGCCTATTCGGCAGAGCTCATATAATCTGCTGTAACCGTACCGTACGAATATGCTTGCTTACCCTGTCCATAATTCCAGCGCGTCTTTACTTGGACCGCATGATATGCAGGATGTACAAAGACCAGTAGAACCCCAACGACAACCTTCTGCAGCAAACATGAGCGGGCCTCCCTGGAGATCATCGAGGAGAGGTCTAGGACAGTTGCAACGTTAGTTCTTTTGCTACTTCCTATCTTCCAACCAACTTTGGGGCAATTTGCAGTCTTGGGAGTATACAACAGCAGCCATGGAGGAGATCTCGTAAAACTTGTAAAATTGTATATCCTAGATTGATCTGTTAATTTCTGGAGGCTGGGATGTTCTTAAAATGGGTTTTCAATTTAGTTAAAGCTTGGGTTATTCTTTTTTTTATTTATTTATTTATTTGTGGGGGGTTGGGGGGGGGGAGAGAAAAAAGTACAAAAAGAGGAACTTTTGTAATCATTGTGCCCTGTTGGTTTTGCCGTTTTTTAATTGGAAACCATGTGGGCAAGAACAAATGCTTGAGAGAATCGAGTTTTTTTTTTTGTCAAATTCTCAGTTGTTACTGTGACCATATAAAAGTAAGGAATCAGTTAATTCAATGTTTTAAAGAATCCAATTTGTTTTCATCAAATTATAGACATTCACCAATTTTTTTTTTTATATTGATGGATGCATTCTTATTTTACTAGTACCATAGTAATCAGAAATGCAGGCTGAGTGATCAAGCCAGAAAATTAAAGACAGGATTTTCCTTACCGATAATAGGACAATGGAATTTTCTAACAAATGATCGGATGATGGATGTCACTTACAGAAGATTCTTGGGAAGTCTTAATTAGATAGCAGAGTTTTCACTTTTTTTAAAAAATAATAAAAATAAAAATTACCTAATTGTGCCGAATTTTAAACACAGGATTATTTATAAGAAGAGGTGCTTGTCATTTATTATTATTGTGCATAAAAAGGAGTTGCATAGTTAATTAGTTCGGCATATATACAAAGAGGGTTAATCTCTTCATTTAGACATGAAAATTTTTGTCTTTCTAGGTATTTTCGTTGTTAAGAATTTATATTTATATTTTTAGGGTTAATCAATCCTTGTAGTTAATGACAATAATGTGGGAAAAATACAAAACAGAAACAAAACAAACAATACCCCAAATCAAGAAAACCAAACCAGTCCATGATTTGATCAACCAAAAATATCAATTAACTGTCACCCACACAAAAAAAAAAAGAAAAGAAAAGAAAAGAAAAAGAAACCATTTTTTTTCCCAACAGAAACAACCTAAAAAAGAAAAGAAAAACCTACATTCTGTTTTAAGCTTCAAAAGCAAAAACCAGATTGAAATTCCATTGGCCTTTTTTACTCCATTATTCATGCACTAAGAACACCAAAACCCACAAAAGACAAAGGAAAACGGAAAAAAAAAAAAAAAAGGTAATAAAACACACACAGAAGTCTCTATCTGTTATTATTGGATTTTACTTTTTTTTGGGGGGGGGAGGGGGGGATTATGGGTGGATTTAAGGGCCTGTTCCACCGGAAAAAATCTAAGAACCCGGATTCAACCACCGACTCACCGACGTCCTCGGCGGCCCTGTTCACCGGATCCAGGACTCCGTCATTGAAGCTGAGACCCTTGGTGGAGGAGCTCGAGCAAGTGTTCAAGAAATTCGACGTTAATGGAGATGGGAAGATCTCGTCGTCCGAGCTGGACTCCATAATGTCCAGCCTCGGCCACGAGTCCAAGGAAGAGGATCTCCGGAAAATGATCACCGAGTTCGACGCCGACGGCGACGGGTTCATTGATTTCAACGAGTTCGTGGCGTTGAACACGCAGGGGATCGACTCCGACGAGGCGATGGAGAACTTGAGGGACGCGTTCTCCGTCTACGATATCGACGGAAATGGGTCCATCTCTGCGGAGGAGCTGCATAAGGTGCTCACCAGCCTCGGCGAGCAGCACTCCATTGCCGAGTGCCGGAACATGATCAATGGGGTCGATAGCGACGGCGATGGCATGATTGATTTCGAGGAGTTTAAGGTCATGATGATGATGGGTGCCAGGTGGGACTCCATGGAAGGCTTTCGTGTAACCAATGGCTAAGCGGCGGTCGGCCATGGTGGCATTCTCCGCCTTCTGTTTTTTATTTCTTTATTTTATTTTATTCTCTTCTCAAAAAAAAAAAAAAAAAGTTTCTATTTTTTTTTTCTTTTTCTTTCTTTCTTTTTAATTGGGGAAATTGGATTAGCAGATTGACCTATGAAAATTGTCAATTATCACACTATTCTTATTCTATGGTGCACATTTGGTATATTTACATTCATTGATTCTAAATTTTCTGTTTCTTTTTTTTTTCCTTACTTTTTTGATCTTTCAATCTTCAATTGATGTGGTGCTGTTATTTATATTGTGAGGTGGGTATCAATTCCTGAGATAACAATTGAATGCAAAAAACAGAAATAATAATAATTATAATAAATATAAAATAATAAAAAATAAAAGCACAATATACTTTGATAAGACTAGTCAGTTAATGTTTTTTTTAAAAAAAATTAAATTTTAATTTTAATTTATAAATTTTTTTTAACAATTTGTTTTTTAAAAAGTTCTACCATGCCATGTTGTAATATTCTTGTTCATGTCATATAAAGCATATCATTCACCATTTTGAGGTTGTTTTTGTAATGATTTGATTTTTTTTATTTTTAAAAATTAAGAAAGAAAGAAAGAAAAAAAAAAGAGTATTACAGAGATATTAGTTAAAAAGACAAGCAGATGGGTCCCATAATTCTGCACTTGACAACTTGGTATCTCCCTCTCAAGGTCCATTGTATGAAGTCAAGAATGAGTGTCACACACACATCAATATATGCAGGCTATGCTAACCAAGAATAAGTCCCATTCCTATTAGAATTCTCTTCAAATCATAAATCTCTGAGTCCAAATTTTAATTAAAAATTAAAAAATATATATTAATATTAAACTCACAATTCAACTCATTTAATTCTCTGTCCTTTTATTTTGCAGGTGTTGGGTTGGTACCATTTGGTCCCTGCAACAATGGGTTTTGGAGTTCAAGAGCATGGTTTCTAGCAGCAAATGCAACAAGTTTACCTACAATTCCTAAGCTATTGCTTTTGGCTTTTTTTTTTTTTTTTTTGTTTTTTTTGTTTTTTTTTTTTTGCATTGATTCAGAGGACAATATTTACACATTCAATGACAATTTGACATGAGAATAAAAAGCAAAGAAAATAAGAGATAAAGAGTATATAATATATTGGGGTAATTACATAACAAGCCCCCCTACGTTAATTATAGATTGTACCTCACTTTCTGAAACGTTGCACTTAAAACAATTTAATTTAAGGCCTACCAATATAATCGGACCCCTCCATCTAATTTTGGTTAAACAACGGGGTGATTACATGCCATTTATGAAAATAGAGAAAATTAAATAAATCTTTTAATGGACCAAAAAAAAAATAAAAAAAGAAGGTTATTGACTTTGGGGAACAAGAGAAAAAAAAAAAGTTAGCATGATATTTTATTTTTGCTCTTTTTTGTTATATGAGAAATTATTTAAGAAAAAGTAAGCATTGGTAGGTAATTTTGGACTAAGAAGACTAGATAATAGAAATTCACATGGTTTTTCTAGAATAATTTAATTTAAATAAGTCAAGTTAATTTGATTTTAGGTATAGGTAAAAAAAAATTAAATAAGACATAGCTAAAATAAAAAATAATAAAAATAATTTTATATAATCTAAAATTATGTATAAAGTATATAAAAAAAAGTAAATACAGTAAATATACTTATTATAAAAAATTATAGCAAATATATTTATTTTATATGCTATTTTATTTATCTTTTTGGAAAGTATTTCATATGTTATTACCAAAAAAAAAGTATGGAATACTCAAATAATGTAATGGAATATTTTTTAAAATTGAAAATCTTGAATTTGGTTTAATTAAAATAAAATTGAATATATATATTTATATATTTTTTGTTATGTACTTAGCCCACGAATATATTGTTGTTTACATCTGATAAAGTCTTGGAGAGTTTGCTGGGAGCGTCTCAATAAACTACAACACCCTTCGATTCCATGGCTGCCTCAAAGCTGGTAATGGCCACAATAGCCCACAGCCGTCCACTATCATGCGCGGCGGCTACGGCCGCCAGCTATTTTCCTGCGCGACTGGTCGCACACCCACCGGACCTCGTCAAATGGGTGAGGCGTGAAGGTGGGTTCGTTCACCAATCTGTAAAGATACTGGTAGATGGGTCCAAAGGCCTCGGTCTTGTTGCCTCTGAAGAAATTCCAAAAGGGTCTCAACTCATTGCCTTGCCTGATCACATTCCCTTGAAATTTGGTCCCTTTGAATCCGACGGTGCAGATGATGAGGCGACCTCGGTTTTGGTTAATTTGGCTCAGCAAGTTCCTGGTATGCAGTACAAGATTGTCTTTTTCTCTTCGAGGGAGTTTTCTAATTCACTTCTTGTTTGTGATGGTTTTGTTTTATGGTCATTTGTGCATTTTGGCGAATATAAAATGTTTAGTTTGTACTCAGTTTAGTATCAGTGATATATTAAGTTGGGCACATCGGAATTAAAGCACATGTTTTTTGTGGGAATTTGAAGGAGTTGAACCCTCAACCTCCCCCATGAGCATTGGAATTAAAGTTGGCTGCTTTAGATGTAGAGTTCAATAAGAAGTTGTAAATTCACTTTGCATTTCCTTAAGGCATCCAAATACTTGAAAATTAGTATTGTGTTGAAGAATGAATTATGAAATGAAAGACAAATCCGTTTCCCGTTGTTGCACACAATCCAACTGTGGTTCTTTTGTCATTTTATTGTGGGATGGTGTGGTTCAAGTTTCTTTTGTTGTCTGCAGTTCAAGTTTGCTTAACTGCTTCACCGATGTGATCATTGACTTTTTTAGTTGTTGGCCAAACAGGGGAACTTTCTCTGCACTTTTGGTGATTGATATGCCTTACTTCTTAGAGGACTAGGATAAGGATTGTACTGGCAAGTCAAAATGTATAGATGTTAATAAGTGAGTTATGATCAGTAAAATAGCATTCAAAACTGTGAAAAGTTGCATTGGATTCACCACCATAGAAGGGGCTGTTCAGGTTTGAAACTACCCTACCAGTTTAGTTGGAGTTATAGTTCACAAAAGAAATGCCATTGATATGGCTGTCAATTGGAAATCAAAGCAGCATAAATTCCATTTTTTTGTTGCTATTTGTAGATTCATTCATTTTTGCTTCATATGTCAGGTGAAGTTTGTTGCAGCAATTTTTAGGTGGCTAAGCTCTGTACATCCAGGATCTGTATGTTGAGACCTTGTAATGATTTTTTTAGCATTATAAGTTAAGTCAAATCTAGTGACTGTAGGCAATCACATGTTCATAGCATTGACTGTTTAATTTCTACATAAGTATAATCTCTCTCCCACAATAATGCACTTATAACAGCATTGCCTAGTCCTTGTAATATCATGCGTTTAATTCTGTCTATTTTGAAAATTAGGTATAAGGAACTTGGTTCTTTCACTGTTAGATAAACTGCTTGCATGTAATTGGATACATTTGACGGTAGACAACAAATTGGAAATTTGATCATTGTATATGTTGCTGAATGAAATCTGTTTGTGATTGAAGGAAGCTTAATGCTGCATCTCTTGTTTCCACCAAAACCATTCTCACGCAGACTCAATCCTTGGCCTCTGTAAAATGAGGCACACACAACTGCAGTTTAACAAAATTCCCTTTAATATGGTTGGATATAAACAAAATAAATGCTGAGCAGTGGCATCAACCGTATTGAAAGATGTTATGCCACCGTTCTTAACAGTCACATGATTCTGTTGCAATGATTAGGAGTTTAGTTGGGCCCAATGGCAGCATGAGTTGGTAGGAGTGTTATCTGCCTTTGCTCTTTAAGATTGAAACAGTGATTAACATAATCAATATAAATTGAAGCTGAAGTTTATGTGCACTAGGATCCATTTGGTACCTGTGGCAGATACATGGCTGAATCTATTGCTTCTTGATCCTCATTAATTTTATACTCTCTTTCACGCACGGACACACGCATCTACTCATACTCAGTCATTGTTTTCACACATGTTCACTCAGAGACAATCTTCTTGTTTTTGGTTTTGCAAAAAAGTGCTATATTATAACACCTTGGAACTCTACTCTTATACTAAATCAATATCATGTAGGTTGTCTTTGTTGATATAGGTTGGTAACCCCAATTGTTTTAAGTTAGGGTGTTTACACTTTTGAAAATAAGTAAATCGGATATGTGGGAGCAATTTGGCAGAGGAACTATGGGCAATGAAATTGGGCTTGAAGCTTCTGCAAGAAAGAGCAAAGGTCGGATCCTTTTGGCAGCCATACATCAGCAATCTCCCTGAAACTTACAGTGTTCCCATCTTTTTTTCTGGGGAGGATATAAAGAACTTGCAGTATGCTCCTGTTCTTCATCAGGTAACAAATTGAGAAGCTGGAAAGCCTATCTTTGCTTCTGACTGTGAGTTTCTAAACTCTTAGGGGCATCAAATGCTACCTGGAGTATGAATGTGTGGAATGTACTTATCTTAATTTTGTCTGGTAATGAAAACTGGTGCACATTAATCCATCATGATTAACCTTAAATGGCTTAAATTATATTCTTGATTATGGATTGTCATCATTGTGCCTGTTACAAAGCCATTTCTTGTATCCTAAAATGTCCCCTAATTTGAATGCTTGGCTTTCATTGTAACCGGCTGGTCGTATTTGTACCAGGTCAACAAACGATGCCGGTTTCTTCTCGATTTTGAGCAAGAAGTCAGGCATGCTCTTGAAAACTTGGAACAAACTCATCACCCTTTTGCTGGTCAAGATGCAGATGCTTCGTCTCTTGGATGGGCAATGACAGCAGTCTCATCTAGGGCATTTCGATTGCATGGGAAAAAGCAAGCCGATGGGTCCCACAGTTCTGTCCCCATGATGCTTCCTCTTATTGATATGTGCAACCATAGCTTCAACCCAAATGCACAAATCGTTCAAGAACAAGCTGCTGAGAATGCAAATATGCTTGTTAAAGCATGTTTCCCTTATTTTCTTTCTCATATTTTGCTGTCCTAGATTTGTATCATGAATGAAAGAACGTTACAGAGTAAACCCTCAACCTCCTCCCTTCTCTGTGTCCCATGACAGGTTGTGGCTGAAACTCCAATAAAGCAGAATGATCCTATATTGCTCAATTATGGATGTTTGAACAATGACTTTTTCCTGCTGGATTATGGCTTTGTGATTCCTTCAAATCCTTATGAGTGTATTGAGCTCAAATATGATGGAGCTCTTCTGGATGCAGCAAGCATGGCTGCTGGGGTATCTTCTCCTAACTTCTCCTCACCAGCTCCATGGCAGCAAGAGATCTTATCCCAGTTAAATTTACATGGTGAAGCCCCTATTCTCAAGGTTTGTGTTTCTCTTTTGATCATCCAACTTTTTCTACACATTTTTAAGTATTCTCAAGGTTGAATTTATATGCTGTGCCTATTCTGAACATTGCATGTGACTGGCTCAAAAGAACTGGTTATGCCATCACCAGTTATTGTCAATCTGTCTTTCCTCTGTAATTTCCGAGTTCTTCAAAGCTAAATCTTAAGTTTTGTGGCAAAACATCATACTTGAGGAGTAGCATTTGCATATAAAGTTTTGTCATTGGTTAATTTTCTAAGAGAGCTGTTGGGAAGGGTATTTTCAGAGGAAAAAAAAAAGGATCTCCCCCTGTTTGTTATATGCAGGGAGAAATGGCAATAAATTTTGCTTTCACTGGTTGGTATAACAAGTTTTTAGCTAAATTCCCCCCATTCTTTATGCAAAGTAGCATTTTATTGATCACACATTGGTGACAGACAGCTTGGTATACAAATTAGCTTGCACAAACAACATTTTTTTTAAACAATTGGTTTTTACCACAGGTAACCTTAGGAGGCAAGGAGCTGGTTGATGGACGTTTGATGGCAGCCCTTAGAATAGTGCTTGCAAATGACATGGAAGCAGTGCAAAAGCATGATTTGAAGACTCTTAAATCTTTAGCAGCTGATGTGCCTCTTGGGACTGCAAATGAAGTAGCTGTCTTTCGTACTGTTATTGCACTATGTGTGATTGCGTTGGGGCACTTCCCTACCAAAATAATGGACGATGAATCTTTATTGAAACAGGGTGTTTTGGCTTCAACTGAACTAACTATTCAGTTCAGAATACAGAAAAAGTCGGCTATAATAGATGTGATGAAAGATCTAACTAGGCGAGTTAAGTTGCTAGTGTCTAAAGACATGGCTACTGCTCAAAGCTAATCTGGGGAGGGACATCCTTAATCATAGCTTGCTCATTATCAAAGATCTTGCCATTTCAATCCTGCCGTGCAGGTTACCATCACCCATTTGCTTTTCCTTTATAGTTCTACCTTTATTGTCTTTGTTTGTTAGATATTTTGACCCCAATGTGATACAGAGATGCCTTGTGATCAGTTATGGATACTGTTTGAGATTATATCAATGCTACATACTTTGGTTATATTGTACTTATTCCGAGTGAGCAATGAAAGAAGTGGGGGTTTTTTTATTGCCCCTATTTTTGTCTCCTTTTATGCTTCTGATGATCAAATGATTCTTTGCTAAGATCATATTACAGAAAGGTGTCTCTGAAATTGAGCAGGACCTGGTTACATATTGCTGTGGATTGAATGTGTAAGTAGTAGGATGCAAGCTAAAAAACAATTGTGTAGGATGTGTATCTACCAAAAACCTGTTGGATTGATAGGTTTTTGTCAGGCAACGAAGATAAGTAGCTGTATATCCTAAACAGAAACCGGTGCTTTGGATTAGTCATTAGTCACATTAAAACAAAAATTGTTTCCAAGCCAATTTCATGTATATGATATTCGTGGCTGGAGTAAATATATTATCAATCAGGGTTAGCCTGTAAACTCACCAAAAAGCTATGTATGATTTGAACCTTCAATGGAACTTGTTGATCGTGACAGTAGTGTGAAACCGTGAGATGAAAACGCTGTTCTAGGCCTAGCTGTTAAGTGGAAAGTGAGTTCAAGTAAAGAGCAAGGATGGAGATGCGCATGCAACTGACAGTTCATCCAATTTGAACATTTTAGGATTGAAGCTGCTAGTTCAGGTCATCAAAACTTGAAAAAATAATGGAGGCAGGAGATCAGCCAGACTTGAACAAGCTGAAAACGTAAGAGCCTGGAGAGGAGAAACGAACGTGGACCATGAAAAGCATTCGCTATTTGTTTAACCTCCTTCACTTTCCCACATCAGAAGATACATGCAAGTGCAAGAAAACCCAGAAAGCCACACGGTAGGGCTAGGGACAAAAAACAAAGGAGAAACCAATAAACCAAGAAAAGTTCCCTAACATAATTATCTTCTACTTCCCCACTGAGATGGGTCTCTTAGCTAAACCCAGAGGCGAACGCGAGCGCTGCCTGTTGATCTTGCAGATAATTCTTCTCACCTCTAGCTGCTCCAATGACGGATGGTGGATTTTCTCAAACTCGTTCCTGATCTTCATGACTTGACTGTGCATTGGAAGCCCTACTGCCACATATCCATCATCACCGACTGTGTTGCTGCTGTGACGATTGTTGTCTTTGTTGCTGCTGCTGCTGCTGTTGATGTTCTCAATATCCATCGGGGTGGGAAGGAGGGGAGGGGACACCTTTCTGTTTCTGTTAAGAGGGTGCACAGAAATTTCAAACTTTAGGCCTTTGTATAACTGCCGCTGCGAAGAGTCTTTATACAACTTTTATATATTATGATAAGGAAAGAGAGCAATTAGACCATTTCTTCATTAATATTCATTGAAAGAAGGACTTAAGGTGGCTAAGATGGGGCATTTAAGTTTCCACGTTCATATACTTCTAGGACTGACTCTTTTATGACAGTGGAACACATGTAGGCGCGCATTGGATCGATTGCATATTAGTTATCCGTTCTGTAAGAAAAAAGTATCATTTTAGTATTATTCATTCTAAGTAAAATTTATATATATATATATATATATATATTTATATATTTATTTTTTTATGGTAATAAATTTAAAATTTAATGTTTTTACCTTAACATAAAACTCGAATTTATTTTTTATTATTATTATTATTTTAAGAATAGATAGTAGTTAGAATAGTTAAATTTAAGTTAAGGAAGGAAAAACAAATAAATGAATTATCAAGTAGGTTGCCACCTTGAACGAAGTAACAGTCGTTTGATGCAACAGCTGCATACGTGTTCCATCGTTCTCCACTCTTTGGGTATGGACCAAAAATTGACCCTTTGCTCCATCAAGGTTTTGCAATGTGCCCCACTCCATGTGATTGGCCTTTACGGGGAAGTGCACGTAAAAACATATAAATATATAAATATATATATAATGATGATAATAACAATATAATATAAACTCTTATATAGAATTCGTCAAATTGATAAGCACAGAAGTTTCTTTATTTATATTTTTTAAAACCCATTTTAGAGGGGTCAAAAGCGTGGTGCCCACTAGTAAAAAGATTGGTGGTTGGCTGACCAATTCTAATGCCACATACATCAAGGACCTTAGGAGGGTTCCTTGGGGTTGAATGGTCTCTGCATTGAACACAATCAGCACTGACGAAGAAGAAGAAGAAGAAAAGAAAAAACAAAAAAGAAAAAGAAAAAGAAAAATAGATATGTGCACAAGTAGTAGTAGTACTGTACAGGAAGAAGAAGGCTCGAAATGAGATGTCTCCAAAGCCTGAATGACTTTTTTTTTTTTTTGGGGGGGGGGGGGGGGAGGGGAGTGTTTCCTTTTTTAATTTTTTAATTAAAAAGGAAAGAAAGAAATAAATAAAGAATAATTGCCACATTTGGGAATTGACCATTTCTACAAGAACTCTTCAACTTGTTAGGTTCACAAAATTTGCAATATTTGCTACTCTCAACCAATTTCAATTTTCAGTCCAGCAGGCAACTTTGAGTTAATTTTGCAAGTCTCAGTCTAATTGAATTCCTTCCACCAGACTAAATAAAGATAGTGTAAATAAATAAATAAATAAATAAAATTTTTAAAAATAATAAGAAAATAAAAACAATTCATTACTGTGCAATAGAGTGGTTTCTATCTTCTATTATTGTTATACATGATAGCCCCCCCCCATCAATCCAGCAAATTAAAATGGCAGATTCTGACCATTTTTCAGTATTTTAGTGTCGGTAAGGTTAAATCATTACTTCTTACCGATTAGAAAAAAATTAAAAAAAAAAAAGAGGTTTAAATCCTTACTTACCATTAGCAATCTTATGGCCTAAGTCCCCAAGTCTGCACCATGTGAGGTTACTTTTTTATTATTATTATCACCCTTTTTAGTTAATAAAAAATATATAAAAAAGTACATCGCATTTAAAAATGGAAATTGAGATTATTTATTAATATTTTTTTCACTATTTGAAATAAATTTATTTTATATTTACTTTTATTATTAATAAATTTAAAATTCAATACTTTATTTTTAATATAAATTATTATTTATTAAAAGAGATAATAACCCCAAAAAAAATTTTGAAAAATTTCAAATTATAATATCTCTAAAAGTTCAAATACTCAAAATTTAATAAACTTAAAGCTTAACATATCTAAAATTTGATATACACAAAAAATTTAAAATATTTAAAATTGAAATTCAGAACAACTCGGTACAAATAGAAGACTCCACCGATCCTTCTTTTGTTACTTCTAGAAACCATTTTTATAAACTCCCTAATCCTAACGTGAAATTTTCTTTCTTTGACCATGAACTCAATAATAATGCATACCATTACTCATCTCACATGATATCACCTCCTTACATCACACTAATTAACAAACAAATTTTTTTTATTTTTATTTTTTTAAAAAAAATCTCATTACCAAATGAAAAGGTCAAAGTGCATGTGCAACAAGTAAATGCATACATGAGGATGCCTATGTCAACATCAAAAGGTCATATCGGGGCTTTATGATCCGATTGATATTTTGGGCACATGCGAATCACATATTCTATGTACTAAAAAGATAGAACTCGGATCAATAAGCCATTCTTGTCCTTAATTCATACATTCAAATCCATTCCTTACAGCAGTTGAGAGTATCTGGGGAATTTAGATTAAAAAAAAAAAAAGACCAAAAAAAAAAAAAGAATTATTGTATGATTTAGTGGGCTAATAAGTTTATATTAGATTTGTTTATATAAATGATATGAAACAAAGGTTTAATAATATAAAACTTATTATACTTATTCATATGTCCATTACTTCTTTTGTACATACAAATTTTTCAAAATAATAAAATACAATATTTTTTGATAAGGAATCATAATAAAATAATAATTTTAGTATAATGCTCCAAACCAATTACTTTTAGTATAATTTGTGTTTTCCTTTTTTTGTGAACCATTGGTCTTCATATTCCTTCTTTTAACGCCATTAATTTTGATTTTCTAATAATAATAAGACGAGGAAAAAGTTGGTAAAGAGAGAGAAAAAAAAAATCAGAAAAGAGTCAAAGTGAATTAAAATATGAAACTTACAAAATAAAAAAAATATATGTTTTTTTTTTTTTTTTTTGATAAGAAAGTTTAAAATGCAAAATCAAAATATTTTTTAATGTGTATGGTCTATATGCCCAATTCATCTGTTTGTTCACAAACCTGTGCCCTAAACCCCACCCCCATGGAAAAAAAACCAAACCTCCATTTCCTCAACTTATCTCTGATAATTCCACCAGTATTGGGCTATCTTGGGTTTGCCAAATCTACTTTGATCAAATATTAAGTTGATGCCAGGATGTAGGTAGCACCTACCAGGACACCACCCTCCCTCCCCTTTGCCTGCTCTCCTTCCATCTCACCATAGCAACCATGTATATCTCTTGCATAAAGCTTACACATTTACTAACAAAACTAATATACTCCAAGGGCTTGTCTTCAAAAACTGGTGTATCAGTTTAGTTGAAGTAGACTAAAGAGGCCTTTTTTTTTTTTTTTTTTTTGCACTTCTTGTATTTTTTTTTTTTTTTTTTATCTGATGCTGGTCAAGGCCATCACACCACCCCCTCCTGACCAAGTCATAGAATAAACGTCAAAGCTACTTGTAGTAGTGGTTGAAAACACATGCAAACGCAATGCTTTTTGAGAGAAAACATGGCAGACCCACCAATCCACCACTCCTATTCCCCTCCCCATACAAATGAGAACTTCTAACTTCACAGTCTCTATTTGATTAAATCTCTGCAACTCTGAATCATATTGAAGTGAAAATGTGTATGTAGTTGGCACTCCTTTCTGGATAATTTCCACTGCCACCTTGGAATCTATCTCAAAGGAAAACTCTTCCTATATACCCCTGCGACCAAGCAAGTGTGAGACCTTGGAGGAGGATTTCCCATAGTTCTTCTTCCAAGTCAGATTTAACATTTTCCAATACAGTAAGCAAACCCTGAAAGCCACACACTGCCGTGATCCCTCAGGAATCCTCCCAACACTTGTTGCCCCTCGGTTACCTCGAGAATCGCCATTCAAATTTATTTTTTTAAGAAAAAAATATTGATGAACCGAGTACAATGTATCAAGAGAGGTCAGAGATGATTTGACATTGCGATGATCTGTGTTTTGAAAAACTTTTATCTGGGTTGATTTTTTTCGAAATTTCGCCAATTATACGGCAGCAATAAATGTTAGCATAGGTTATGGACTCAAATTAACATATATTTAATTTATATAACGAATTTATTATAAAGTTTATTGGTGCTCATTTAACACTGTATTAAGTTTATTGCACAATTTATTATTTTCGTTGAACATGGGATGCTTTTAAGCTGAAAAACATAAAATTTTAATAAAAAAAAATTTATTATTTTTTTAATAAAAATGAGGCCTACAATTATTTCTGTTGATTTGACTAATGAAACTCTGAATTTAATCCATTCTTCCTTTGGCGGTTGCCACCCAACGAACGGGATCTCTCTCAAACTAGGAATCTCTGCCTTTCTTGTGCCCCTTCTCTCCCAAAAAATATCCCCTCAACAAATGATATATTAACCATATAGAACAGTTAGCAGAATGACTCCTTGATAGAACCCTGTTCATTCGTCTAACTTTACATTTCTGCTTCTCCATATGAGTCAATTCATATTTTTTAACTTTTGGGTTCTTGACGATGATTTGAATTATTGCTCATTGCCCAATTTAATAATAATAATAATAATAATAATAATAAAGGGTACTTTCCCAAAGTTAAATTTTGAACTCATAATTTACTTTTTTTTTTTTTTTTTTTAAAAAACACCAACTTATAATATACCATTCTACTTATATTTTATGCAAATTACATAAAACTTGTTTGATTGTGAGGGAAAACATGCAATTACTTTTTCTTTTTTTCAATTCCATAAATCCCACACCATCATTTCTAAGATTTTTGTAATTATCGACATGACATATTAAGACTGCACTTGAGCCTTTATGCAGACAAATCTCATTCAAAAATGAAAACCAAATGTCGAGGTTAGAAGGTTTAGATGCATTGTTCTTATAGTTGAAGTTGAATGCACATTGAAGAGTCCTAGGCTAGAGGTTCTAGTGAGTTAAGGGTTCATGACGAAGGCTTGCAAGACAGAAACAAACTAGAGCTTGAAGAGCACTACAACACCCAACCCAGTAATTGCATGAGAGAAGGAACGTGTAAAGCTTAAGGAATCTTTAGAATGACTTACCATGCTCAAGTGCCTAGTTGGGTTTTTTTTTTTTTTTTTAAATATATCTATGGAGGTCCTAGTAAGTGAGTTTTAAATGTCAACGCAATAGATGAGTAGATCAATGTACTGTTTAGTCGAGGTGAAGGAGTTAGGGATTTGGGCCGCATTGCCTATGCTGGGACTCATGGAGGGAAGGTTTCCAAGCTCATGGTTGAGCTCGGGCATAGAGTGCTCTCCAATTCGCGTCGAGTGGCAATGGACAGTGTAATGGGCTTGGGTTCCAAACTAGATCCATGAAAGATTGGGCCGATTCCTCATCACATGTAACGCATTTTAGGCACTTCAATTACATCTTATCTATCCATCCATCCATCTATATATATATATATATATATATATATATATATATATATATATATATATATATATATGCATATATAATCTTCACTATCTAATTAGTAAAAGTGGCAATATCCATAAAATCACTGAAAACATAAACGCCAGTTAGAAAATAAGCTGCGGTAGGCCCAGACCCAGTTTCTAGATGAGCTGATTTGTTTTGTTTTTATCACATCCTCCCAGAGATGGGCTACTGAAGGTGGCCCAATAGACTACTCATGGCATTGACACATAGTTAAATATGCATTGATATTTAACATTAAAATAGAATTAGAATTATAGTAGAAGTTAAAAAAAATTAAATATAATTTAAATTTTATTATTTGAATAAATTTAAATATATATCATTATATAAAAAATCAATATTTATGTTATTAAAACGTGTATTTTTGTGTTATTAAAGTGCGTATTTTTTAATTATTGTATAACAATTTTATCAATTAATAAAATAGGAAAAATAACATTGAAACTTATTTATTTATTGAAATGGCGCATGAATAAATACTATATTGGAAGCTTCTATACGTACATTTCTTCAGGGACAGCGCCGATGGTCGTTTTATAAGCTTCTGTATGCGCAGGCGAATTCCAGAGAGGCCAGAAAGTTATTTAGATGATTGCATTGAGGATTAGAACCGGCCAACTCTGTCAACATTTCAGATGCAGCCCACAAAAGGGGACTTGGCCGGCGTTGATTTTTTTATAGATGGCTGCAAAGAACACCGATTTCACACTTGAATTCCATGCACATTGAGTCAGTAGTCACGCCTTACCTCCACAGCCACTGTAAAATGGCGACTCATTTTCTCTCCACACGCTATATAACTCATCGTTTGGTTGAATAAAGGGTCTACTTAGTTCAGTTGTTCAACAACAACAATAACAAAAATTTTAATTTCAATGGGATTTGTTATTTGCATCGTTTTTCAATATTTTATTTTAATATGAGCTTAGTTTATGATTTATAATAATTTTATATTTTAACTGATCAATATCCATTACATCATAATACTGCATAAGTCAATACATATATATAATCATGATTAGATGTTTAAATTTAAATTTAAATTTACTTAAGTGAATTATATACAATAACAAAATAATATTATATTAACAATTTAAAATTTATGGAAATGTATATTCTAGATAATTTATTTGTCAAATAGGTGCCAGTCAGTCACGGTTGTCGAATGTTAGGTGTGTAATAATCATTATTTTTATTGGTAATTCTATTTTTATATTATCAATATTTAATACGAGAATTTGTCAAGACGGCCAAGTTTGGAATCTAATGAGCCCGTTCTAGAACAGCACATGGGGTTGTGTCGTCTCATTGCAAGAAAGTACGTGCAAGTCTGTGTCTTTTCATGATCAGAACACCCAAAAAAAATAGAAAAAAAGAAAGAAAGAAAGAAAGGGTTAAATTCACCTGCAAGTCAATATTTGCTGCCAAAAAAGGTTTTTAAAAGTCTTCCTCCAATCAACTTTAAGTATACGCCTGAACTTCAGTTTAATTACGGCTCGAGAAAAAAAAAACAAAAGGTAGCACCAACGAGGCAACGACGATGATGTTTTAAGATTGAGACATCTTTTTGGATTACTGGCTCAATCATAAAGTTTTATCTTCTGAAATTCATAACTGTTTAGAAATGGATTGAATCCATATTAAATGCAAGCGTCTGCTTCTGGAATTTCAACGTTACTTAATAATAATATTAATGGTTCACTCGGGCTCATCGTGTTGCTCAGGTGCCTGGAAGATGGGAGTTCAATCGTGTAGAGATTTTTCTTTTTTCTTTTTTTTTTTTTCAACATCAAATTGTATAAAATAAATTAAAATTTTTTACAATTACACTATATATATATATATATATATATATATATATATATATATATATAAATACAAGGATTCTTAATAGGGAGGAGAGATATCAAATAAATAGCTATGGCTTTTAAAAAATAGTCACTGCTCCCCGATAGAATCCTGTCGTCATCAAACGAAGACAACTGCATATGCGCGGTGGGGCTTGGATTAATTGGCCTCGGCATCGGCATCGGCATCAGCATCAATTGTGGTGGAAATTTATGCGCAGGTCCCGCCCACTACACGAGAAATATGTTCGTTCTCTTTTGTCTCCATATTGTTCTTCGTCAAACAAAGCAATGATTTAACAAGTCACTCATAAAGTTTCTCAGGACACTTGGTGATAATCTCCAGCTTTTCTTGGGTACCCTTTCCAAGTGGTGGTTGTTGCGGGTTCAATAACACACACACACACACACACACACTCTCTCTCTCTCTCTCTCTCTCTCTCCGAGGGGGCCAACGAATTGGTTCGTTGATTAGTTGGGATTCGTAGATTATTTTTCTTTTCCTTAACTCTCTGTAACAAATGTAATAATTGAGGATTATCTCTTTGTAAAATTCTCAATCATTATATTAAAACATATCATCAAAATTTGATTCCCCAACCAAAAGGGTCTGATTCGGTAGCCTAGTGCAACCTGTTACAACATTTGAGCAGCGAGTAGAAAATTCTGAGGCGGTTGGAAGCATTAAAATCTGTCTGGTAAGACCAATAATACATGAAGGTTGGACAGAGCATCCCCAATTGAATGTTATATATTGTTTGTTAATAAACAATTAGTGGAAGCAACTCCTAATATTTTTAGTTTTCAAAGATCACAGACAATAAATGAAAAAAAAAAATGTCACATTAATATAATCTATTGACCAACAACAATAATAGTATCTATTCATTGACCACCCTCACTGAACCATGCATTGAATTGATAACTACGTTAAGACATAAGAATAGAACTCCACAATCTAAATTGTATTTCACTACTGACTTATAATATATATATATATATATATTTGGTTTACAAGTCTGAATTAATTTCATAGTTAAGTTTCTTTTTCCATTTTGTTTTGTTTTTTTTTTTTTTTTGCATTCCTCACTGTTGGGGATAATGATACCATGTGTTAGCTTTTATGTAACATACTAAGATCACTGCTCCATGTCCAATGCAAGCCATTTACACCAAAATTGATCCAGTCACAGATAATTATTTCTATGCGACTCCGTCCTAAAAATACAAAAGAGGAAACATCTTAACTTTATACGATCATGTTAATCGGGGAGGCGAATGTTTCATCGTTGACTCTTCCCACGTAGTTTTGTATACAACTATGCACTCCACGCGATACATTTCAGACTCATTCAATTTGATTCTACCGTACAATGAATCAAGACCATTATTGATGGAATTTAAGTCACTATAGCCTAACTATTAACGTGTTCTCTAAACAGCGGCGAAGTCGGCCGAGGGGCCTGTGGGGGCCATTATTTTACTTTAACATAATCGATAAAATGTTTATTTTTTTATTTTTTTATTTTTTTTTTTGGTTTTTTTATTTTTTGAGTATAAGAAACACGAGTGTGTGTGTATATATATATATATATATATATTTGTATATATGGCAAGAAGGGTCATCTCTTCGTGGACATGGGTAGGCTTTTTGTCAAACGATGGAAAAATTTATTGCCTCCTCATGATGTTCTTGCTATCTCGCTTATTTTGTGTTTAAATCGTGTTTGTTGAGTATACGTGCTCAAATTGAGTTTTAATTTAAACTTCGATTACTTCCGCAGGGTTGGCTTTTCTATTTGCTCAAGGCGTTGTACTGGGGGCCGTCTTCTTTTTTTTTTTTTTTTTTTTTTTTGAGCATAATTGGAACATTTTTTGATCCGCTGACTGAGACAACAGGAGACTCTCTTTCTTGTAAATCTTGAGGCTTTTTAGCTGAGATGTGTGGAGTGGCTATCCATAGAATTGAATATTTCTATGTTTTCTTTTTCTGTTGTTTTTTTTTTATTTAACATATAATTAAATTGACTTGGAAATTTTAACATTCAATCCCATAAGTTATCTTCCTTTTTTTGTTTTAATCTCATTCCTTTATTTTTTTTTTTTGGGGGGGGGGAATAAACAGACCACTGGCACTCTTAGAGAGAGATGATGGAAATATAGATTAGAGGATTTTGGATTTTTTTTTTTTGTGTAAACTATTTAACTTAAGTGAAACGAGTTGGGATGAGAAGAGTGATAAAGTCATTCTGCAGCACATACACTCAATTGGGCTAAATCATTTTAACTCTTAAGAATCTAAGTACAATTAAATAAATGTAAAATTTAACGACATAATGAAATATTTGTCTAATTTAGCTATTGCTAAGATGATTGTGAGATTGAAGAAATTTGAGATGCTCTCTCGTATTTTATTTATTGTGAATAAAAAATAGTGAGTGATAACTTAAGAAAACAATGAAATCTAATTGCGTTTGGGACTTAATAAATTCATATTTAAGAATAAAATAACAGGAAATGAGTTTATTTTTACATATACGTCAATTAGATATATAAAAATAAATGGCTAAGGAAAGGCAAAGAATATATACTTAATAAAAGGACATTTTATTTTATAACTTTAAAGTTTTATAACAAGGAACAATTGGTTGTCTTGAAAGAATCAAGACGAGACCTTAAAGATCCAAATAAAAAGTAAGCTTGGTATGAATTGCTCACTATTCATATAATTTATGAAAAATTAGATATAAGATCTCAATTTAGTACTTTAAAAAATAAATATTTAAGAGAATTCAAGTTAGATACTTAAAAACAACTACACTTATAGAAAGTTATCAAAAATTAAGTAAAAATGGTATTGCACTCATAACGAGAGAAACCTCGTTATAACATATAATTTATATCATGTGTGCTAATTGAGCAACCAATAAAGGAAGTGGAAGAAGTCATTTATACATCTTCATTGTACGGGTCTTTTAAGATAATAACAAAACCTCCTTATGTATTTTATATTTGATTAACATTAATAACTATAAGTGTAAGAGAAAAATTATTGTTGTCAATCATATGCCATATGTATTTATTTGTTAGCTAGTTACATTATCCAATGAAAATTGAATCTAATTATGATTACATGATGAGGAGAAATGTTAAGTTTAATATTAAACGAATAAAATAAATTATAATTGATACGATAAAATAAATTTATGATATTATAATAAATAATTTTTTTTTAAGGGTTGTAGTCATTATTATTTTTAATAAATACATAATTTAACCTCTCAAATGTAACATGAAAGAATATTTAACAAAATTAATTAGATACATGATGGAGTAATAAAAAGTCATCATTTACAAATAAAAAATATCAATTTTTGAGTCTAAGTATATGCCCATAAAAGTCAGGTAAGACTACATTTTATAAATCTAAAGATCTCAAAATTGAAGAACGAGCTCTTCTTCTCGCCCTTATCTCTAAAGTGGGCTTAAGCACTTCACTCGCTAGGAGATGGGATTCATTCACTTACATTACTACTAGCACTACAAAAAGGTCCGGTCTTAACGCCCTTACTATTGTTGTGCAGCCTTTCCTCTAGTTCGTGGAGTCGGGTTTCCCGTTTACCCACCAGGGAGGAGCTGCCCCCACACGGGTCATAACGCACTCTTCGCACAATGACGAGTTATTTAATCTAACTTGACCCGATAAATATAATATAAGTTGGTAAATTAACGAGCAACAATTATATAAAAGAAAGAAGTTGAAACACTCTAAACCACTCTTCTACAATTGGTCCTCCTTCCTCTCATTTGATGCGACAGAATGAAAAAAAGAAATTAAAAATATAAATTTCTTATGCCTTGAAGCAGAGAAAAAAAAGAAGATAAAAATAAAAATTATTCTCACATTTTAAAATATTTAGATAATAAAAATAAAATAAATTTTAATATAATTTTACTCGGATTATACGATAATAATTATGATGACTAAAAACTAATAATTTAATTTTAAAATTCTAAACCTAACTATTTTATATTTAAATATTTTTAAATTTGACAATAAAATTTAAGTTTTTAATTTTTAATGCAAAAATATTTTTAAAATGTGCATTTAAGCCGTGGAATATGTCATTTGGACTTTTGGATAAGAAACTAGTTATAAACAGTAATTTACGATCATACCCAGAGCAAATAAAAACTCATTAAATCAAATGAATTTTAATTTTTTTTTTTTTTTAAAAAAAAAACAAAATAAAATAAAACATTTTTCAAGGCGCATCATCTAGCATGCCGAATGATGTCGGCCGACTAAGTAAACGAGATACGGGGCAAAACAATAGCCATACTCTCACACGTGTTCACCAAAGTCAAGCTTCCCTAATCATCGTCATCATGATGACCTTGATGTTAAATGAATCTCCCGTTTACTTCGAGACGTGCCGACTTCTAGCACACACACACAAAAAAAAATAAAAATAAAAATAAAAATAAAAATTGCAATTGTAGTTATCCGATATATAATTAATTTATGAAGATTATACGGTTTATTTTGTCTACAGATTAAAATGGGTTGTTTTTAAAACCTATGAAAGGTGCAGTTCGGTAGATGATTAGTTAAGACCGTTAGTCCGATGGTTGGATTGGTATATTAATTTTTTTTATAAAAAAATTATCATTAATATTTTTATATTATATTAAAATAAATAAAATATTATTAAAATAAAATTTAAGTTTAGTAGTTTAAGCCTATATATACAATTATTTTTAATAAAAGTAAATATAATTAATTCATACTTTTTGAAAACAAAATAAGAAATAACATTTTATTTTTTTTTTTAGCAGCAACCAATTTGATTTATTAGTTCAACCGAATGTTCCAATTGTCTGGATCAACCAAAAGTCAAACGATTTTTTTTTTTTTCAATTTTATCCATTTTTTTTTTAAAAAAAAAAAAAAACTGGAACGAACCCTGAGTAGCCTGATCATTAGTTTTCCAATTCAATCCGTAGGTCTTGTCTGATTTCTCAAACGAAGGTAACACGAAGACATTAGTGTTAATGGGGTATTATGCTATACTTGACATTTGTCCAACATGCACGCGCAAAGTACACGTGGATGATTCGGCTAAACGTGTCGGTCGAAAAAATTTTATAAAAAAAAAAAAGACACATTTTTTGTAATTTTGATAATAAAAATTAAAATCTAACTAAAAATTTATGTTACACTTGGTTCGTAATAATAATTGATATTATGTATTTACAAAATAACTTATTTACTTAGACTTATATTAGTAATTTTTACTAAATTTATTATATATATATAATGAAACCAAAATCACATAATATATTTAAAAAGTAAATATGAAATACGTGTAACTGTGTTCGTATTCGGACTGTCTTTTTCTAAAACAAGGGTCTTACGATCCAGATCCAAATCCCGACAGTGAGGACCTTGGCTGGGATAGGAATCCCCGACTTGTGAGAGGCCTATGAGTGGAAATGACACGTGGCGAGTAGGATAGGCGGTGATGAGACAAGTTCAACCGGTTGATCTGCACATTGACAGCTCTATTATTTATTTTTTTTTTTCTTTTAACGTCAAGTTATACAAAAGGAACTAAGGATTTATAAGTTAAAAAAAAATAAATTTCAATAATGATAACAAAAAGTATATATATATAAATAAAATATAAGTACAATAATTTATCTTGTTATTAAGATACTGTTTAGATCCTTGTCATGAAGTGACAGAGAAACTCCTGCTTAAACAGGCAAAGCCGCGTGATCCACACTTACACCGTTTTAACTAAGATGAGAAACCGTGGGAAATCCAAAATAAAGCACACCATTAAATGAAATACGTGGGAAGACTTTATTCACTCGCTTTATACAGCCTTGTCGCAGCATCCACGGTGTTAGTTGAATTTTTGTACTTATTTTAATAAAAATATTAAATTATATATAAATAAAAAAGGACTTGCTATCTTATCTATACGTCCTTGTTCCTATAAATAGCTTCTCTATCATTGTTATGGAGCCAGAACCCCATCCTCAAAAGAAAAAAAAAAAAAAGAAGAAGCTTATTCTATTTCTTTTCGAAGCTTCATTGAAAACACCCAGATAAACCAAAAGTTTTCTCCTTTGGTTCCCTTTTTAAGGCCTTGGCTATAATCCAAAGTCTTGAATTCTGGTTGTTCGTTCCCACAAACTAGGTGGTTGCAACTAATCGTCTATACATAGCCAATTGTGTAGAAGTGCCAGAAGACCACTAAAAGAGACAATTGTTGGTCTTTCTTTTGAAACCCCCCTTTTGTTATTTTTCTTTGCTGAGTTTGGTTGTGGATTCCTTTTGGGAAAGATGGCTTGTCTTGTTGCTCGCTCAGGAAGGGAGTTGCAGAGATATGATCATATGGGCCGTCGTCAAGTTGTCGGGTGAGGCTTTAATTTCTCTCTCCTTTTTTATGTGTTCTATCTCGATCTATTTTATTAGCCCTCTCTTTTTTTTATGTTTATTTATTTATTTATTTTCCGTTGGTATTTTCCGTCTGGAGGGGTGACTTAATTGTGTTTTGTTTTATTTATTTTGCCGTGTTTCCTTTAGCTTTCTCTCGATTTAAAATTTAAGAACAACTTCTAGTTCAATTTCTAAACTTGATGTTTTTGAAACTGCAGATGCATCCCATATAGATACAAAAGTTGCGTTGATGGCTCCATTAGTGATGAATTGGAGGTCCTTATCATCACTTCACAGAAGGGCAGTGGAGGAATGATGTTCCCTAAGGTGTGCCAATTGTCTTTGTCTAATTAAATGTCTTGAAAAAAAACCATTATCACTGCAAGTTTCTATAATAGCAGCAGACTTTTGTTTGTTCTTGAGTCATTTAAATTATGCACTAACATGCTGTTGGCTTTACCAGGGTGGTTGGGAACTTGATGAATCTTTACAAGCAGCAGCTTCCAGGGAGTCAGTTGAAGAGGCTGGGGTTCTTGGCATTGTTCAGGTTGGTGTCTATTGGGAAAATTTTATGTTTGCCCATCATATTATCTGTTTGATTATATTTGTTCCATGGCAGAGCTTGGTTTTTAATATGGTTTTTTGAATGCTGCATATTGCAGGATGAACTAGGTAAATGGAACTTTTTAAGCAAAAGACATGGCACATTTTATGAAGGCTACATGTTCCCTTTGCTTGTGACCGAGCAACTTGATTTCTGGCCCGAAAAAGATGTACGACAAAGAATTTGGGTATGTTTCTGATCTATGAAGTTTCTTTGCATTGTAATTGTTCAATTTTTTTTTTTTCTTAATTTTTTTAAATGGCATCTTAATTTGCTGCAAAAACTACTTTATGCAGATGCCAGTCACAGAAGCTAGAGAAGCTTGTAGGCATTGGTGGATGAAAGAAGCCCTGGACATACTAGTTGAACGGGTTAACTCCTCTACAACCAATAATGGACGAAGATGAATTGATGTGTACATAAGTAAACCATGTCGATCAAAAATTTTCTATGTGTAGTGAGAGTGAGAGACAGAAGACAGGGTTAGAGCATAGTACATGGATAAAAATGCAGGAAATTATAGAAACAGGATGACCTTTGTTTTTCTCTTTTTCCGTTTATAAATTTCTGGTCTCTTGGAATTCCATGTATACCAATTATAAAAATGAAACCAGAAATTTTGTAATTTTTTTTTATAAAATTTAATAAAAAATTTATTGTGTCTAAATTCTATTAAAGATGAAGTTCAATCCAATATGATATTATAATTAATTAATTATATGAAAATTTATAACATCATCTCTCGTTCAACCACACTCACCAACCATGTAACAATCTATTTCTAATAATCATATAATAAATTGAATTTATATTAAATAATATTCAACTATTTAATTTTTACTTAAAACACTAATTTTTAATTGTGACAGATCTAGATTAATTTTAACAACTCAACAAAAGCAAGGAAAGATTATTTCTTGTATAAATTTCTTCTCAGTCTCATTCCATGTTTAACCTTAAGCCTTTAATTGGAAAGTTCAAATTCTCTACTGTTAAAGTTTATCTGTAAAGTTGATTATTGGTGATTCTCTGCCGAACGCATAAAAAGGCACGGAATCATTCACATAAAAAGTTATTATCTCACTTCCCTTTAATAATGTGCAACTCGTCCTAATCTCCACTCTAGCTTGACCGTTATTACTACGTTTGTTGTTAATCTTCAACACGTTGAATGACAAGGAAGCTTTTTCTAGCCTTTTAGCCACAAAACCAAGGTGGGGTAGGCAGTCTTCAATTATCATGTTCTAGTGAAAAATGGAAGTGGGGAATCCTCGAATAAAATGCCATACCGAGCATTTGCTCAAACCATTGGATTCTTTGATTTTATGGTGCCCATTTTCTTTCAATGATGATGTAATATGCCCACCTATGGTATATACGTGCTAGCTCAAGGCAACCTGAAGTATTCCAATAATTAAAACGAAAATTGTGTGGGCCAAAAAAAAAAAACAAAGAAGAAAAGTTCAGGGCTTATTAAAGTTCAAGTTAAACTTAAAATGCATCAATCCAGACCCTTTTTGATAAAAAAAAACAAAAGTTCATCCACGTGAAGATCACTCTCTTGGTCACGTAAATGACCTTTTGAGGAATGTTAGGGTGGGTGCCGCACCCATACTTGATGCTTTCTCCTCCTCCGCTTATTGTGCGGAAGACCGGCGCATTTTTTCCACTCTTGTCGTTGGTTAGGCAATTAGACAATTATGGACCTTTTTTTTTTTTTTAAGTATTTATTACCAATACAAATTGAACTCATTATTTAGCAAATTAATCTAACTAGCTAGTAATGGCATTTCCTTTCTCTGAAGATGTGAGAATGAACTAGTGTTATGTCTGAATCCAAAATAATCTATTCTTAAAATGACATAAAATCTGATTAATTTAAAATTTAAGTAATTTATGTTTAAATATTTAAATTTTAAAAAAAATTAAAATTCAATATATTCAAAATTTAATAAATCCATAGCATAATGAATTTAAATCCAATAAATGAGAAATCAATGTAAATAAAATTCAAAAAAATCAAAATACAAAAGATTCAAAATTAAATTATTAGATATTCTAAATAACCCTACTCAAACTCAATGCGATACATCCTTTTATCATTTTTATTAAAAATATGTTGAATTATGAGCTACATAATATGATAGTTAGTTTGGTCTTTCCTATAACCTTTCCATGTGAGGTATTATTAGAATTCGAAATAACAAGTAGTGATGGTATTTGTTAAACAGTTCACAGTTATAACTCCTACTTAAGGACAAACATCTACCTGCAAAACTATCTCAGATGTTCGTATAACTTCAAGTTGTTTCATAAAAAAAAAAATAAAAAGGCTTAAAGGTTATTAAAAGTAATTCCAAGAGAATTCCAAAATGGAAGGAACAATAGATAAATTTAAGTTAAAAAACTAATGAAAGTAAAGATACATAACCTATGAATCAACTTAATTGGCTAAAATTAAAATGGTTATATTTTCTATTATTAGAAACATAATGAAGTATATGTAATATAAATGTAAATAAAATAAAATTGCATAAAAAGAATATAATGTTTGAAACATATTTGGCATTGTCTTCAAGGATACTTTACACTCCTGTAAATAGTGTCTTAATGCAATACATTACAATAGTTATCTTCACAGGATAAAATATATATTCCTATTAATATGCACTTCAAATAGTACGATAATAGAAATGACACTAATATAGTTAATCTGAAAATGAGAGAGAGTAAAAAGGAATTTTTTTTAAAGTTTTTTTTGGAAGAAGAAGGCCTAATCCAACCATTTTTGTTATATGAAATCTTATTTTGCAAATAACATTAGAAAGTATTACCTTTCTCTATAAATTATTAGGAGCTCTAGAATTGAATAACATAGTATTTGTCATTACTTTTAAAGTTTTATTTTCTCTTTTTGACTATATTATTTGACATTAATGAATAAGAAATGGTGACTTTATTAATAATTTCCTATTTTCTCCTCTTTTATTTCATCTGAGTCTCTTAATTTTCTTATTTATCTGATTTTCTACTTCACTTTTATATTTGATAAACATATTACGTACTTTATTCTTATCTCTTAATGAGAAAATTTTGATGTATTAGAATATTATTTATAAAAATCATATGAAATTATTTCTCATCCTTAATAATAATGCTATTTAAATATTTTAAATTAGAATAAACTAAACTTAGTAATTAAATTTTTTATTGAATTAATTTACGATTTTTCTTAGCTAATTTAACCTCTACATAAACATCACATTGACTCACATTGATATAAAAAGTTCAATTAGATCAAAATATTTCAACTTATGAATGTAAGGATCACTCATATATTTTAATCCAATATGTCATGAATCATAAGAGTCAATAATATAAAAGTAAAAAAAATAAATGCATTTCTATTATTAATAACTTAAAGTATCTTAAGAAAGAAAAATTCTCAGTTATAATAGCCTTTTCTCACAAATATGTCATTTTTTGTCATAACAATTTTGTTAAACTCAAAAAAGACCTTCATTCTAACCTTTCACAACAAAGACATAAAAATTAGATTAATGCTAATCTTTAGGATATATGGTACATTATTCAAGAACAATAACTTTTCTGAAATAAGCTTGATAAAGATTTTGTTCTTACGTAAAACAAGTGTTATTCTTTAATCTCATAAGGACATTTTTGTTTTTATCCCTTACTAATGTATAAGAGGTAAAAGTATTTCTATCCCTACAAATGTGCTTCATAGTATAAGAATTTATTTTCCACTCTTTAGAGTTGGTAACTACAATAATTTAAAAAATGATAGTAACAATAATGTCTGCTTCAACTAAAATGACATTTGTTTTGACATTTATGTCATTCTCTTTTCTATGTTTGTATTAAAGAGCATGATACACAAGTTTTTCACATAAATAACAAATGTTTTCTTCTTGAAAGTTGATTGCTAGTCTTGAGTTTATCATACTTTTGGAATTATTATCATATCTCTTATTGTCATGATAGTGATGGTGAATATAGTCATTTTTTTCTCCTTTTTCACTTATCCTATGTTCCATAACATTTGTCTTTAAAGTTATTTCCTTCATCTTTGATTCTTTTGATTGTATTATATTCTTATCCTTAATCAAGATATGAATAATTATATCCTCCAGTTATGTGTGGTTCCTTTTGTGATTGAATTACTAATTATAATCATTATAGGATTGTGGAAGTTTTTTTATGAGATAATTTGCCACATATGCATATGGTAACTTAATGTTCTTATTTTTCAAGTGATCTAACAATTTATAATACTTATTGATTTAATCCTTGGTATTTTTTTCATCTATCATTTGAAAATAAAAATGGTTAGTAATAACAAATTTTTGAATATCAGTATCTTCGACTATATATTTTTTGCACATCTTTTCTTATATTTCTTTGACTTCTTTGAAAAAGCAATAAATATCAAAAAAGGTCATTAGAAAGTGTATTAAGAATAAGACGATGACAAATTTTATTGACTTGTTTCTAAACAAACAATGTTTTGTCATAGTTTTCAAAACCAAATATTGGTTTTAGTTTAATAAGAGTAAAAACAATTCTTAAAACATCCAGAGTAGAAAAAATATGTTTGTGTTTATGTGTAAAATGTAAACTAGTAAAAATTTCAATTTTAAAAGTGTTTCACGTGGAATTGAATGTAAGAGAAATTGGTTTATTCTAAAAAAAAAAAAAAACAATTATAGTAGAAATTTTTTCATTAGTTGATGTATCAATTATAGTAAAATAAATAAATTATCCTTAATATTATTAAAAAAAATAATGAAGTATACAAAAAATATATATGCAAATCAAATTAAATTAAATATAAAAAATATAATAATTAAGGTGTATTTGGTAAATATTAAAAATAAAGATAATGATTAGTAGTTATGATGATTTTATTACTATAATATCTAATTTTTTAATAATTAATTTTTTAACAACTAAAAATGGCTTGTTAAAAATGACTAATTGGATTGATACAATTTTTAAAAAATATTTCTTATTTTTTATTTTTAAGGTATAAAATAAATATAATTTTATAAACAAGTCAAACAAAGTTTTATATTTTTTATTTGAAATACAAATTTTTAAAAATATATTTATTTTTCAGTATCTAGCATATTAATTATAGTCAAAATTCTGTGACTAGATCGGGAAATTAATTACTTTTCAGTAATTTTTTTTTATTATTATTATTTTCATTTCTGGTGTGGATGATGCTGCCCCAAAGTGATAGGTTTAGTACTTATGCGAAAAGCTTTATGTAAAGTCTAAATGAAATAATATATAGCCATAATTAAGGATGAATCTAACTGGCCTGATAAGATGGCAAATTAAGAAGGAACCATATTAGTAACACCTTGATCATCTTTAGTTGTAAGTCAACTCTGTTAAAGTATATATTACGAAATAGCTATCAGCATAGTCACAAAGTTAGATCCAGTTATACCTCTGGTTGCCACCATACCACTTGATGCCAGGCTCATATTCCACCCAGTAGCCAGCTAGAGAATGTGCAGCTGACTTTTGCTGACTAGAGAATGCCCCAGTTGTTTTTTTTTTTTTTTTTTTTAATACCTATTTTTTTTTGTATAAAGGTCATAGACTATAGAAATCAGATTCCCATACTATTCTTAAATCTTCATTCTACTTTTTTTTTTTTTTTTTTTTTGATTCTCCCCTTGAAAACTTCATTTTTGCAAGGAAGAGCATCATGCATGGCATTTTCGAAAATAGAGAGGTAAAAAAAAATAAAAATTAAATATGCAATCAGAACGAACTTAAAATTTTTCAAGGATAAAAAAGCCATAGCACTTAAACTTCAAATTCACAGCTTCAGTCATAACAATAAAGTTAAGTTTAAACCCTCAAACAAAGCAACTTTTCAGATCCATCCATGTGTCAAATGCAAAAATTTTAAAATGAACTCAAAAACAGATATTAGAACTTTGATATTACTTGTTTATATTTTGGTCAAAAAAAAAAAAAAACAAACAGAGAGATAGAAATTAGAAATGATATCTAATAGTCCCGGCAAGAAGTATTACATTTATCAAAAAAAGAAAAACAAAAATCCTGTAAACATATATATAATTTATGATCTTTGACATAACAATAAACAACATTCTTAATATTAAACTATAACATTCCATGGTAACTTTGACATTACTAACATATAATTTATAGTTGGATAGGAAGGAAGAGCAGTGGCTAGAGATTCTCACTTTAGGTGAACATACTTGAACAGAGATGCACTAATTGCTTACATTTATTAAATTGCAGGATAAATTACATAATTTATCACTCAAATTATCATTATATAAAAAAGTTATTTTCTTTCTGTTATTTTAGTATAAAAGGCTAACAGGATAAGTGTATGAAATTAATTTTCTCTAAAGTAATATTATATGGGCATTATTCAGTATAAAAGGTTAATTATGAGGCAGTAATCTGTCAAAGACTTGCCACCCAACTCTTTGGTCAAGAACCTTTTTAATGTAGTCTGCCAAAGCTGGTTTCTCTTGTGATATCAGCTCTGGAAAAGGGCAGAACAGGCTGTCCTGCTTCCCTGGGTTAAAGAACATTGCAGCTGAAACTCGTGGATGATTAGCATGATTAGCCAACACCCTATGCTCTGCACTGGTGTATTCATCATTCCACAATATCTGACAAACAAAGATTAATTAGAGGTAAATTATAAGACCTGGCAATCCTACATTAGCCTTACTAGAATATGATTACATAAGCTTAGAGTGAGTCAATCAGAAAGAGGCATTCCCATGCAATGCATGATGCTCCTATAGTGTGAAGTGTAGAAAAATGCTTGATATACAGGGTATTGCACATCTTTCAATAAAGTAACATGTGACTCAATATTATTCTAATTGAAAGCTTTCAAAATGCACAAAGACTGATAGTATACCAGGAGAATGTCTCCAATGTTAACGACAAGAGCTCCTGGAACAAGTTGAACGTGCAACCATTTCCCATCACTCTTAACCTGCAGGCCTCCTAGACGGTTCTGTAGCAAAATTGTGACCACCCCCGGATCTGTACGAGACGTGGTCCCAACCGTCAGTTCAGGCTGAGGACAATAGGGGTAATAGTGGGCCACCATCACCCTGCCCTCCAAACATGAAAGCTGTTTTAACTTTCCTGCAGCCTTTCACAGAGCAGCTCCAGACCCCCCTTGACTTGTTGATCCCACTCAACTATCTCGTCTCTAAATATTTCAGGAATTTCCTGGATCTTTAGTGGGATGGGGGCCTATCTTTATTTGGAGGGCGTCCCTAAAAAAATAGATGTACAGATCAAATTTCAGATTCACTGACCAACATTCAACCCAAAAATTTAAGTTAAGATATAAAGAAATCGATTAACATCTTCATCAAATGCTCAAAATTAAGAACTAAAGAGCACTGGCTACAAAATTTGACACATTTGGACAATTTGGAAGAAGTAAAGTGGAGTGCAGTATCCATGAAATAGGCTTATAATATCAATACATAAACTATGCTTCCACAATAAACATTGAACCATAGTTCAACCATGATACATAACTATGAAGGTGAAAAGCTGTGTTCAAATAATATTCATCCGAACTCTAATTAGGCAAATCTAAATATCGAGGAGCTCACAATAACAATTGAAGAACTGTTGAAATTAGACAAAATGTTCGAGCAAAATAACTTCATACCCATGAATTGTAGTTCAATAATACTCAATTTTTTTTTTAAAAAAAAAAAACTGAAAATTTTGAGTTTGAGTATTAATTTAAGTTAATTAATATTATATTAAAAAAATTAAAAATAAAAAGGAAGAGATGCATTGTAAATTGTGTTACCACACCTCCAGCTAGCAGCCTTGGAATGAAACAAGTCAATGTTAGAAAAGAAGGCTACAGCGGCCTCCTTCTCCCTCCGGTACAACCGAGCTTTGACCTCCAAGGGTTCCTCATGAAACCCTTTGATCCAGCCAATCACACGATCTGCCCCACAATCGACAGGCCATTGACTCCGGCCTTGGACTCATCGAATAGTTGGACCTATTTCAAGCGATCATAATCTTGATCCGAACCCCTCATTGATGCGTGTTGCTGTTGCTGTTGCTGACATGAATCTTTGCAAATTTGGCTTTGGTTAATCGAGTGGAATAGTCAAAGAGAGATGCATCATTTGACTTCCATATTCGGAAATGTTAGATAGACATTGATTACAAACGTTGTCCCTGTCTCATTATCTTAGATTTCACATTTGTCTCATTACAACACATGATAATAATTAACAATGAAATTAAAATTACTCCATCGGGACGGGACGGTTGCTTGTAATGTAATTAAGTACTAAAATCTTTAGCGTTGTGCGGTCTTATATCACTATTCAAATCTAATGTGAGTAGTGGAGATTTACAAAGGAATCATTTAAGATTATAAATTAATCAAAGTTGCGTACACATAGTTTAATCTCTAGTTAATAAGAATAAGAGTTCCTTTCATTGTCACATAACACCTGAGAGATTCGCAAAGGAATCTAAGAACATGGACATTGAAAATCAGGGCACTGACAAGATTTTCGATTAACTTCTTGTAACCAATCTATTTTATTTTTATTTTTTTAAAAAGGAAGCTTTTTAAACCCTTTTGAATTTCCCCTTGAATGATATAGATGCCCGAGCACCATTTATTGTCAAAATTTTTCATGTATATGATTATTATTGTTATTATGTAGTTAATTACTCTCTCTCTCTCTCTCTCTCTCTCTCTATATATATATATATATATATATATAAGATATTTGATATTTAATTACAAAGATTTATCCCAAACACCATCAATTTATGCATATAATCAATACATCAAACGCTAAATTACTGGTTTTATATGTTAATATATTATTTAATTATTTAATTTTTTTTACCTGATATATATTCTTTAGACAAAAGAAGTTACTAGTAATAGATTAAGTATTTTTTTTTTCTTTTCATCTGCTGATTAGGTAGAATGGACAAGAATAAGATTAAACTGTCAAAATTTGACTGTTAAATAGATTGATGTTTAGCTATCTGTTTTCTGAATAATATAAAAGGGTGTTTGGAGTAGACAGCATTCTCGGGAATGCAACCAGTAATTTCACATTCGGATGAACACTAAAAACGAAGAAATATCACATTTTCCCAGAATCTCATATTAGTCTGACTGTAGTAATTTCAGGCCACGATGGTTGTCACCAAGATTACTTGTATAAAATTTTGGGACGAATTTACCCTTCATAATTTTTATTTTTAAGTTCGTTGCATAATTTACTATTATAATTTTAGACAGAAATTTTAAAATATAATATATATATAATAATTTTGTATATCGTGAGATTCATACTAGCTCTTTTAAGTACATTTTCCTCTGCCTGCCTAATGGGTCTCAAGACCGAAATTAGATACAATAAAATAAAATAAAAACTACATTTTACGATTATGTAGTTGATCAAAAGTTTACTTTGATGATTATAATGTCACATAAATGATTATATATATATATATATATATATATATATATATATACTGTCTCTTATACACATCTAGATGTGTATAAGAGACAGTATATATATATATATATATATATATATATATATATATATCTAATGTGTTAAATTTTTATATAATTATAATGGTTATAAATATAGTTGTTAATCATTCTGTAATGTTATGTATTTCCTATTAATGATCAAGTACCAAAGTTTTTTTTTATTATTATAATATAGTATTCTTCAAAATACTTTAAATATAGGTGTAATAAATAATTATATGAAAATAAAATTCTTGTCATTTATAACAATAACTTTGAGATTCCAATGTTTTGATTTCTACACCAAATATAATAATGTTCAGTTTTCCAAATGCCCCCTAACATAGATAGACAAAAATATAACAAAAGATAGATATGTGAACTGCCGCCAGTGGCACAACGTATGAAGAATTCATAGACACTGTTTCATTGACAAAGCTAACAGCTCTGTTTAAACCTTTGGCAATGAGCACATTGGCATTAATTCCAACTTTGTTCTACAACTTTCCACCATTTTATGCAAAACTGGCACACCTATCACATTCACCGCATATAATAATTTGTCAAAGATTTGCCATCCAACTCTTTTGTGAAAAACCTTCTCATGTAATCTGCAAATGTGAATTGGCGGTAAACAGCCGGCTTCTCCGTCGACACTATCTCTGGAAAAGGGCCGAACGTGTTATCCCTTGAACAAGGATTCAAGAAAATTGCAATTGAAACTCGTGGAACTTGGGAGGGATTGGCCAACACCCTATGCTCCACACTTGTGTATTCATCATTGGACATGATCTGAAAATTAACAATGGTAAGAAAATAATAAGACTTGATGCGGTGAATTATATATACCAACTACTTGTAATGTATGCAATTTGCGCAAAGGGTCATCCCATACATATAAAGAGGTGGCCAACGAACAGGGTCTAGGAATAGATTCGAGTTTGTGAGACTGAAGTCATCCAAATTCAGGTACATGTAAACCAGGCTTGGGACAATCGGTTTCAGATTACATAGAGTTTCAAGTATATCAAATTTTGAGTTTTCAAACTTTAGATTAATCAATTTTCTACCTTTTTCAGTCATTAACTTTTTCAGTCTCACAAACTCAACTTACATTGAGTTGAGCTTCGGCCAAATTAAGTTACTCGGATAGAGTTAGCTTTTGCCACTTCTTCATCTACAGCATATATATGGTTAGAATTGTTCAAAATAAACATTTCTACACACAACGCTAAATTCACCTGGAGTATATCTCCAATGTTAACAACAAGGGCCCCTGGAACAGGCTGGACATCCACCCAGCCCCCATCATGCTTAACTTGAAGACCTCCAATATGGTTCTGCAGTAGAATTGTGACGACCCCAGGATCTGTATGAGATGTGATCCCTACCGTCAGGTCGGGCTGGGGACAGTAGGGATAGTAGTGTGCCACCATTGTCCTTGACTCCAAGCATGTCACCTCCTTCAACCTTCCAGAATTCAGTCCTAGCCCTTCACACAACAACTCCATCAAGAGCTCTCCAACACCTTTAGCCTGTTGATCCCATTCAACAATCTCATTCCTACATATTTCAGGAATTGCCTGGAGTTCTGGAAATTTGGGACCTAGCCTCACCTGAAGGGTATCCCTACAGGCATATAAGGTTAAGAATCAATTTGTGTTTTTAATTTTTTGATGGTAAAAATCATTGTCACTTATAATCAAATTCACAACAAAAATTCTCATGCCTTTCAACAAATTAATTGGGTAAATGCGAAATAGAAGAAGTTTATTTCTGGATGACAAACTAATATTTTGTCGATTGTCAATTAATCAATATCTTCACCAAATGCTAAGAGACTACTAATCCACAAACTGTAAGGAACAAGTAAAAGTTGGAGAATTTTGCCAAAAAAATAAAAAGATTCCCGTATCATGCTAATAAGGGTTAATACACTAATATGTCCAAAACTTTGTACATTAATCTAACGCCTTTAAATTAGAGAAAATGTGCAACATTTATGATATATTAGTGTATTGACTGAACTTATGAGGTAATATCATTGACAGTAAATTTGTCATGTAGTTGGATTGAAACATTAAGCATACGCAGATTCAAAGCAAGCATGCAAGTATGAATTAAAAATGCTAGCGATTATCCATAATGAACAGGAAATTAAAAGTGGGTTGCTGGATCTCCAGCTAGCAGCTTTAGATTGAAACAATCAACGTCAGAAGAGAACATCACTCTAGTCCCCATCTCCCTCTGGTACCACCAAGCCTTGACCTCCATAGCCTGCTTGTGAAACCCTTTGATCCCACCGATCAAATGGTCCAGAACGCCATGATTCACAATCTGGAAAAACCCCCAGTTTCCTGGACACTTGCGGTATCTGCTCCACAATCTCCAACCTTCAACCTGAGCCATCCACTGCTCCAGAAAGGTTGAAGGTGGAGATTATGTTGGTGCTGGTTTTGGGTTTGGTACTGAGTTTGATATTGGAAAGCATTTTGGTGGGTGAATGAAGAAGCAAGGAATGGCTGAGATGCCAGAGTCCACCAGACCTTTGACTCCAACCTTGGAGTCATCGAATTGTTTGACCTCTTTCAATTGTTTGAAGGCCTGACTGGTAGGACTGCTGATTGATGTTGTCATTGACTTTGAAACTTTGGCTCAGTGGAAACAAAAGAAGAGAGGCTTTCCTCTTCAGAGTTTGGTTTGGTATGATGTAGGAGATTGGGAATTGAATGGACAAAGAAGAGAGGCTTTCATGACTCTAATAATTTGTTAATGTTGATGGTATTATTGCGATAAGAATATGGTACCAATCTATCTACAGATATATCCATCTACTGATTCTGTGACAAAGAACTGCTATGTAAGTAATAAATATTTGTGAGTTAAATAATGGTACACCTTATTTTTTTTTGTGATTATTGATTTCAGAATTAAATGCATAGAAGTAAAAATGTAAGGGCAATAAATATCTAAAGTCCATATATAAGTCTATATTAATTCAGTCACATGAGATGCTTTAACCTTTGTTTTGGATAGTAAGTAAACCTCTAATATTCTTTTTCGGCTGTTTTGCTATTTAGGAGAATACATATTTGTCGTGACATATCTTTAATCTTCTTTTTGTAGCTATTTTTGCTAGATATTAAATTTAGAATTAAATGCATGAAAATAAATAAGTATATCAAGATAGAACATTACGTGGGTGTAATTGAGGGAGACACAAGTACAATAAAAATTTTTCAGCAATTCTGATGAATTACTCTAAGAAAAATAGAAAAACAAGAAAAATTCTAATTAGTTACTTTATATTTGTGGCTTCCTATAGCTCTCTAAAGTTAGATTGAATAGTTTTTCTCATCAAAATAATAGACATCTACTATGGAATATCAAGAGCTTTTAAATGGATTAAAACTTATAGTTTTGAGATATTCACAAGCCCTACACTCAATTTTCAATTTTAGGAATATAACTCACCAAAAGAATTATAAAAACATTACAGACCAAAGAAACAAGTAAAGGAATTTTAAAAAACATTTTGTAACTAATTTTTAACAAGCACATAAATCATATAAGTTAATCTCAGTTTTTGATAGTTTTAATTTCAGATTATCTCACTCACACTTTCAGGTTCCATTTTATCTCTTTTAATTATTCACTAAACAAATTTCTCAAAACAAAATAATAAGACAAAAGCATTTGCATATGACAAGAGATAAAAAAGCTAGTTAATGTACCATACCAGAAAGTATATTTTTATATCATATTGTTAATCTTTTCTATCACATATAGGAGACTCATTATCATTAAAAATTAAAATCATCAAATAATTCCAAAATTTTTTAATATTGATAATATTATAGTTATAAAAAATAAAAATTAAATTAATTTTATAAATTTTAATTCTCAAACATAATTATTCATGACAATTGAGTTCAAGAAAAGATTTTCTTTAAAATGTGTGACATAAATGCTTTCTATTTTTCTTTATATTATCCTTATTTTCAAGGATGTATACTATGTGTCATAGTAGTCTACTGACAATCAAGTTTAAAATTTGAAGTAAAAGCTGAGATTTGAACTTTAAAATTCATTGAAAGTTAAATACCCCTGCCCACTTCAACCTGGCCAAAAGAAAAATAGTGAAAAAGATTGTAGAATATAGTCAACAGCCATGATTCATAAGAGCAGAGCAACAAGGTTAGACTCTGCAACAGAATAGAATTCCCTCTCATCTGCTATCCTCACCTTTTCACCTTCAAATTTTATTCTATGAAAAATTCATGGTAAATACTAAAATATAACAATAGTAGTTGGTTGACTATTTACATGAGCCCAGACCAAGTATAGTATACCACAAACAAAGAGTGAACCTTTGCAGCTGCCAAACAGACTCAAGTTTTCTTCTTTTTTATTATATTTCGGGTGTTTTTATGCTTTGCATTCTGTGCACAGTTTGTCTTTGCTTTTAACTAATGGTGGGTTATGTAGAAATTGATGTTCTTTTTTTATTACTTATTTATTTTTTCTTTCTTATTGAGTAACAGCCATTAGAGATTGGCATTTTCAGAGGATCTCTTGGCAGATAAAATAATATATCAGCAAAGTGACCTCTTTGTTTTGGGGGAAGGAAATGATGAAAATAAATATTGGGAATTTGTTGCTGTCAGGTATTAGTGGTATTGCAAATTGAATGACCAAATTGTAGGCATCTAGACTAGTCTTGATGGAGAAGACGTGGAGACTGACAAAAAAGGCATTACCAGTGCATGAGCTCCCATATTGTAGGATTTGGGGAAGGATTAGAGGAAAAATTTTTAGAAATGGATTCTTTGTAAGAGATGCAGAGGCCAGGAAAACCACTTTCCTGAAAAATGGGAATTCTGTTTGAGACTTTGGTTGCATTTGTTTTTGTGTTACCGATATAAAAGAAGCAGCAATTATAGACTTCAGTAGTATGAATGACAAGAACATGAAAAGCCAAAGTGTATTCATTTAATGGGTCACATTTAGCCTCTTTCCCAAGATATAGAAAGTTCCTTAGCACCTATTTGTATCAGACATACTTAGAGACTGCCTTTATTAGTTTCTATTGTGGTGCGCAAAAGAACAGTGAAAAGCTAGAATTTGTTCAAGGATGAAAAACTGTGAAAAATAAAAATAAAAATGGTGGGTGTTCTGGCCAAGTACTAAATAGCGTAGGTTCAGCTAGTGATCAGTGAAGTTAAGAGCTGAGTGGTATAGCTGAACATTAAAGTTATGATGATGCTTTTATGTCTTTCCCCGTATTTCATTTGTCTGTGTTCTAACATGCTTCATTTAGCTAGATTACGGACGCAACCAAGATCATTAGACCATAAACATAATTCAATGAGAGGCTTAGATGCCTACTGATAGTTTTTGGATTATCTTGATATCATGCACTGCAAAGATTAACGATGCCAAATGATCATTAGGCCATAAACATCATTCAATGAGAGGGTTAGATGCCTTATTGTATGCACTTCTACAAATGCTGCTATTATCTATAATGAACCGGAAATTAAAAATTGGTTGCCGTACCTCCAACTAGCAGCCTTAGATTGAAACAAGTCAACGTTAGAAGAGAAGGCCACGCCGGCCCCCATCTCCCTCCGGTACAACCGAGCCTTGACCTCAATAGGCTGCTCGTGAAACCCTTTGATCGCCCCAGTCAAACGGTCCAGAACTTGCACCGGAACCCCATGATTCACAATCTGAAAAAACCCCAGTTCCCTGGACGCACGCGCCACCTGCTCCACAATCTCCGACCTCCGACCCGAGTCGTCAATTGCCCCGGAAAGGTCGATGGTGGGAATGACGATGTCTGTGCCGGGATCGGGTCTGGTATTGGGCTTGATATCGGAAAGCGTTTCGGGCGGGTGAATGAAGAAGCGGGGAATAGCTGAGATGCCAGAGTCCACCAGGCCTTTGACTCCAACCTTGGAGTCGTCGAACTCTTTGACCTCTCTCAATCGATCGTAGTCCCGGTCGATCGGACCGTTGATTGATGTTGTCATTGACATTGGAGCTCCGGTTCGGTTGAAACAAAAAGACAGAAGCTTTCCACTTCTACAGAGTTCGGTTTGGTTTGTTGCACGGGGTTGGAAATTGAATGGACGGAGAAGACAGCCACATTGTTTCTCCTTGGATTTTTTTTTTTTTAAAATAATGATTGCTATAATTAAAATAAGGATTTAATTATGTATTGAAAAAGAAAAAAAAAGCATTAAAACTGGGAAAAAGAAAACAAGAGAGTCAAATTAATATTCTTTCAAGCCAGAGAGTTAATGTTATAAAATAAATTAAATATTTTTTAAGAGTATAATAATCTGTTAAAATTAATTATACTGTATTAAACATTATTGTTTAAAATTAAAATGAACTTTTTAATTATATTATTAATATTTTATTTGATGTAAAAGGAGATTTAATATCCTAAAAAATTAAATATTTATGTAATTCTAATCATCCTTGATATATTTAAAAATTATATTAATTTTTGTAATTTTTAATTATCAAATATAAATATTCATGACAATGGAGGAATTTCTGTTAAAATATGTAAATGCTTCTTATTTAATATCGTGAAGAATCTGCCCGAGTCAAGAATTTCCCGAAAAAGACTATAGAAAAATATTCAACGGCCACGATTCACAATGGCAGAGCAGCTGCCATAGACTCTGCAACTGTATATAACTAGTTTACTTCTCTAAGGTTTGTACAAAATTATTTAAGAAATTTTTATTACTTTTCAAATTTATTAAAATATTATAATAACTTAAATTATAATTCAAATATCATAAAATATATTAAAATTCAAATTTTACAATATTAAAAAACAAATACATTCACATATATAAAAAAATAATGATTAATCCATTGATTAACACTAATTATATTTAAAATATAAATAAAATTATTTTATGTGTGCACAAATTAAAAATAAAAAATATATATTTAAAAGTTTAAAGAAATTCAAATTGATGTTAAGAATAAGAAAACTACACAATGAAAATAACATAATCATATTCCTCCATACCATGTTAATATTAAATACAATTAATTGTCTATGATCAACAAAAATAATAATTATAAAATTGTGATCGACCATATTATAGAATATAATGAACGCAAATATAATAATACTGTTAAAGAAAGTAGGAACGTCAACTTTTATATAATAAAAAATAAAAATAAAAAAAGCATGAAATCTGAGTGAAGTAGAGACACTGCAAATTGTAAATTGAGTCACATCAGTAAGCAAAAGAAAACAAAATGAAGTAATTTTTAGACTACTAATAATATAAAGATTATAATTTCTATTCATAAAAAATAATGAAAAATTTGTCATACCCAAGGAAAAAAAATATATATATATAAATAAATAAAAGAGAGCTATGTGACCAATACCAAGAGAAGAAATTGACATGATATACTAAATGTGATAAGAAAAGATATTTTTTTAAAAAAATATATATATAATGATAAAAGTGATTTTTCAATTTTTTTTAATAATTATATTAATTGCTGTAGTTTTTATGAGAGTTACAACATATGTATATAAAATATAAATATTGATGAAAAACTCAATTCTCTATTATAACTAAAGATTAATAAAGATTATAAATATATGATTTAAAGGTATAAATTGTAAAAGCAATATAAAAATTAGTTTAATCTTTGCTTATCATCCAAAAAAAAATTCAAAATATTTTGACTCCATTTTCATCTATGTGAGACATATTGAGCGGTATTTCATGTCACATAACTATTATATTATTATTATTATTATTATTATTATTATTATTATTATGTAGATAGACAGATTCCCTTTCATCTGCTCTTATTGCCCTTTTCACCTTCAAATTTTAATTTCATCTTCTGCAAAACTAATGGTAAATACTGAAAAATAACAATAATAACTTTGATGATGGCATATTTACATTGGCCTGGACCACAAGGGTGAAAGCCTTTGCAGCTGTTAATTGGGAAACATAAGTAGTTGGACTAAGCACACTGTCCTTCTGTCTACGAGACTTGCTACCAACTCTCTCTCTCTCTCTCTCTCCCCTCTCCCTCTTTGAAAGTTCTCACTCTCTTTTTCTAGAACTTTCTCATTCGTTTTTGATTTGCCTTCCTCTGAAAATCCTCAGGATAAAGGCCCTAGCTTTGGAGACCCGTCAACTCCACTTTTGAAAAGGACAATGGGTTCTGAAGGATCAAGGGTTGTTGGTAAGTGGGTCTTTGAAAGAAACAAGTTTTCTTTTTTCTAGATATGTTTTTTGGGCGTTTCTATGCTTTGCGTTCTGTGCACAGTTTGTCTTTTTTTTTTCCTTCTTTTTTTTTTTTGGGTCAATGGTGCGTTTTGTAGAAATTAAGGTTCTTTTTTTCTTCTTGAGTCATAGCCGTTGGAGATTGGTATTTTGAAGGATCTCTTGGCGTATAAGATAATATATCAGCAATGTAATCGCTTTGTTTTTGAGGGCAGGAAATAATGAACATAAATGTTGGGATTTTGTTGCTGTTTTCTTTTTTATTGTTTTTTGGACAGACGAATTTGTTGCTCTTAGGGTGTGGGTGGCATTGAAAATTGAATGGCTAAATTGGAGGCATCTATATTAGTCTCCACAAGGCGGAGACAACCAAACAAAGGTGTTACCAGTACACGCGCTCCCAACTTGTGGGGCTTGGGGAACAAAACCACAATCCTGAAAAATGGGACTTCAAAGTTTGAGTCTTGGGTATTATCTGTTTCTGGGTTACCAATACATAAGAAGCAGTAATTATACACTTCAGTAGTAGGAATTTGCAGAACATGAAAAGCTAAAATGTTTTCATTTAGTGGGTCACATTTAATTTCTCTACCAAGATATATTAAGTTCGTTAGCGCCTATTTGTATCAGATATACTTAGAGAGTGACGTTTCTTAGTTTTTATAGTGGTGTATGAAAGAACTGTGAAAAGCTAGAGCTTTGTCAAGGATGGAAAAACTGTGCTAAGATGGTAGGTGTTCTGGCCAAGTACTAAATATTGTTGTTTTAGCAAGTGATCGACGCAGTCAAGAGCTGAGTGGTGTAGCCCAATGTTAGAGCTGTTATGGTCCTTTTACGTCTTTCACTGTATTATGTTTGATTGTGTTATTCCATACTTCGTTTAGCTTAGATTATTACCGTGCAGCCAACGTTGTATAAGCACAGTTCAATGAGAGGGTCAGATGCCTATGGATGGATTTTCATATTATCTTGATATCATGTACTCTGAAAATTTTCATCGGTTGTTACTTTCTTGCTCGTAGATTCTAAAAGATGCAAAATCTTGGAAGATGGAGCTTCTACATGCCTTTATTTTTCATTATTTATAGGCCTTGTATGTGACCAAGTGGAATTTAACTTAGAAATGCTGACTAAGGTAAGCATTGATATCAAACTGGTGGGACAGTTCAGATGGTTCTTTTTTCAAACCCCTTCTTAAGGTTCATCCTATGTGACAAACTATGACTCAGACCAAAAAAAAAAAAGAAGGCCTAGAATGAGGTACCTTGGAAAGGTGAATTGAGTTGTCAATATCACATTTGGATTCTTCAATTATAAATGAAAATAAATTAGGTCTCTCATTTTTCCTATTTATAGGTTTGGATGCTTCAATAGCATTGCATACTTTTTTAAGACTAATATGCAGTATTCCCATGCTTCCAGTTTTTTAATATAAATTAGATATGAAATGAACTCAAACTTTAATTAACAGATATCTAATGAGGATATCTTGTAATTATACCTTGGCATATGTTTTTACATTGCACGGTGAAGCTCAGTTGAACAGAAAATATTCATCGGTCAACTTTGCATTCTTGTTGGGTAATCTCTGGTGGCTGTTGGTCTTTGATGAATATTGGAGTGTATGCTTGAATGAGAATAACTATGTGACTGACATTATTTTTTTCTATGCAGTGCCTAGGAATTTCAGATTATTGGAAGAGCTTGAGAGAGGGGAGAAGGGAATTGGCGATGGAACTGTCAGCTATGGAATGGATGATGCTGATGATATTTACATGCAGTCATGGACAGGAACCATAATTGGTCCTCCTAACGTAAGTACTCCATTTTTCCTTCTCATTTCAGTTCTCGCATCATTTTTTAAATGTGGTTATATTAGGTGAATGTTGAGGTCCATTATTATATGCTTGATGAAAATTAAAATGCCCCTATTTGCTGGAAAATGAAGCTTTTGTTATTTCCACACGGTTATCTCACCGAATTATGCAATTGAGTGATGGTTATTTGTTCTATACTTACATATATTTGTTTCCTTGATCCATCTGTATAAGAATCCTTGAATCTTTGCAATGAACATCTAAAATTTTTTTATGATGTTTATATATACATCATGATGTATCAGTTACTTAGTCTCTTTGTTTCTAACTGAATAATTACTGTTTATCTTTGTGCGATACGAGAGTCTTTAACTCCTTTAGAACTCTCCTTCTTGTGTCCTGCCTTCAAAAGTTTATCATAACAACCTGAAGTTTCATATGTCTGTTAGATGATCTAGTAGTCTGGGGAATTCTAATGGCTGTGAAACTTACTGAGATTTGGTTGGAATGGTATGTGGTAAGAGTATTAATATTAAGGCTTTGAAAAACATATGACCATCTTTTTTCATCTGGAGTTCAAATCAAAACCTTCTATTGTCTGCTCACATTTCAGGAGCTTCATGATATCTTAAGCCATCCAAGAGTTCACTGTTAATCTATGTTCTCTTTCCAGTCATCTGGAGCAATTTTAATTAAAATTCAGAAATTAGTAGTTGTAGAATTGCTGGGGCAGTGGAGAATAAACCCTAGAGCAAACTCCATATGGTGGGGGGAAGGGAGAGAAACTGGAAATGTTAACACTGTGCTTGTTTGGAGGTTTCTTTGAAGGATGGATGGAAAAAAAGTTTGTGAGAAAAGAGAAAGGATGCCTCCAATCTTTCTCTAACAACTTCCCTTCCTTCCACTAACCCATTCATCCAAACAAATGTAGTGACAGTGCAACAGTGAACAAATGATTTTCTAATCAACAATCATTAACTTAAATCATTTCAAATAATTAAAATACACAAAACTCCTTGATTTTGAATTTTGGTGAAAATGCTGTCGACAATTAGTGCTTTGTGCTGAATCCTAATGGAAACATGCAGCCTTTCAAATTCTAGTTATTAGCTAGCTATAGTTAAAATCAAATAATATGGCCTGAAATCTGTAAAGCGCAAGCATTATATTTTTCAATGGATACAAGTGCAAAGTTGATGTTGTGCAAGCATGTCAAAATGGAATGTTCTTGAACCAAGTGGTATATATACAATGTGGTGGCTATCACATAAGTGCATGGCAGATCAAATGCTTATATCACAGCTGTTTCATGTAACTTCGTGCCTGTAAAAAGTGACAAGACAAAGTTAGATCAATCTGGGCTTCTGTGTTTGTGATGGCTATCTTCTTAAAACTTGTGATATGCTGTTTGTATAGGTTGCTAAAGAGGCTTGGAATAAAATCTTATTTATAGCTTACTGTTTCAGTGGCAAATCTCCAATATGGTTGTACAAATCTCCTCCAGATTGGAATAGGTTTCATAAGAATATATGGGGAGATTAATTTGATAGTAAGCTAGGGAAACATTCAACCATTTAGTTTTAGGATTGTTTAGGTGCAGCCATTTGCCCAGGTTTAATTATGATGTGGCTGAAAAGTTTTGGGCTGAACTTGCAGGATTTTAGTATGCCAGTTTCAAGTCATTGGGTGGGGTCTGTCTTGATCAATAGTAATTTAGTTTGGATACCTGCATTAAAAAATAGATCAAACAATGTTCAGGCAATGATATCTAATTTACAGAGTCAAAGGGATGTAGCTAGGGTCTGAGATAATACAGAAAAGGTGAGAAATAATGACTGCTGTCCGCCCAAGTGTTGTGAACACTTGTGATGGCATTATAGAAGCAAAAATGAGGTTGAATTTGCATTAGGAATTTGTGCAGTCAAAAGCAAAACAAAATTCTCATAGCACATTATCTAAGCTCTAATGATATGAAAGGACAACATTGATATTGACTGATTCAACTTTTTCTTTACAAAGTTGAGTTCTAAATAGGAAAATTCATGGTTGGGATTCAACTTAGAAACTTTAAATGTAACCCTAAAAAAATTCGTAGAACATTCCAAACTCAACCTACTAAAAAATGCAATGGCTTCTAGCAAATCTAGGCTCTCACAAGAAGACCCCAACTTGCCAAAACTGAAATTTTTTAGAAGCATCTCCTGAATGTCTTTTCCCTAGGTTTTGTTTAAAAGAATTGCCACAGTGTTCCACAACATACACCAATGCAGATGTATCTGCACTAAATTTAAAGATATATTCAGTGCACTGAAAATGTATGAGATGGGTTTGGATTACTATCAAGCATTATATGCTTATGGAGCTGGAGCTCCTTGTTATTATTCATTCTTTGCACTCCACAGAAAAGGTTCACTCCCAATCTTGCCATGTGCCTTACCTGGGAAAATATGTTTCTTTAGGAAGAGATGCTGCTGACTGGGGCCTTCTTGATGTCCTGATTGGTGAGACATGTACCCAACTGGGAGGAGGTTGCATTACTGGCACTTATCTGATATGAGTGAGGAAAAGATAATTGAAACTATATAGATCCTAATTTTTATACCAAAATATTGATTGTTCTAGGACATGCAATGCTTTTGTAATAAATTTTTTGGTGGAATTTAGTAATTTAATTGAAACTCACATCTTTGTGTAACAGTAAGGTTACTCCATTGCAACCTACAGGTCACAGGTTTAAGTTATGGAAATAGCTTCTTTGTGAAAACTGAGATGCCTTTTTTATTTATTTTTTGAGTTTTTTTACTGCTTATGTAGGAAAGAATTAATAGCTGTAGAAATTGCATGAGATGAGAGGGAGGAATGGAAGGCAAAGGGATAATGGTGCTTTTCTTTGAAAACTTGGGCAAATGTTGCAAGTTAGGCAAAGAATTGCATGGGATGGATGGCATATCTGTTAAAGCTTCTTATGCTTTGATTCAATCAAAAATGAAAATTCCCCTAGGTTCTAACTGAAGCATGTTGACCACATTTTATTGGGCCAAGGCAGTTCATGACTAAACAGAGCAAACTAGGAATAAATTCTACCCTTTTTTCCAATGTGCTCCAATCAATGGTCATTGGAATATACAATATGATTTTAGTGTTTATCACATGTGTGCTTTTGATTATTTTGGAGAAGGAGAGTATCAGTATATTTCTGTGTGCTGGTACCCAGACTGTTCATGAAGGGCGCATCTACCAGTTGAAGTTGTTCTGTGGCAAGGATTATCCAGATAATCCACCAAGTGTGAGGTTCCAAACCCAAATAAACATGACCTGTGTCAATCCTGGTACCGGATTGGTAGGTGATGTTCCATTTTATGTGGTCATTTGTTCATTAATGACTTGACTGAGTAGATTAATCTTATGGGGTGAGCAAATTAACAGGTTGAACCTAGTCTTTTCCCCATGCTAGCTAATTGGCAGAGGGAATTCACAATGGAGGATATGTTGACTCAATTGAAGAAAGAAATGATGTCACCACAAAACCGGAAGCTGGCTCAGCCTCCAGAAGGTAGGTCATCTTCTTCTGCCCGTTTCTTGGTATATATGTTCTGTTTAGTGAGCATAAAGTACAGTAAAATATCCGTGAAACCCCCCCCACTCATCCCCACGGACATAATACCTTTCAGTCTTTTCAGGATGTAGAAAATAGAGCAAGTCATCAATGAAAATAGTATTTCATACATGCAACCAAAAAAATAAAAAAAAAAACAAAAGGGTTCACACACCAGCACACGCAACATATACGAGGAGAATAACACAAGCAAAAGAGAGATAATCAAATACTCACAGCGCCACAATGATTCTCTGGAATCAGCAGACTAGCGGGAAGGAAGTAATTTACAGTTTGTTTTTTTCATTTTTTTTTTCAATCTCCATTTTTTTAAGCAACTACATGCAGTCAATCAGGAAAACAATCTCTATCTAGGACTATCTTTTCGGCACACATTGATCAGCCTGTTGCTTGTAATTTTGAATCCCATACAAGCCTCATGTTTAACCAAAGCTATTTAAAGGTGGGTTTGAGTCATATGCATCTACAGCTGCCATGTACGCTACGACTTCATATTTACTGTTCTGCACTTTATGTTATTAGCCGGAAACCAAGCATGGAACAAATTGCCAATAAAACCATAATTGCCTTCCTATCCATTAAATTGCTTATATTTATTATGTAACTTTTATCCTATCACACAAAATTGTCAGAAATTGTGGAGCAGTTATGTGAAAATGTGTTTGCAGGAAATGAAGACGCAAGGATTGATCAAAAGGGGCTGGTGCTGAGGTGCTGTATTCTTTGAGCTATATGGGCTGAATGAACAACCCACTGTATATATAAATATACCCTCTGTTGATCCACCGGTGTAGTTTCATCAGTAAATCTTATTTATCAGAAGATGATCTGTAGTTTCAACCAATGGTGGCTAAATAAATTGGACACCAAAGGCATTGTTAAATGCAGGCAATTTGTTCCGCCAATGGTTGCTCACTATTCTCTTGTTTGATGCGAAGAGAGACCGGTTGCATGGGGAAGATGCCAACTCGTGTGGATGTATCTTTAGATGTGTGCAGGGAATTCATTGATGAAAATGACCATATATTTCTGGTTTCCAAGTTCAATTGGACGGGATCTAATCCTTCATTTTTTTATGTTTTTCAAGTTAATGAACTGCAACTTTCAGGTCTGCCTTATTGCAGCAACTCAGGAAACCATCAATAATTTAGATGATCCACAAACTGCCAGAGAAGAAGTGCTCATCACTCTCCATGAGCTCGCATCTAGTTGGAGTCTCAACTTCTACCATGCACGAAAAATGCTTAGATGGTCCAATTGCCTTTTACGAGATGTTGAGAATGGTACTTGAAAGGCAATTCAAACTTGGTCTTTAATACTTAGCGGGTTGGAACTGTCAGATTAATGTGACATGTTTCAGGATGGTACATGTTCCGTCTGATGCTTCAAAACGTGGACCTATATGGACTCACTGACGCATGCTTATTATTAAGTAAGAATAAGTACAGCAGCAATAAGCAACAAATCACCCTTCCCGCATGTATTCGGGAAGATATGTTCAGTAAACAAAAAATCCAGTGTTCTTCTGAAAAACCATGCATTGTATATTTCCATATCAAATAGTAACGTAAGAGTTAAAATGGATCTACCTGAAAAAGAAAACAGCAGGTGGCCATTACGTTGGACTACCCTGGCAGATCTTTTTGATGCTAAGCCAGTTTCACAGTACTGTGAGTTGTAGCAAGCATAAAATTAAGAGTAAGCAGGGAGAAAGTAAACACGAGTCAGAACCCACGAAGCAACCATTGCTACTATCAATGACATGCCCGAAGAGATTCTGAGGGTGCTTATTAACCTCCGACGTAATGGGAAGAAAGGAGCCTAAATAGGGAAAGTGCAATACTAAAAACATCACTTACGAGCTCACCCATCAATACGTTCATGAGATGCATAGAGGTGGCCAAAATATTTGGCTTTGATGTTTACAGTCCCACATGACTGTTGAGTGAACCGAACCAACACATTCTATTGATTATTTCTTACAATACTTGCAGTATATAGTAGTTAATGATCATGGTATGGTAGTACATTTCAGATGTCTATCATTTGCGCATGCAACATCGTCATTTCACTCAAAAATTGCCAGAGTGCTTCACCCCTAAAATCAGGAAAGATGACAAATTTGATTCAATCATAAGTTAGGATCAAACGACTTAGCAACCGAAGGTTAAACCATGACTCTAAACCCTCCTTTTGCAGTGGACAACAAACGACTCGACTCAAGCAGATATGAACAATCCAATCACACAAAATGCCTACGAGCAAAAGTTACCTAATATTAATAAAATTTAAATCTTATTATTATGTGTTTAAAATTTTAAATATATAGATTTAAATTTAAATAAATAATATTAAAAATTTAAAAATTATTAATTTATAATAAAAATATTATTTTTATTAAAATAAATATTTTTTACTAATAAAATTACCTAATAAAATATTTTGAAAAATTATTTTATTTTAATAAAAATGATATTTTATGATAAATTCATATTTTTTTATAATATTTAATATTATTTAATTTAAATTAATATAAAAAAGACATATTAAATCGCCTATTATTATAATAATAATAATAATAATAATAATAATAATAATAATAATAATAATAACTATTTAAATATATATTTATTGAAAATAAATAAATAAATATTTTTAAAAATATATATTACGATTTGAGACTTCTAATTTCCTTGTCTAGGATAAATTTGGTTAGAATTGATGCCAAATTATAATTTAGATATCAAAATTCCCTAATATCTAACCTAATTATTAGAAATTTTCATAGAAATCTGTTTTTTTTTTTCAATAGATAAAGAAATTAGAAAACATTTTGGACATGCTTTTCCAAAAAAGAAAAGAAAAAAAAAACCATTTTGCATATGAATCGTACTTTATAATTGACAAAACGGATCACATTATCTTAGGACATCTTGTGATGACATTCTCAATTTATTTCCTACCACCTTAATCTCTGATTCCTCCTTGATTGATAAATTAGCCTGAACAACAATCTGGTCCCAAGATGTCGTTACTGGATATGGTGGAATCCCATAACTGGACCTCCTGAAATAGGCCTCCAGACCCTTGCTTCCCAAGCCCTATCAGTTTCGACACCCCCCCCTCCTCCACAACCAAAAACTCTCGAGTTTTGGACCATCCAGCATTCCAATGGTTGTCTCTGTCTGTAACCCCACAAGGTCAGCCAGTTGACTCAAGAACACATCCGTTGGACAAAGTCAGTCACGTCCTGGGAACACTTCAATGGCTCTTGTAATACCATATTGTCAGAGTCTGTATTACACATGAAGATCCATCACTTATCATTTGAAATCCACTCAGGACCTCTTTAACGTTATAAACACTCAAAAACTTTCAAAAGGTCAAGTTAATTCATTTTTTTTTCTCTCTAAATTTATTTGTTATTTAGTTTAATAAATAATCTCTGATTTAAGTTTCATGGTACTAATATCAACTTTAATCTAATCGTTTTTCATCTTCTTCTTGTTTTTTTTTTCTCCTTTTGCAGATCTTTAATGCAGTTAAATCTCATCAATTACCTCTTTTATGGTATTGTATATGAATGAGAGTCAAGCTGATAATCTTTATTCCCTACCTCCTATGGGAAACATTAAGCTTATCATTCCTGTACATTTCTAAAGGGAGAGATGTCTACTGCACTTTCATTGTGACTAAAAGATTAAAGTTCATAGATGTCTTATCAAATTGTATGGCTCTTGAGTCGTCTCTCCAACCATAATCAAACTAACGTATAACATAGGGTGTGGTGTCATAACCCTGCAACTTTATGGTGGGACAAACCTAAAATTCTCTATTTTTATCTTTTTTAGGTGGGGGGAGGGTGTTACGGTAACCTATACACCTCCCTTTTTCGACAAAAGGAAAAAAAAAAAATCCGTAAGCCCAAGATGTGTATAAGAGACAGGTGGTGTCATAACCCTGCAACTTTATGGAGGGACAAACCTAAAATTCTCTCTTTTTATCTTTTTTAGGTGGGGGCAGGGTGTTACGGTAACCTATCCACCTCCCTTTTTCGACAAAAGGAAAAAAAAAAAATCCGTAAGCCCATGCTGAATGTTTTTTCTTTTTAAATTTGTCCAAAATATGATTGTATGCATATGGGGGGGGGGAGAGAGAGAGAGAGAGAGAGAGAGAGAGAGAGAGAGAGAATCCTTTTAAAAGTTATCCTATACTTTGAACTTTCGGGAGAGGATTAAAGTAATGATGCCACAAACAAGATTGGGACAGCCCCACCTTTTCATAAAAAACATCCAAACTTAAAAGCAATGGATAATAGAAGAGAGAGAGTGTCTCTTCTCACAAAGTTGAAGAATGAATATGGGATCACCACTAATTGTCCCACTCGTTCTTTAAGTCATTCTAATTGTCCTTTTTAATTTAGTGATTGATCGTCATGCCAAGCACATAAAATAAAGAGAATGCTGTCTTAATCATTGTAGTGATAATTAGCTGATACTCTAAAATGGTGTTCTGAATATTCCCCTCGTGTCAATGACAGCATCTTCCAATTTCACTCCTAAATTGTTTATCTTAAGTGGTGGTAGTGATAGCTAACATGAATATCTCGGTTCAATTTCAACTCTAGCTAAAAGCCAGATTAATATAGGACATGATCATTATTATAAATATTTATCATCAATTAGCTCAATTAACAAATAAAAGTTAGGTCCCTGTGGTGAAATTTAGTAATTATGTAATTAAACTTTTATTGTAAAATTCTTAAATTTTATTTTTAAAAAATAATATAATTTTATAATAATAAAAAACTATTTTTATTGTCAAATTTATGACTCGATGATTTGGCAAAAATAAAAAATAAAATAGAGTTATTATCTAAAAATGTAAAAATTCATGTTATAAATTCCATCCAATCAAATTATGGATACAATTGAAACTCATGAATTTAAAGTTTATTTAGACGTGACAAAAGCTTCTTTAACTTACATAACTTGATTTTAACTCTTCTTAAACTTAAATTAATCAAATTTATATTGATTAAAAAAGACAATAATCTAAAACTCAAATGCTTGAAAACATAATTAATTTAAAATTCAAATAATATCTTTCAAATTTAACGTATCAAAAGCTTGAAAATAACTCGATTCAAATTAAACTTGACTTGTTCATTTGCCACCTAGTTTAATTACCAAAGAGCAGTCAAAAATATTATCAAAATTTCTATTATCATTTTTAAACCTTACATTAATCTGCCCTTCTTCATGTATGGAGAATGATTTGCTTAAAGATCACCACTGAGCCTAAAAGGGAGTTGTTATTCCGTTACAGAATCATCCAAATCAGTGGGCCTATGCCATGGAAAATATGCGAGGCAAATGCTATTACAGAGTGTCAAGTAAGGTACGAATACAAAGAAAGTGACCAATGAATGTATATTGACATAAATCTCGTTTAAATCCAATTAACCTTAAAATCCAACATAACGCCGGGCAAAGGCACAACGAGTACTTTCAGGAAAGTGTTGGCTATTTATACAAAACAAATAGAAACGCTATAATCTATAACATTAGTATCACTATTAGACTCAAGTGGGTGCAGTTTGAGCGTGGAATCTTTAGGGCCTCTTCACCTTATTGCAACTTTGAGCTTTATTTTTCACTTGTTTCGAGGCACCTGTTCCTATGAACACCTTTTTTATATCTGCCCTTTAAGGCATTTTCTAGGTGTAATATCAGGGAAAGGCTGAAAAAGAAAGGACACGGAAAAGACTAGAGCACAGAACAAAGTGAAGCAAGTGGGTCACTAAGACCGGAGGAAAGCAAAAAATACTAGCGGAAATGGGGAGTGAAGCAAGCCTTAATTTCCTGGCATATCCTCAAAGTGCATTATTTACCACCTGCAAATGGAAGAAGGCCACAGCCCATATAGGTTAGCAGCGTGGACAAAACGTCACGTTGTACTAGGAAAAGGGGAAAAAAAGAGGAAACATCATGGAAGGAGAGTAACCTTTACCTTTTCCATGTTCACATGCTTTTCTTAAGAAAGAGAGGAACACAATAAGCAATGCAACCCCAGCAATGAGTCCAATTAATATTGCTAGTGTCTTCTCAATCTCATCATCATTGCTGTTACCTACAAAGCATAAGGAATAAACCAAATCAAACCATTAGCTTCATCCATTAGTTAATTTAGTCCTAATAAACAGGAATGGCAATCATTATTTGATTATTATTTAACTGATACTCTTGAGTTGTAGTAGAACTTCGGATAAGGGTAGACTTGAAGATACATATGCGACTTTTCTATCATTCTGCTGAAGGTGAGAGAATCTGTCAATTCCCACTAGTTGGTTTGTTTGGGGAGTTGGGGGGATCTTGAATCAGTCAAGCAAATTGCACAAGCTACCCGCAAGAAAGCCATTTCCAATTAAATGAGATGCCAAAATTTATTTACATCATTTGAGTCAAGACGCCTGCCTTCTTTTACCTTTACGGTGTTTCAAAACTCTTTGAACAAAACAACTAAAATTTGTGGCCACGATGACTTCTTTTTGCCTTGGATTCCTATTTGGGCTCTAAATTCAAGGTGGGGTTGCTTGATTTTGAGTCACTACTCACTGCTCCCAGTCTGACTTGGGGATTAATTAGTGAACATGCTGATGTTTCAATGTGATAAAATGTTATGGTCAGATCAGAGACTGTTATGGCAAGAGCAAAACCATTGCCTTGGAATCAAAACAAGGAGTTTTGCTCTGCTATAACATTTTCTGATCTAGCAATAACATTCCCCTTCAATTATGCACCGTAAAAAGTTACAAGTTTAACTTCAATAAAAATGTTCCTCATATACCAGTTATATTCTAGAAGAAGAATATTTGGTGTGGCCTGCAACATGCTATTTTTAAGTGCAACTTGAAGTCAAGCTCACTTACCAACTTTTCATTAAAGAACCTTGCCATACGACAAAAGGCTAAAAGTGCCTAGCATTGTAATTTAATAAACAAAAGCACGCTCTATCACTCAATTAATGTGTTGGAGAACGATAATCATATGAACAAAAGTCATTCCTTTCTATCACCAATTTATTTAATTTCAATGTGATTTAAAGAAAGTAATAATGTTTAGTGGTAAAATTACTTCAATTATAGTGGATTTTGTATAAAATTAACAAGTTCAAGCTAACTATACAGATGCTTACAATTTCTCACACTATGGTACACACATAGGTTAAGGAAATTAACAAAATCAACCAAGCTGGAAGGGAAAAAAAAAAAAAGAAAGAAAGAAAATCTACAAAAGGATTCTCGAGTGATTTACATTAATTACCCAGATTACCATGAAGAATAAAATATTAACAGCACACAGCAATTTACATTTTAGCATGGTGTGGATACGTTAAGATTCAAAGGTGGCCTTTTTAATTAACACTTAAACCAAAAAACCAGAAAACCAGAAACCACCGTCTGGTATGTGGGAACCGCTTACCGTTAACGGCGTCCGAGCGAGCCCCACTTCCCGAGTACCGCACGTAGCACTTGCCCAAGTACATGTCGCCCCACGCAGCGGCCCCGCATTCCGTTTTCAGCCGTCCAATGGCATCTGACAAGCAATCCTGGCACTCGCTCACACTCAAATCTTGTGTACACTGTGCTCTGGCGAAATAATCCCCAGACCCACCAACTCTGTAAGGCTTGTAGGACCCATCAGCGGCACCCAAGAAGTCCAACACGCCATCACGCCGGGTCAACGCATCGGAGCCATACCCAAGCGACGGCCCACATTTCTTCAACACCTCGGTCTTGTCCTCCACACCCAAGAAGCTGGCGTTGTCATACTTAACGAAACAACCGTCAAGCTGCAACGCGCCACCACAGAAGTCAGGGCAGAGGGTGCCGAGTTGACTGACTGCACGGGCAACGCAGGTGGCGCAGTCGCCGTTGTTGAGGTCTCCGCGGCATTGGAAGATGCCGTAGAGGATGTCCTGAGAAGAAGAGCTCTTGATGGTGAAGTTGTTGTAGGTGGTGAAGGTTGCTGAGTTGACTATGGAGGTGAGAAGCGAGTTGATGTTGGACTCGTAGGGAGAGCCAGGTATGTACTTTAACTGAGAACAACCAGCATAGACGAAGGAGTCCACTGCGGAGGATGTTCGGGTGATAAGAAATGAGAACAATACGAGAGAAACAAGAGCTGGGATGGTTGCAGACATGGTTCGTGACTTCTGGAATGTGTGTGTGTGTGTGTGTGTGATGCAGAATATGATGATGGAGGAGTTTGAAAGTAAAGTCTGTTTTTGATGATGGGGATTGAGAGTTTATGCGAACTCAAGTGATTGTTGTTGCTGTTGTGTGTGTGTGTGTGAGAGAGAGAGAGAGAGAGATTTTGGGAGAGGATGTTTGCTTTGGAGAGAATTTACGTAAGGGAGAAAGTTACTTGATATTTGTCCATAACTCCACATGATTGCACTTGCAGAGAAAATTGGATTCAGAAAATGAAAAAGGAATATTAAAATAAAAATAATATATATATATATATATATATATATATATATATATATAAGAGATGGGGCAACCTACAAATCAGCACAAACTTTTATAAATATAATATTTGACAAAGCAAAAGGTAATGAGAATGAATTAAAAAATTCATAAAAATTTAAAAGTAATCTTTTAGTTATTCAAAAAAAAAAAAAAAAAAGGAAAAAGGTAAGTTAACTAACTCTTTTTCTTTTTCTTTTTTGTTTTCTTCCTTATTGGCCACATCTATAAATTTATTCGTGAAAGTTTTTACTCATCACCTTCACTTTCATAATTAATCTCTAACTACCACTAAGGTCTTTTCATTTTATTTTGATTTGTTTATACAATGAAGCTCAAAGAGCATCATAACGGACAATTAAAAAAAGAAACTCGGACGGAAATCAACTTATTCCCAACTTAATTAGATCTCTTGCATCTAGAGAGATGATGCTTTTAGATATTGCAGAAAACAATCTTGGATGGTTCACAATTCATTATTCTATGAAAGCAATTAAATTCGATCATTTTGTTTTCAACAAATACAAATTCTATTCGTGCATTGTTAACGAAAAAGGTGGGAAGCATCTCAATGAAAAGAATAATAATAATAAATTATATATAATGTTTTCTTGTTGCACTTAATTGGGGCTACATTCCTAAACAAATAGATTGGCAGACTCTCTCGTGATGCAATAAGGTCTGGCATGACCAGACTCTCACCTTCTTCTTCGACACCCCCTTTGATCTTAATAGATTAATGCCGTATTGTTCAAGTTTTTAGGTCTAGTCGCTTGTAAGCTTAAAAACAATTGTCGTTATGGGGGCTAGTAATCGATTACATCAGCATCAAGCTCGGGGGCTGTTCGCGTCAGATTGCTAACTTTAAAATGTTTATCGTTTTCTGTCCTTTTCTTTTGGGTTATTTTCTCTAACATACACCTAATCTTTCTGGATCATATTGATTTAATCTACACCCACTTTCATTTTCTTGTGGTTTATGCATGGCTCTCTTTTGAAATCCCACTTTCAATTTAAAGATTGGATGTAGAGTTAAATGCATTTTAAGTCTTTGTAGTTTACTTGTTTTGTGTTTTACTTTCCTTTAATTTTAATTTCCATTATAAGATTCTTATGGTTTTTAATTTTGGTAACCGAAACCCTCTTTTTAATTTTAAAAAATTTTAAAAATTTTTTGAATCGTCATTATTATTTTTAATTTTTTTTTTCAATTTTTGTAATTCTAACAAAATTGAAAACATAAATTCTAAAATATTTTGAAACAAAAAAAAAAAAAGAAAAAATCATGATGACTCAAAAAATAAATTGAATATCATAATATTGAGATTTTGTAAAAATTTTTATAATTAAAATAAAAGTTTTAAAATTAATAGAAACATAATAGAGAGTTTCAATTACTAAAATTAAAAATCACAAAAAAAAATATTAATTTATGGTATAAATTAAAATCTAAAAAAAAAAAGTTAAATGAAAAAGAGAAAAATCACAAGAGGCTTAAATGCATTGAACTCTTGCATTTATTAATAGAGTATGTGTATAAGTGTACAAACTCCTGATAGTGAATCCACTGCATATAAATGAAAACAGAACTCATACAATAATGTAAATATTATGGCCAGAAATATGTTGTCCAGACTATGTTTTTTTGGACAAAATTTTTATATAAATTAGATCAAATTTTATTATGATTATATACAACACAATACAAAATTTCTTTTTATTTATTTATTTGGGTTTATGAAGCTCAATAAATCACAAATATGCCAAAACATGGAGAAGGAATGAAATCAAAATACAGAGGGGTATTTGGCTTTCAAAAATGGGAGAGACTTGAAGAAAAACAGAGCAGAATAGTTGTGACATGTAATTAGGTTTATGGCTTCTTTGATATATATATATATATATCAGGGCAATTTCGTCATTTCCTAAATTTCACTCACCTTGACTAATGCTTGCTAGTCATAGGATTTTTATGTAATTTCCAAGAATGCAAGGTGTGAATGGTAATTATTTCTTAACTTAGGGTGTATAATATATAATTTATCCATAATCTTAGCAGAGAGTAAAGTTACAATAAGATTAGTTTGTTTAATAATAACTTTATCCATTGAACACCTTTTTTAAACAATTCAACTCAAAATATCACTACAAAAAATGACTGAACTCTTTCAATGTTCATGTGGTCCCATGGAATTTTTAAAGAAGCCAGGGTAATATTCTCCTCTTTCTGGAAAAGAGCACCAAACATCAAATTACTCTCATGGAAAATGAAAAATAATAATAAAAGAATATGAGCATCTAACCAAGGTGTCAATCTCAATTATATAGAATATAATTAAATTTAAATCAACCTTCAATTAATGAAAAGGTAGAGTGATTCATTAGGAAAAGTTAATTTACTTTCATTGTTTCACATATTCAGACCTGACTGAGCTTTCTAATAAACAAATGTTACCAGAATTTGCTATATCTCGCTTTTTTTTGGTGGGCAACCCACCACCCCTTGGGGCATTTTCTCGGTTTCCTTTCTAGGTAATGCGTCCATCTGACGCTGGAGAAGGGCAAACAAACGATAAAACCATGCCAACAGACAAAACATGGATGGTTGAGGCTTAGGACGATGGTAAAATAGTAACAGGCTAATGGCTACTAGAGATAAGCATTTTACAATTAAAGTAAGATCAGTTGGCCAAAGGAATTATGACAGGAAATCAAAGTGGATTACTCTCCTTGTCTTCAATTGGAATCTATCGTTTTGTCCATTTTCATTTGAGCTCATCTAAGCGTATTTACATTATTTTTTAACAGATGTGCTGTCTGCCAAGCTCTTTGTTTGACAATGTTCCTGTTCTGATCGGCTTGTCAAAAAAGTCTTTGTTTTTTCTTTTTTTAATAAATAAATATATATATATATATATAAAGTAAAATGGGATGCTTCTACTTCATACAATAAGTAAAATAACGATAAAAATAGGGTAAAATTATTTACATTTATTAGCGGATCAACTCTCTTTAATCTATACGCATAATGCTCTACTGTTGCCCACCCCTTGACAAAACAGATGAAATCAGTTTTGGAATCTGGTTTCTAAAACAAATTGACAATGGTTGGTCATTGCAGACAAGTTAATAATGCAAGCCACATTTTGTGGCAATGGACTTTATATCCATCAGATGGTCCAGGAATCTTATGTTGCCGTCCTCAAAATAGGGCGTGTCTGGCCATATCCACTGTTTGCCATTGTCTTCTGCAAGTAAACAAGAGCCCCACTTAGCTTCTTTATTGGTTGGGTTACAACTGTAAAATAGCTTGCATATGTTAATCCTGGCAGACAAGATTGGAGTCTCCTCTATTTGACATTTTCAAAATACAGTCAGGTCATTAAAGGGGTCTCATCCATCTATGTTTTTCAACTTTATATTTTTTGGCCAAACCTAATCCTGTTGACTCGCATTTCCATGCGAAACAGGAAAACTTACAATGGTACCAATGGCTTTAAAATGTCCCGAAAAGAAGAATGGTCGGTCTTCGGCCGTCCTCTTTTTCTTTTGTCAAAAAAAAAAAACAAAAACAAAACAACGTAAATTATAATTATTTTTCGAAATTTAAAATTATCTATACTTTTTTTATAAAAAAAATTTATCATCTAAATATTAATAAATGTAAAATTTCATTGCTACGTCTCAAGCCACCTAGACTTAATTTTTAGCAGAATGAACTTTATCCTGTGAACGACCGTCCGGGAATCTTCAAAAGGTAAGTTGGTTCGGTTGATTGGGTTGTTACATAGTCATATCAAATTTCAAAGCTCTATTTGCTGTATATCAATTAAAATATTATTTTTATTTTTCTTGTTGGGAAAATTTGCACCATATGGACGAATTGGGTGGACAACAAAGAATGAAAATCAGTGCGTTAAAGAAAAGAACAATGTCCTAGGAATCCTTTTTCTTTTCTTTTTCTTTTTTCTATCTCTCAAGAACCCAAAAAGAAAAAAGAAAACCCCATAACTCTTCCATTTATGAAGGATGAGTGGAAGAGTCCTCCAATCAAATCTTGATCCCAAAACTTCTCTGGAGGCCTTTAGGGTTCTTGGCCACTTCGACTAAACCTATCAAAAGGTAATAGATTTTAAGAAATTAAAAGAACGAAGAAAGAATTAAAATTTGGTGACAATCTTTGGTCAGGAGTTTGAATTCACTCGCACCCCCCCCCCCACCAAAAACCGGTTTGACGTTGTTAAATATGAACATATGATCAATTATAGACTTCTTTTTTAACTGTTGAATTTTTAAATTAAATATAATATTAAAACTTAATTTAATTTTTTATTTAGTTTGATCTTTTTTCATATCTTTATTTTAATCAAACAGTTAGAGCCTAGTTTCTGAGTTTGGCTTCCTCAATTTAGTTTAATTGTACTACTTACTTACTAATTGAGTCTACTATGTATTTAATAGGATGTGTTAAAAATTTAAAATTTTACATAGATAGTGAACAAAATTTAACATCTTTTTATAATATTTATGAATTTTTTTTAATGTATATACTATATATATATATATATAATATTTTAGAATGTTGTTTGACAAACACGATTTTCACAACAAAGGAAAAGACAGCAGAGTGGGGATTGAGTAATGGACACTCTATTTCCTTTGTCTCTGCATTTGGTACATGATGCAAAATATGAAAGTTCATGGAAAATCACTTTTCTCCGTAAAACGAATGGACAAGATACCGTGCAAACTTGGGTTTGAATGCAGTGTCTTGCCATTGACCCAAAGACGAAATCCCCTCACATATAATAATAACGTAAGCTTAGAGATATATGAAACGAGGATACGTTTAAAACTCTGCCCAAAAATCAGAATGACACGTAACACAAAATTATTATAACATGTAACGATAGAAGGAAAATAGGATGAGAGTGCTTGAATCGACAATGACCAAGTAAAAAACAATTTATCTGCAACATTTTTTTTTAAAAAAATAAATTATTAAATAATATTAAATATCGCTAAAAAAAAAATCTTATTATAATAATATAAATAGATAATTTTTATTAATAAAATTATTTGATAAAGTATTTAAAAAATTATTTATTTTAATATAAATAATATTTTATAATAAATTGATAAATTTTTATTTTTATTATTATTATTGTTGAGAGATGGCAAGCCTCGAAAGACAATGTTATTCCATAAAAGGGTCATTTAGTTACTTAGTTATTGTTGGTGTTATTGCTTTCAAACTCTCGAATTCTGAACCGTAGCAAAGCACTATCAATGCATTAATCACGTTTTATTGAGAACTATGATAAGCCAATCATTTGATGCAATCAATTGTCCCCTGTAGAAAGATGTCTAAGATGCAAAAGCACTGAGACTTAGACATTAAAAAAAAAAAAAAAAAAGGTCTATGACACTGGGAAAGAAGAGGGAAGCAATTATGCATGAGGTTAAACCAACTAGTTTCTTTTTTCTCCTTCTTCTTCCTTTTGTATACTATTATCTACTGACATCTAATGTATTGCCCCCATATTGGCAACCAAAAAAAGATAAATTTTCCAGCAAAAAAAAAAAAAAAAAAGAAGAAGAAGAAGAAGAAGAAGAAGAAGAAGAAGTGGTGCTCTCACATTTAAATCACTCTCTGTCCTGAAAATAATGTTCCTCCATGGATGCCAACAATTGGTCATGGCTTTGAACTTTCAATTTCGAAATAGAAATCATTTGTACACTTCTTTGTTTGAGTGGTCATCTGGTCAAAAGTCTAGGCGGAAGCAGGGGGAACGTCTTTAATCAAATGATGACGTGCCTTTTTGCGAATTGGAAATATGGAAATTGAAAATGGTTTTGGTTGCACGGCTTTGTCAGTTCAAACTTTTGACAATTTTTTATTGTTTAAATTACATTATTTTTTAACAACCCATTTGATTTTAGCCTACTGGCCTCATCATGGCGAGATTACTCATGTTGACTTTGACTCTTCGAACTTCCGTGTAAAAGAAATAATTAAATTATCTTGAATAATTCGATTTAATTTACTGGGAACATGAATTGATTGAAAATTTTAGTGATTTTAATTAGAAATGCTCAAAATTGAGGGACTATAAATTTAATTGGCTTAAAACCAAATTAATTTAAAATTTAAATAATTTAAAACTTTATATTTAAAATTTAATAATTCTAAAATCTAATAAACTTAAAACTTGGCATATATAAAACCTACAATTGAATGTGCTTATAATTGGGTAAACTTAAAATTAAATGTCCTTAAAATATTGAAAATCTAAATAATTTAAGATTTAAAATTACTCAGTTTTATCTTATGCTATGTGTCATCGTTGATGCTTCTAATTTCATTCTGTAATATAATTGGCAATATGCAAGTGAATAAGATCAAATTCCAAGGAAATTACTCCTGATTAGTCAATAGAAATTAATAGCGTGTATTAAGGGCCACGATGACTTGGGACTAATGGTGTTCCCAAAACACCTATACAGTAATGAAGCTTGATCGTTCTTTCTCTCTAGGACTTGGCGACCCATGTAGTGGACGAGCACGAGAGGGCAGTTTCATCACAGAAACATCAAAGAAAAGGGCACAAAGGAAAGGAAGGTCACATCCAATGATTTAATCAAACTTTTTTTTTTTCTTTTCTTTTTTTTCTTTTTTGGGGTTATGGGGAGACTTTTCCATGTCTTTTTAAGTCTTGATAGTTTGTCTGTGCAAACTTTGTGAGGACGGTCACATTAGGCTTTTAGCTTCAACCTCTGACCAAGTCCTCTGTCTCGTTTCACTTCAGGTAAGGCTTCCCATGAGCACCACCTCATAATCTCCTTTCATAGGGGTCTCGTATTAGCCCCTGTGGCTTGCTCCTGTGTTGAGAGATCATGCTATGTCTGGTCCTTCTAGCTGGCCTGCCAACCTTAATGCAGCAATCATGTTCTTTGATTATGCCGGTTGACATCGAAACTGTGCCAATCAATCTAACTCCCTTCCTTGCCATAGAAACTTACATCATTTTATGCAAAACAACTAATTGTCTCTCTATAATCACGGTTACCCTTACTATATAATCCTTGATAAGTGTTTCGACAATAAGTTGTAAATATGGGTTGAATTCTGCGGTACAAGACGTTGATCAATTGAAAAGCACTAGCAGCAGAAGATTGGTGGGGTGCCTGAGGAAGCAAAGGTCCCCATTCTGGGGGTTGCCTTGGGCACCCATTTTTACCATTGGCGTGTCCATTGGGTTGGCCAGGAAATAGCTTTGTTGTCTCAACTCTAAGTCATGAGAGCAAAAGGCTACCCTGGTCTGGGTCACCATGAGCCCCAGTCACTGCAGTAGAAGCTAGAATGCCTCGTAGAGGCCAGGTTCTATTGATTTGTCTCTATTTGCCTTTCGAAGCATCTTTGCCTCCAACTATTGACGGTCCAAACAAATCTCATCAGAACTACTTAGAATACGGCCCAAGACAGCCTGATTGCGTCACTCCTAGTGCATTTTTCCAATATTACATCTGATTTATAGAAAAAAAAAAAAAAGAAAAAGAAGAAGTTAAGAGTGGACTGTACTTTCTAGATAGGCCGAAAAAACAAAAAGAGTGGGCATTCTTCCTTTCCTATTGGACTTGCAATACACAGAAAAAGCCCAATTAGAATCTTCAATAAATAAATAAAAAGTGAAACCCGTTTTCAACGCTGCCAATTAGATGGCAATTGAGTTTGATTGTTTTTTTTTTTAATTAAATAAAATTAGAGATGACATTTTACAGTTTCGTTAAAGGAAATCATGTGATCTTGCTAAGAATTATTGTTCTATTACACTAAAGAGTTGGTGGGTTCGTATTATTGAATCACAAAAAAGAAAATTTCGTTTAATTCTATCAAATAACTTAACGAAAATTGGAACTCATAATCTTTGTGACATGAATTAATCCTTTAACCACTAGAATATAAATGATTGAAGGTTGCAATTGAGTTATTTGTTGTAGTGACCTTATACAGGAGGCTAATAATATTCCATTCCTCCGCTATAATCTGTTGCCCAGCCTGCTGATCCTCCGAGGTCAACCCCACTAACACCAGAATCAGCTCCATCTACACTGCCACCACCAGAGCCATCGCCAGCGCCTCCGCCGCCGCCGACGCGACCACTCAGAAGCCCTTGCACCAAACTCGGTGCTACACCAATAGTGGAAGCAATTACCAGATCTTGAAGGAACCGGTTCGTGTTCGACGTGCCATTCTGCTTCGGCCTCCCAGTCGGTCTCCTAACGCCACAACCGGAACCACCCATAAACGACGACGAAGAAGACATAGGATTAGGCATAGGACCATGGTTTTGCGTTGAAGGAATTCCAACAGCGTTGACCCGTTGATATCGCTGAGGATAAACGAAATTACTATTGATTGGTATTGATGATCTCACAGCCGGTGCTGCTGAATATTGCCGCTGCACTTGATACTGAGCTTCTTGCTGCTGCTGATGATGATGATCATGAGCTGCAAGAGTGGGAGTGGCAGTGGCGCAGCCAGGGTGAGCATCAAATCCACAAAGGTTGCACCTATATAACCATTGCTTGGACCCCAAGTTCTGGCATATACCACAACGAAAGGTTCCATTGATATAATTGTAAGGAAGAGAGAAGATGAGATTGAGTTGATGATGGTGAGATGGGTGTGACACAAGCAATGGCATGGTTGCACATGTTGTGTGGAGATCGATGCTGCAAGTCCCGCAGTGGTAAGAAAAGCCATTGCCTTGGTTCCCACACGCGTCGCATCGGAATAAGCCTTCTGGGTATATGGGGTGTGGGAGGAGGAAGAGGACATGGTTTTGGGAATCACATGGGTGAGTGATTTGCTGTGGCATTTGGGAGCATCCGATGTGTAGGAAATACTGGCAGGACATGCAGCTGTAGACCCATCCTGATGAGACTTGCAGCCTGCAACACCAACATGTTGCTATTGACCCTCCGAAGCTTAGGCTAGGCTGGGGCTGGTGGTTGATCAGCTGCAGTGGGTGCTGGTGGCTGAAATGCTGAATTGTAGTCTCTGGTTGGCTCTGACTTTGGCTATCGATCTTCCCCATCAATTCCCACAACTTTTCCTTCTCTTCTAAGGATCTCAATCTGATCAATTTGCCTCTCAAAATCCTAATACCAATTGATATATAGAAGCTTGCAATGAACCGTATAAGGTCAACGAAATCAGTAATTATATGAGGTTGGCAGATAAAAGATTACAAACTTGCCCAACCTTTCATTTCTGATTACTACTAATAAGACACAGTCGCGGACATTTGAAAACACTAAACAATTGTGAAGTGATCGGGATGAGCTGGGCAGTGCCTCGGATTTGAGCTTTCAAATTATCGTAGAAAGTCAAAGTCAACGTTTTGGTGATTGGGCAAGAGGATTGATATCAAGCACTTAAACGCGTAGGTATTAGAAACTCGAAAAGAATTTCAACTTTGCACAACACGCATTTGGACGAGTCATTCTGCCGGCCACTTTCGAATTCCACAAGCACTAGTTGGGAGTATCTTGAATTTTTATTACAAAAAACGGCCGAAAAGCAAAGAATAACGTCATTAGTTTTTCGAACAAGTTGTCTTTGGGCACCAGACGTTGAACAATTGAATAGCACTAGCAGAAGATTGGTGGGAGACCCCAAGATGTAAGGGTCTCCAATCTGGGGGTTGCTATGGGCTCCCATTTTTATCATTGGCATGCCCATTTGGTTGGCTAGGAGATAGCTTTGCTGTCTCAACTCTAAATCATGAGAAAAAGGCCATCCTGAACTGGGTCGCCATGAGGTCCACTCCAGTAGAAGCTAAAGAGCCCCCCCCCCCCCTAAAGGCCAGGGTTTGTTGATTTGTCTCTATTGCCTTTATTATTATTTATTATTTCTATTTGGTTAATTCTCTATTGCCTTTAGTAGCACCTAAATTTGCCTTCCACTATTGACGGTCCAAACAAATCTTATCAGATTTACTTAGAGTACGGCTCAACACAGCCTTATTGCGTCACTCCCAGCGCAGTTTTCCAATATTCCACCTGATTTGTAGAAAAAATAAGGCTAAGAGTGGGATTGTACTTTCTAGGTAGACCCAAAAACAAAAAAGAGTAGGTCATTTCTTTTCTTGTTGTAATTAAAAAAAAAGATCTTGAATCGTGGTAGTACTGTATATATAATGGATATTTTTTAGAGATAAGGTAATGACGCGTGACAATATTCCCTCTTGGAATCTTCAATATAAAAAATAAAAACGAAAAATTCGTTTACAACTCTGCCAATTAGATGACAATTGAGAAAATAGAATAGGAGTTTACAGTTTTATCTCCTGCAATTTTGTTACGGAGGATTGTTTTCTCGTTAGGCTAGCTCGAGTTACTTTATCATATAAATAAATAAATAAATAATATATATATATATAATCTTACCAAACATTTTATCAAATATTCAAACTCATGATTTTGATAATACAAAAAAATATTCTTATCAATAGATTACAATATTTAATAGTTACAATAGAATTATCTTTATCGTAACTTTATACAAGATCCTAAATAAATTTAAACAAGATTAATCAAGTTGAAGTGAAAAAAATACGCCATGCAAAGGACAAACTAACTAATTGTTTGGTGAAGTAAGATTAGCTATTTTAAGACAAAGTTTCCTATATCTTTGATTATGAAGCTCTTAAAAGTTAAAGTATCATGGTGTTAGAGCATTACCCACCAAGTTTTGGCATATTGTTTTGATGCAAGTTTTTCTTTTACTCTTACAAGTTAGTTATGACAATTACTTCTAGTTGAAGTAGAATATAACCAATTTTGTTTGACAAAGTCATCTGTGCTTATTTTAATGTGTACTTAAATTTTAAATAGGATTTGATTGACATTTAAACAAGAATGCCAATTTTTTATTTTGTAATTGCTAAAATTGAATTCAAATTAGTTTGAATTTGCATTTAAAATTTTAAATTTAAGATGATGTAAATATGGAATGTTTTATTAGCTAAAGAGACTTCATATATAATAAAGTTCAAAAGTTAAATAAACATATGAATCTTTCACACTAAAAAGCTTGTCTACATATCTTACTTTTTTATTGAAACTTACTTTTATTACACTAAACCAAACCAATAAATCTATTTGTTGTACTTTGGTTTCTTGATTATGTTATACCAATATTTATTATCAAAATATAAGAGTCTAACAAATAACCTATGATTTTTAACGAATCATTAAGTTGTGTTGTATCAGAGAAGGTCTTACTTAGTTTATAATTTTTGCAAGAAAAAAGACTACTCAAAGACGATCTAAGAAAAAAAAAAAAAAAACAAAAGTTAGTCGTGATAAGATCTGGAAAAGAAAACAATGTTATCCATAACAAAATCTGCAAAAAGAAACAAAGTCAACCACAATAGGATTGTTTAGTAAAAAGTGAAGAACAGGTGATAGATGATGAGCAACAAGTAGAAGAACAATTCTTTACAATTGGCAACAGTATCTTTAGCCAGGCTTATAAGACATAGCTTGTAGACAATGACTACACAAATCATATATCCTTAAACCTTGATGTTTTTAGATCTCTGGTTGGTTATTATACCTATAAAGTCAATATTAGCATTGGATAGCTCTTGCAAGTAAAAAGGAAATGCACTATTTCTATCTATACCAATTTAAGTATAAAACTAATCTCAAATGTTTTGTTTATACCTAATATAAGTCAAAATCTTCTAAGTGTTGACTAGCTCTATAAACATGGAAACTCATTTGTTTTTAAAGGCAAAATATGTGTAATATGTGATGCATATAGTCTCGAACTTATTGTTGTTCCCATGAAAAGAAAAAAAGTTTATTTAGATTAGAAAGATGTTCATCGTCAAGTATTGACTATCTTCATTGATGAGACAACTTTGTGGCATAAAAGATTAGACCACTTTCATCATACTTGCATTCAACTTTGCACCGAAAATGACTTGCCAAGGATATACATAAAATTACTGAGTCTGCTGGTATATATGACATTTGTCAACTTGGTAAGAAAATTAAACTCTCTTATGTTGTTAAACAATTTAAAGAGTTAAGGAAAAGCTCCATCTAATACACTCAAATTTGTATTAACTTATGAGTATTAAATCCTCAAATGGTAGCAGATATAGATAATCATATTAGGTTATATTTGTTTTTTTTTCCCAGTCAAAATCAGAAGTTCTCTTTACTTATTATTTTCTAAAAGATTTAAAACTTGTATTAAAACTTAATTAGGCCTTAAAATCAAAACTTTAAGGTTTAATAATGATTATAAGTATGCTTCAAAATCATTCAAAAATATATGTACAAGCGTAGGTATCCAAAATTAATGAACTGCTCCTTACTCATCTTAATAAAATGAGGTAAATGAAAGGAAGAATAAGACTATAATACCTATAGTAAGACGTTTGTTGGGAAAAAATAAGCTTTAAAAGAAGTTTTAGATAAAAGGTATGAGCACATTTATGTATCTATTGAATAGACTACTAACTAAGATGCTAATTGATCAAACACCTTTTGATGTTTGGTTCCAATACAAGCTCTTTCTAGACTATCTAAAAATGTTTAACTATATATGCTTTGTTCATGTTTTTTAGCAATAAAGAGATAAGTTAGATTCTAGAGTAATAATAACCATTTTATTATTTATACCAATACAATAAATAATTACAAAATATATCATGTTTATTTTAAAGATACTTAAATTTTTAAAATTCTAAAATTTAGTGAGCTTGAGTATTGGAATTAGAATAAGCCTGCAATTAAGTAAATTCAAGTTTAATTTAGAAAAGTTCCAAAACCATTAGATCTTAAATATATTCATCTAAAGATGAAGAAAAGTATACAATTAAAGGAATAAAAAGTCTTTTTGACATTTATGAAAAAGTAAATAAAGTCATTTTAAAACTTGTAAATCATGAAGAAACTGTAAATATACCTAGTTGAAGAAAAGTAAATGTAAGAAAAGTTACATTCCATAAAAAAAAAAACAAAATATAGGTATTGGTTTTTAAACTAAAAAAGAAATCAATTATTAAGATGAGATGAATATTTATAACTAAATACTATATTGATAGATCAACCAACAAATTCAAAGTAAAGTTGACAAATAAAAGGTATTTAAAGGAGTTTGGAATTGACTACAGTGAACTTTTACTTTAGTAGCTAGAATGAAAATAATTAAATAGTCAGTAAAACACATGAAAGCTAAAGAGTTTACCAACTTGACTTAAAGTTTGCATTTTTTTTAAAGGCTTTTTTCAATGAGAAATTTTTATGAAGTAACCTTTAAAGTTTATTTTAAAAGAAAAAAAAAAAGGTGTAATTGTTTAAAAAGATATTTTATGGCTTAATACAAGTCCAAAGGATTGGTATAACAAAATTAATAATCATTTGTTGAATTTTGACTTCATAAGGAGTAAAATAAAAATTATTTTATATGTTGAGTCCTAAGGAGTTCAAATTTTTTACATTTCTCTATATGTTGATGATTTAATAATTATTGAAAGTTATGATAATTTTGCTTAAAAATTCAAAACAAAAATGAAGAAAGTTTTATAGGGTTTCTACCATGTCTCTTAGCCACTAGGCTTGATATAATGTGTGCAACAAGTGGATTGCATTTCAGGGGTGTTAAAAGGGTTTTGAAATATATTCAAGGATTTGCTAAATTGGGAATTATGTATAAAAAAGTTAATAAGTTGCAGCTAACTAGATATGCAAACAATGATTAGGTTGGATTTCTTGAAAACATAAAAAGCAAATTAGGATTTATGTTTACCCTTGGATCAATGGTCTTCAATTGAAACTCAAAGAAACAAACCATAATTGCTTAGTCAATCACAAAAGCAGAATGCATACCTTCTGCATCTAATGTAATTAAGTAATTTGAATGTGCTAAACAATCTTAAGAAGCATGATTCTGGCCGAAAAGATAATTAGTCTCGTTCAACACTTAACTAGAATCAATAACTAAGATTTTAACGTCGATACAGTGACCATAAATAAATAAATAAATTGTCTGGCTTTAAAATAAACGATTTCAACAACATGAGCTCTGGTTACATAGATAATGGATATTCGGGGCACTGATCTCACCTGCACACTTGTAATCGTGCGTCATACAAACATAACACAAATCAAACTGGCACAAATTAGCAGAAACCAAATGAACAAACAAAGCTAAATTAATTAAGAATATGCTATAATCTGTTCCACGTCCTGCTGATCCTCCGAGGTCAACCCACTAATAGCGGATACCATTAGCAATTTCCGGATCTAGACTAAACGGTTTCACGTACATGTCATTCAGCGGCAGCTGGACAGTCGGTATCCCAACACCAAGACCGAAACCACCAAAAAAGGGCAACGAAGATGACCCAGGATTAGGCATAGGACTATTGTTTTGCATTGAAGGAATTCCAGCAGCGTTGACCCGTTGATATGGCTGAGGATAAAGGAAATTACTATTGATTGGTAATGATGATCTCAACTCTGGTGCAGCTGAATATTGCTGCTGCACTTGATGCTGAGCTTCTTGCTGCTGCAGATGAGAACGAGTGGCAGTGGCGCAGCTAAGGTGAGCATCAAATCCACAAAGGTTGCACCTATATAACCACTGCTTGGACCCCAAGTTCTGGCATACATCACAACGAAAGGTTCCATTGATATAATGATAAGGGAGAGAGAAAGTGAGATTGAGTTGATGATGGTGAGAAGGGTGCGACACAAGCAATGGCAAGGCTGCACATGTTGTGTGCAGATCGATGCTGCAAGTCCCGCAATGGTAAGAGACGCCATTGGCTTGGTCCCCACAGGCATCGCAGCGGAATAAGCCTTCTGGGTATATGGGCTTTGGGAGGAGGGAGAGGACATGGTTTTGGGAATCAAATGGGTGAGTGATTTGCTGAGGCAGTTGTGAGCATCCGATGTGTAGGAAATAGTGGCAGGACACGCAGCTGTAGACCCTTCCTGATGAGACTTCCAGACTACAACACCAACATGTTGCTATTGACCCTCCGAAGCTTGGGCTCTGCTGGGGCTGGTGGTTGATCAGCTGCAGTGGGTGCTGGTGGCTGAAATGCTGAATTGTAGTCTCTGGTTGGCTCTGACTTTGGCTATCGATCTTCCCCATCAATTCCTACAGCCTTTCCTTCTCTCGTAACGATCTCAATATGATCAATTTGCCTCTCAAAATCCCAATACCAATTGATATATAGATGCTTGCAATGGACTGTGTAAGGTCAACGAAATCAATAATTAGGATGAGATTGACAGATTCCAAACTTGCCTAACCTGTCAGTTCTGATTACTAATAAGAAACAGTCACGGAACTTTGAGAACTCTAAAACAATTGTGAACTGGTTGGATTGAGCTGGGCAGTGCCTCGGATTTACGCGTTCTAATTGTCCTGGAAAAGTCAAAGTCAACTGGGTGGTGAGAGGGTAAGAGGAGTAATATCAAGCACTTAAAACGCGTGGAAATTAGAAACTCGCAAAGAGTTACAACTCAAACAAAGCACATTTGGACGTATCCATCTTTCATTATAAGAAAAAAAAAAAAAAAACAAAAAGCACAGAATTCGAGTCATTAGTTTTCAAACAAATTGTGCTAAAAAGCAAGCAATTTCTTGATGGTCAAAGACCACAGCTTCTTGACACAACTCAAGAGTGAAATTTATGATAGCCTACTGTCACAGCCCTTTTCTTTTTTCTTTTTTTTTTTTCTAAAAAAAACACAATATTTTATAATTAATATATATATATATATATATATATATATCAGAAGGTTTAAAAAATATGAAAAAAAAATCAGAAAAAAAAAATGTTTGTGACGCTATAAGGTGCCCATATTGCCTCGTGAATTGAACTCGATTGCTCTCATGAATTAGGAGAAAATGATAATATTCATATTAAGCCAATAAGTATACTTTTTTTTTATTTCACCATTAAAATGGATTTAGGGAAAAAAAATCAATAGTTAATAAAATTTCTAAAAAAAAAAAGTTGACCAATAATCTTAGTTGGTTTATTTTGTTATGATTCTAAGAAAAGACCCATATAATTATATTATTCGAATAAATAATATCTTTTTCACCTTCAACAAAGAAATAAAAATAAAATAAATTTTTTTTTTTTGGAAGTACCAAGAAAAAGCAATAAAAAGTAAAAGTCATGGAATATAATTTTTGCAGTTGAACAATTCAAACATAAAATAAAAATTATAAGCAACGAGTCTGTGTACTCCGCCCACGGATTTCTACGCGATGCTTAAAAAAAAAAAAAAAAAAACTTATTAATTTCGATTTGCTGCTAGATTGTTCATGATAAAACCCTTTCGGTAACATCGGATATAATCGAAAACCGATGGATTTTTGATCGAGGGTGATGTGAATAGCTCACATCAACCATGACATGCATTTGATTTTAACTCACGAGCTTTTTTTTTTTTTTTTTTTATTGTCACTTGAAAAATACACGTATCGGGTGGGTCCCTTGCCTTGGCCACTTGGCGGGGCCTAGCAACCGTGTTAGTTTAATGATTCGTTGCACATTATTTTATTAATTTTATTGGAAATTACATGTGTTTTGTAAATAAAAAATAAATAAATTATTTTATTAAATAAAATTCACATACCATCTCATATTTTATATTTATCTGCTTTTCTTTTTTTTAATACGGGTTGACTATCTTGCTTTTATTTTCAGTTCCTTTTAACGGTCAAGATTGTGCTTTTTATTCTCTTCATCCAGTTGCTCACCATGTTTTATGAGGCAGATACGAGTTCTACCCTCTTTAATATTGATAGGGGCATAGTGATACAAGATTCCAAAATCTTGATGATGTTCTGATTGTTGATGGGCTAATCAGATTTACTTCATCTCTTTAATGGATTTGATAACACAGAACTTCTTAGCCTATATACAACCTTTCTCTCAGCATTTTTGTAGCCCTCCAACATCTTCTCAACATCACTTTTGAGGCTTCGTTGCAACTTTCGCCCTCATGCTTTGCATGTTTCAACATTCTCCATGCTCTCTTCTGATCTTCCTTTAGTTTGGAGTAGCCATCATTGGTGTAACTTGGGTTTGGTGCATTGTTAGTGTGGTTTTTGGCTTATGTTTTACAATTTGGAAAAATTTTTTGGTGTATTTTTTATCAACTTTGTATTTGAAAAATTATTTATGATTGGTTCAAGTTTTCTCTTTTTTTTTTTTTTTTTTTAATTTAAGAGAGGACATATATTTTGATTCTAAATGAATTTTGATTTGAAACCTTCATTTCAAAATCATTGTTTTATGATAATATTTTGTTCACTTATTGTGATAATTTGGGTAAATCACATGAATAAATACTGATCAATACTTGATAAAGTTGAGATTTAGTCAGTTAAAATTTATTTTGAGAAATTAGATTGTTGCATTGAAATTTATTTGTTAAATTTTAATTGATAAAATATGATTCAAACATTTTTAGTAAAATTAAATTTATTTGATGTAATTAAAATTATGAATTTTTATTATATTCCTTTATTAAATTTTGAATATGTAACTATTTTGATTGTTATATTTATGATTCAGTAGACTTCTTACAAATGTAATTGAGAGAAGTCTCTCATCTCATCCAATTTGTACTCTGTTGTTTCTCCCCCTAATAAAGTGATATCAAAGTAAACAGTTTGATAAAAGAAAATTACGAACATATATTTTATATATAATTGATACTCTCGTAAGAAAAGAAAGAAATAAAATAGATTTTGAAATAAGAGGGCAGATTGTACAAGTTCTTAACAGCACATGTTTTCTGTGAGTTGGATGGATATTGGTTGCAAACTATTGATTGGAAAATGTTGGTTAAGTGCTTCGCACTAGAAATCAAGATATGGTTGAATTCAATATGTGCTCGATTTGATAATTACAAGAGTTGCGGATGACCCCAGTTTTGAGCTGAAACTTCCTCCTGCATAATCGGGTTTCTTGCTGCGAACGAGTCTTTGATGAGAGATCTGTTTTTCAGGCATCTTGGGAGAAGCCAATCACTGTTAATGTCAATCTTGTGAAACAGTTAAGGAGCAAATTGGAGCTGCAATTGGGAGTAAAGCGAAGAACCAAATGATTGCAATGAGTATTTGACGATTTGCTTGTGGGTTTCCAATTATGTACTCCATGAGTTTATCTGACCTTTTATGTACGATTTTTTTTATAAACTAAATGGATTTCCAACTTCTTATGCAGCAGTTTCCCAGGCCCGAGAAGCATCCCTGGCATTGTTTTTGGAGAAGCAGAACGAAATTGTTACATCGTTGAGAACCAAAGATATTAAATGGTGCAAAATAGATGATTGTAGAACGTGGGGTGCCCAAGCGTCCATCCGCAACGTTTCCTCTGGTGTAAGCCTGTAATTGAATATTCTAGTAAGGTTGTCTCACTATGCAGAATGGAAGGGACTTTTACTGTAATTATATAAAGTTGTCAACTTTATGACTTAGGCCAAAGGCAGCAATGGTTTTATAGCCTCCCATGCACAAATCAGGTGAGAAATTGAACGTGTTTCTTTGTGACATTGAAGCATAGTGAACCATCACCATCGTAAGCCTAGCAACAGTAGAATGTATGCCTTCAGCGATCTGTTCATTTGTTGCGCATTCGTCTTTTGGACAGAAAAGTTGGGCTCAGGAAACTTTTGGACTCTCAAGGCAACTAATCTCAGAGAAGATAACAACTGCAATAGATAATTGGAAATTTACACGCTCCAGCATTATCCCCTTCCCTAATTCCTTCACATGCACACCTGAGCACGCATGCAGGCGCACACACAAGTGAAGTAAAAGTATATGATAGGGAGAGGTAAATTAAATACTATACTAGAATACTTTCAAGGTCAAAACATATTCATGGATGGTCAAAGACATTAAATTACTTTCCCCTCGGGTCAAGATCCTTGGCACGCTTGTATACAGCAGGAGATCAGTAATCCACAGACCTGAAGGGATCATATATATGTTGTCCTGGGTGCTCGTCTGGATTTTCCTGTCCCAGAAAGGGCAGCATGCAGCATAGCATGCATTTTCTAGTTCACATGCCTTTTTCTCTACAAATATGAAAGAAAGCTGTCTAAGATTCATTTATCCTTTCCTCGTCTCTTCGTCCACATGCCAAGCACCACAATGCAGCAATATCTGAAGCCAGCATCCCAAGTCAAGTGACAGCCCATCTCAACCAGCACTACCCCCATTATCGGCATACAAGAAAAGCAATCAACACCCATGTATTATGATGAATTTTGAACCACCTTTGGATGGGTAGCAGCATATATAGAAGAATTTATATCAGGTTTCAAGTGGGAAAGAAGATGTTGGACATCTGAGCGTAGACTTTCAGCTGCTCTGCCACAAAGAGCAAGGACTTCCGGTCTAGGTTTGGTGTTAGCTTGGACAGGCCCTCCCTGGCCTTCATAATGGATAACATGATGGCTGAGACCATAAGTTTATGTGAGTACTCTAAAGTACATTTACAAAACAATCCAAAACATAAAGCCAGAATAACAAGAAACCAATACTCACAGGAAATCAATGAGATCTGCTATTTCCGATGCCTCAACAGGAATTGGTGGACTATAATTTTTTCCAAAAACATCAACCATTGTATTTAAAAGTAATGCGAGTGTCTTTCAGAAGATTATGCAAAAATAGACAAGAGAACAAATTAGCACAACAAAAGTACATAATGTCATAAATTACTACAACTCAAACATCAGAATATGTTCAAGTCATGTTGCCCAAAGAATTGAACAAATGCAATGTTTTTAGGACAAGTAATTTCCACTTCTTGAAAACTCAAGAAGCATGTTTGTTGCAGGCACAGAGAAAGAGGGTGCATGCAGGACAGATTGTATGTGGCAAACAAAAAAGGAAAAATAACAGAACCTAAAATTAACTCTATGGTGATGTGTTACATTCAAAAAATAACCTGAGTGAATATTTAAGTCAAAGGTGGGAATCAATGACCAGCATTTTTGTACCTTATTGAAAAGTGTGTGAGCATTGGCCAGTCTTGGGAGCAAAGGACCCATTATTCGGAAAGTTATCCTCAACATTGCAACAGATGTTATAGGCCTAAGATGTTTAAACATTACATGTGCCCCTTCTAGCCATTCCTGTGGGAGGTTACTGAAGAAAGAATGAAGCAGGGCAACTACATTGCCTGACAATACAAATAAAGGACCGAGTCAGGATCATGTTATTGCTTATACAAATAGTTGAAAAAATAAGACATAATTGCCATCCATCCAAACAAAATGAAACAATAATATAGAAACAATCAAAATCTTGACTTTGTTGACCACTTATAGATAACCACATGCTTCAAGGATCCAAAATACACTTTACTCATCAAAACATATACCACATTGCACATATAATTATGCAAATATTTCCCATCAACATACCAAGTTGTGAAAAGGTCAAGTTCATTCAAATTGGCAACTGTATATGCACAATGATAGTGAAACCCGGATAGCATGTTCTCAACAAGTCCTTGGTTATGATTCTCCATGCATAAGATTGGAAATATACAAGGGAGCCTAGAATAAGAGAAACTAATACCCAGAAAGAAATCAACACTGCGAAGGAGTACAAAGAATTACAAAGAGAGGCCATCAGCAAACAATTACTGCATTGGTAACGACATACGTGAAATTAGCCTATTATATAAAATGTAAAAATCTTAACTACAGCATTGAAGGGACCCCTAAAAATTTAGGCCTTCTATAATGAGCACCAAACTCATTAAATGTCAGCAATCATTTTTACTCGTGATATGTACATGCATTTGGATATTTAACACTATTGCTTAAGGCACAAACTTCAGCAAAAATTAGGAACTTGATGAATGAATTAATTTGGAAGTATGATTATCAAGAAAACACAGGGTAAATCGATTATGACAACCAAAATGCAACCCAACTAGTAGAACAGCACTGAGAAATACATACCAATGGCCGTTGAGGTATTGTCTTGAGCAGCCCATGTTGGATCCATCAAAGCATAGCCAACAGCAGAGTCAAGTTCCCCTAATGACCGTTTTCCATCAGTAAGCCACCAACTCTCTTTTATAATTCGTGATGCCTCCATATAAAGCTGAAGATGAAAATCAGGAGGTAGTTGAGCCAATAGGAGACCACAAGCTTGGATCAACAGGCAAGAGAGTTGTTGGCACGTATAACCACTCCAACAGACAAAATTAGGGGTATTTATTCCAGAAACTGGAGTTGATCTACTTGCACCTAAGGAATCTGTACTTCCTCCAGAGGGAGATGTTGGTAAAGTTGATCCTTGTGCAACACCATTTGGAGCACCATGCAGACCATTACCAGATTGAATTAAAGTTGGCTGTATATTGACAACAATTTGAAGTAGAGATGACACTATCTGAGATGCAGATACTGGAAGTGAGAGGAGCTCTATTACTGCTGTTTCAAAAACCAGTTGAGTGTAAGTTCCAGGATCCTGAATTTGATAAAATGCTCTTTGGCTCTCAGAAGCATTTGTCGAACCAGATTGTGATGATGCTGGAGCCTTGGTGTGCACTGTGCGGCCCAAATTATTTGAAGAATCTCCAATAGATCCATACTTTGGGTTGGTATTTAATGGAGGTATCACATTATTCACAATTCCCAATAAAAGAGTTGCAAAATACTCGGGAGGTGGGGACATGACAGGGTTCGATGAACTAAGATGCTGTGGGAATGACTCCGAAAATGGGATCTGTTGCAAATTCAAATCAGAAAAGCGACATTCAGGAAAAATAGAAAAAGAGAATGCTGGGGACCAGAACAAAGTAGTTAAAAGAAGGCATAAGAGCACAACAAGAGGATACATAAATACCTTGCTGAGGTCAAGTACATGTAATATGCGCATGGTCAGCTTTGCAGGAAGATGACCATAAAAATATGCTAGCATGTCACGGACAAGTGTGAATCTTAAGGGATGGTAAGCTAGAAATGGTGAATACAGGGCCAAAACTCTGTCAGCTGGTTCTATGGCATCATTTTCAATGAGTCTATAAACAATTAAGGGGATGACTGGAAGCAAACGTGCTGCAATATCATCAAAGAAAATGGGATTCCTGCAGATTTCATGGTAAACAGTGTATATCAATGAAGCTTCAATTCATCCAGAAATAAACTTGCAGGCAATGTGTACATGTATGCATTCCTTTCAATGAAGGAAAGAAACAATATAGAAGCAATTAACAAAGGCAAAATATGAGGAAATAATTAGTGTAGGAAGGAAATGTCATAGTTGCTGATAGTTTGATTCATATTGTCTACACAAAAATCTAGATATCATCTTCATCAAGAAGTAAACAGATTGCTCACAGCAAAATTTCTATGGTTCCAAAACCTCATAAATTACCACACATCAATTCGATGTCATAGGGAAGATTCATCATTTCATCATGATTTAATTTTTGCACAGTAACCCTAATTTGCCAACTTGAAATGAAGAGGTCTTCACCTGTCCTTCCATGATAGATGGTTTCCAAGTGCCTTCGGAAACTCAAGACGCTTGAAAATTCCAGTGTAAAGCCAATGCTCAGGAGGCCCACGATTCACACAATAAAATTTCACTCTCTGCTGAAGCTCCTGTCTATCAAGTAAACTGATCTGCAACAGACAATATGAAACTGTCATGTATATATGATCTCACTAAACAACTCAAAATAAAGGGGGGGGGGGATTTTGGTTCATGACAACATATTAATTCAAATGCACAAATGTACCATTGTTTATTTCAAAGTTGGAGAAAGAAAAATACAAAACAAAGAATTATCCTTACAAATGCACACAAGCATGGAATAATGGTATACTAGTGGTTAAAGAGCCTAGAAATAAACAAGATGGTTAGAAGACAATTCTTTTTCTTTTTTGAGTGGCCCTCAAGGTAATCACTGTTACTTTTTGCTCCATATGTTTTGAAAGAAAAAAAAAAAAACAGCTGTGGTATTACTAAACCTCATATGTAACCCAAAAGCCTTAGATATCAAGTGTTGAAGCCCATGGTCATTTAACAAAGCAAAGAGCCCCCCTATTAATCGGCATTGGGTCTTTATTCTGAACACAAACCATAGAAACATAATAACTCAATAAAGTGAACAATTAAGCTTGAGCAATCAAAATTCAAATGATTAGCCAGTCAACCGGTGCAGTACGTAGGCACTGTTACATAGTTAAACTAACTAATTAAACTGATAATAAGACCAAATTATTGTACCCAGCCCCAGGAACAAAACTCGGGAATAATATAAGTCCGAATGTATTATAAGATCTGTAGTCTTCATCCTTCTTTCCTAAGGTAAAAGAACAATTCTTATGCCCACACGGTAACTAGTTTGTTCAAGAAAATTAAATTTACAATTAAGTTTTTTCACCACAACTATTGTCAAACATAATTAGGGAAAATTATATTTTACACCATGAATTTATGGTATAATTACTATTTACACTACGTATTTTTAGTAATTACAAAAAACATACTGCAGTTTAAATGTAACAAAAAACACCTTCATCCATCTGCCATTTGTGCAAGTTAGAATATATTACAATACTGCCTTTAAAAATGTATCTAAGTTATATAGATATATAGGTTACATTCAATTGGTTAATCGCCCATTTTGTGCATATTCATATGGTTTTTGTTGTCTTTGATCTTCTTCCTTAGATGTCCCAGATACTGAGTTCCTACCCCACCACCAGCACCAAATCCACCTCCATGCCCTGATACACCACCTAAACCACTACATTTTCCTCTTCTCCAACACCACCACCTCCACCTCCGCCACCAGTGCCGACTCCAAGGCCACCACCTATGCCACCTCGAACTCCAAAGCCTCCACCATGACCCAAACCACCACTATGTCGCTGCCACCTCTTCCTCCACCACCACTGCCAGCTCCAACACCTCCAGCTCCAAAACCTCCACCACTCCTTGATCCACCCCCAACATCACCTCCACCACCACCACCAAAGCTTGGTTTCACCAATACCTCCCCCAGCACTACCACCTACACCCCTTCCAGCACCAAATCGTCCACCATGACCTGCTCCACCTCCAGCACCACCTCCACCAACATCTCCTCCAACACAACTGCCCATACCTCCTCTAGCACCACCTCCAAATCCCCCTCTAACTCCTAGACCACCACTTTCTCATAGTGTGGGCAACAGCAAAAGATCATTAGGACTCAAAATTTCATTAACAATATATCAATTGGAGTAATTGATTTTTATTTTGTTTTTCTTTTTTTTGAGTTTTGAAAATGTGTGTGAGAGAGAGAGATTTGGAGCAATTAGGGTTTGTGTTTTTACGTATATATATGGGTAATATGGTCTTTTCATGATTATCATCATCATTAATTAACTCCTGTTAGTCACAGTATGCCTTTTTGTAATTTCCAAAAATATGTGGTGTAAATGATAATTAAACCCCAAACTCAGGGTGTAAAAATGTAATTTTCCCAACATAATTAAGGTAAATGAATGCCTATGAATTATTAACAAAACAAGATATTTGTCTTCCCAAAAGGGCTGTAATCTAATCTCTCAAATTCTCTGGAACCCCCCCCTCCCCGGGTTTCACAAATAAATTTCAAGTAAACACAGATCATTCTCATACCAAGACTGGACATTAAAACTCAATGCAGCTCACACCAAGAATACATGCAATGCCTGTGCACATAGAGAAAAACAATGTAAAACTGTACATAAACCCATACCACAATACGCAGGGCCTGGGGATCATCATCACGATCAGTAAGTGCCAGCAACAAAATATCCAGAGGAAGCAACTCATGAGTCCAAACAAAAAAGGCAAGGTTTGTGCAAGCTTTCAACAGAAGGTCCTGGATGCCAATAGAAAGGGTTAATGAATGGTGCCAACGAGACAATCAATTTGTGTCACTTGGCACATGAAATCCACACAAATCAATTGGAAAAGGTATAAAACCTGTAATGAATGTCCGTGCTGCAGGTCCATCTGAATGTGATGAAGTAGTACATCTACCATGGTGTATATGTTTGCTGTTACCTCTTCAGGGGAGAAGTCCCTTAGAACACGTGCCTGAATTCCATCATACATTAACGCAAGGCCACAGCAGTAAACAACATGCAATATAATGTTTTCCTGATCAAAGGTAGTGATTAAAAGATTACAAAGCTATACCAGATTTCCACTGTTAATGTTTTCAGGGTGCCCGTGACTAAGTATCCAAGCTCCAGCACATAAGTATTGTCGATGCTGAGGAAAACTGTGATTGATATAAGTCGTAACATAAGTAGGATCGGCAGATGGCGAGAGAAGCTGAGTACACTGGTTAATTACGGTTGTTTCTGCCTGCAAACAGTAGGTATTCTATTCATATTTGGATCCTGGAGCAACATGAACAGCATAAAAGGAATCATTCTAAATCAATGTAACATAGTAAAATTCCAATCTTCCAATTGTATAACCTTCCAATGGGGAAAAAAAGAGCCCAGCAGAACATCTGATTTATAAAATGAAATAAACAGAATGAAGACAAGGATATCCCGAAGAACTATTGATAAATAATGAAAGAAATGCAAGCAGTAATCTTAGCAACAAAAGAATTCACAGAGCCAATTCTCAGTGAAAGCCCAACTTAATTACATTTGTCCAGATGGCCATCACTGAATACCAACAAGCAGAAAACTGAAGTTATTTTTGTTTATATAAACAAAGACTGCTCTGAGGATACATTGGAATCTATTACAAAGGCAACTGGTTTAAACCAATGAGGAACTTTTTCCACGATGAAGAAACAAGAATACTAACTAGTAATATAAAAAAATAGAAATTTAGTGAAAGCATGACCAAATAGCAATAACATTTGATGACAATAAATAACAATGAAGATGGAAAGGCATTGCAGCGATGAACCTGCTGCCACGCTTGAATAGCCAGGCCTCTTTTATCCATCCTCCCATTCAGGACATCACGAAGAAGAGGCGGGAAGTAGCGCAATGTTTTCTCTGACCATGTATGTTGGCTAGTGGCCATTATTTGTTCCAGCATACTTTGTACGTAAAGCAAGTGGTCAGCATCAGCAATTCCACGTGTTTTGACAATGATTGCAAAAGTAATTATAGTTATACGATTCAGAGTTTCAGTGAATTCACTAGGACCCTTCAAAACAACATGATCTTAGTCAGACTTTGCTGAGAAAGGGGGGAAAAAAGGCCTCAATTCAGTTATAATTGAATGTCTACCTTCCCATCTCTTTTCACAGGGAAAAAGTCCCTTTGGGATAAAATAAGGTTCATGCACAAGTTCTCAGCCAACCGAAATACACGGTGATCTCCACGTTTCCCTTTTAGTGTAGAAACTATTTTTGTAACATCATACATCAAGGTTTTGCTTTTCCCTATATACCTGCAAAGAAGCAGCATGCCACTGACAAATTTGAGCTGTGGTCCTTGCATTAAAATCCTTTAGCTTCTGATGCCCAATTCTAATGGTAGCCACAAACATGGTTCATATTTAGTTAAGGTGTTGATGAGTAACAAGTGAAGTGCAGCAAATGAACGTGAAAGCATGTAAAGGACAGAAAATTCAAGTGAGGTAAGGGCTTTCTGAATCTGAGGAGAGTCTGAGTGAGTAATATCCAGATGCATACAGTAAGATCTCCCATACAAATTATTCCAATGCATGAAGCAGATTATCACAGAATTGATAGGAAAAGTTAGCTGCACAGAAAGACTTGGCAGACACCTGTATAGTGGAAGCAATCGATAGTTTGCAATTTCAAGCACCAAAAGGGTTACTCCAGGTTTGCCCAATAAGGATGGATACCTCTGTGCCAAATGCTGCAGAAACAAATTTAAGGCATATTATCATGTTATCAGTGCACACATTTCCCCATGAAAAAAAGCACACAGATAAATCAAATGTGACAGACTTTACAGAGAATGTCACAAAGGTTTCATTGTTAATTACAATGTAAAATAAGAGCTAAATGCAAAATGTACCAGCCTATATAGTAGACCTTTAAAAGATTATTCAGGCTTAGTAAGATCAGAAAATTGCCAACACTTTCATAGTTTCATCAGGTGAAATGTAGTTGGCCATCAAATAAGATACAAGAAGCAAAGATTATTTACAACGTAAAATAAGCGCTAAATGCAAAATGTACCAGCCTATAGTAGACCTTTAAAAGATTATTCAGGCTCGGTAAGATCAGAAAATTGCCAACACTTTGATAGTTTCATCTGGCAAAATGTACATATGTAGTTGGTCATCAAATAAGATACAAGAAGCAAAGATTATTTGGCCTTGACACAGTAGCATGATTACAAGGAAATGACCATTCCTTGACATCTAGCAAGACTAAGAAAATTATTCTCAAGAAACAGAATGGCTTGAGAAGCATATCTTTTAGAAGGTTAAAGGGAATTACACTGAAGTGTGAACGAAACAGTGAATGGGGTGCAATGAACAGCAACCGACAATATGTTTCAACCATTGCAATGCTGGGAACAGCCTGCACCAAAAATATAAGTCATGAAAAACAAACTCAAGACATGTATACAGCACCATTTTGCCTTGCAATTAAATTCCTACTAGAATAAATCACAGAAAGAAGCATTAAACTGTTCCCACTTTGTGATAACATCTCAGTTTCCCATAGGAAGACAACTGGACAGGATCTTGTACAAAGTGGCACTTAAACCTAGACCATAGATGGAAAGGAAAAGAAGGAAAACATCGCCAAAAAATTAGGGTTGCCAAATTTTTCTCCAGATTGAAACTTTGAGTAATTACAATTTAGAAAAGGGATTTTATCTAAATACATACTTGCCAGAGGTGAGACAACTATATTATGTTTTAAGATGAAAACTAAGTATAATAGGTGTCATCGAGGTATGGGGCTGCATTTGGATGGTCTTAAGATATATCCCATTAATATTTTCTCCAGCATAGAGAGCATTACTTGTTTAATATCATAACCTCTCAATAAGATGTGGCATCTACAATACTCTCCACATATTCTAAGGTCCTTATTCCGTGCTAAAGTATCTCAATAAAAAAGCAGCAACAATAACCCCCTTTGTGGTTCATTTGTAAACAAATTTTTCTCCAGATGCTAGACAATAATTTATGCAGATTGCTTCTTTATTCCAAGAAGGAAAGGTCTACCCTGTTGTTTATTCTTTACCATATTCACAATATCACTATCAAGTACTATTTTCTTAAACCACTTACTTCTTTAGTATGCCATAATACCATGAAACAGCACATGTATAGAATGGTAACGATTAATCTCTACACATATTCAAGAATAAAGGCATGCTAAATGTGTCCACGTGTGAGCATGTGTGAACTGGGTACCCTTGGCGATTGAGCATAAGCATATGAAGATTGACACAGCATACACAGGGCTCATTCTGCTTCAGCAAAGGAGCCATTTCAGCCTATGGTCTTGTAGATGGTAAGGATCCACAAAGGCCAATATAATCAAATTATCCAGCATGTTCTAAACAAAAACAGAAACTTATCCAAAAGACACTAAGATTTCATTATCTCAGTTTAACCCAATTAGGGGACACCCAGAATAAAATCTTTTGATTTATTGGCAAGAGCAATTACTTCTAGACTGGCAGTTAGTACCTGTTCAATCTTTCCCTCCTTAACCACCAGCTTTCAGAAGGGACTTCCATTAGTTTCTTACCATGTTCTCTCCATGATCTGGGACATAATAATCAAGACAGATTAACTAGTCTGCAAGCTTGGAAAGCCGACAACTACCAGTCTTCTCCAACCCCGTTCCCCCTTCTTTCCCCCCCACCCCCCAAGGTGGTGCATCCACCACTCCACCCTTTATTTTCCATTATGATTCACTTGACATTATGGACCCAATTTAACAATTTCCTAGCCACAGGTTGTTATCAATCTATTCAAGGAATTGAACAAAACTATTTCTGTACCATCCCCAAGGTTGAGGCATTAGGGAAGGAGATAAAAGTTATAATATTGGAGACATTAACTCAAACATGCACAGGAAAGAGTGATACCTGCCCCGCAAACAAAGACTCTTCCATTTGTAAAACCAACTTTAGACACAGATTCATTGAAAGGCCAGATAATAGTGACATTGGCAATGGGCTGACTTCCTGCATCACCATTAACCTTTCATTGGACTGCATATTTGTTCCTGGCAATTCAGAAAGTCCAGCAGAAGATAACCAATTCATCACTGTTTCACAAGCTGGCTGTGCCATGGTGTATGAAACAACCCAAAACATTCCAACTGATCTATCATCCATATTCATGTAATCCATCTTACGATCCCCTGAAACCAAAGTAAGTAGGGATGAAAGGCTCACAGTATAATACTGTATCAAAAGAAGAATCTAAACAATCTCAGTCCTGTTTTGAAAAAACTGTGGCAGAAAATTCTGCCAAGTAAGAGCTTATAATGGTAAATTTTGCTGATCAATCTGAACTCATATAAATCACTCAAAAGGATGAGTCGAACTAATAACCTTCAGCTTGTCATGTTAGCAAATAAATGGAATTAAGAAACATTCTAAAACACCAAAAATATGGGAGAGAAATTTACCTTTGCTGACTTGCCTCCACCATTCATCTGTTTGCTTTCCTTTTTGAAGCTGTTCATTATTCAAGTAATCTCTAGTTGAAGTATTCAATGACCAGATTCGTAAGTTTTGACAACTGCTTATGAAATCAAGCAAGACACTTTGAGGATTATTAGGATCAGAGCTTCGATCTTCTCTATGAAATGACAGAATCTTCCGGGTTGTGTCCCCCTGCCAGCAGAATTAAGATCCATAAGTGTGACAAGTTCAAAAGCTAGTCCAAGCACCAAGAAAATAGCATTCAAACCAATAGCAAATATAATCCCCATATATTAGCAATTGAAATGTCAACTAGATGACATCAAGTTGTCAGCATATGAAGCTAATTTAAATGACTTAAAATGGGCAAGAGGATAACAAGATGCAAAAATAGAAGACTGCAGTGGAATGGAAAGAAACAAGACACAACCCTTCTCGCATCTGTACTCAAGGTATTCATCACAGGATCAAGCCGGATAACTTGTGCAAGCAGCCAAGTCACATGATTGGTTCGAAGAATGTGCTGATTGCCATCAGCAAGACATGACACTAGCTTGTCCACAAAGTCAACAAAATCAATACACCAGCTCTTGGTAAGAAAGAAGAAAACATCAGAGAAGACAAGCCACTCCTGCCAACAATTTACTTCTGCAGCCAAATAAGAACACCAAAAAAAGTATAAGATTTAGTTCCTGATATGAGCAACTTACCAATTTTCTGCAAATTTTGTAAAACTGACACAGCAAACATTTAATGAATATAATTGGACTAGAAATGGCAATTGCATCACGGTGGAGAGAAGCATTTGAAACTTGCATATATAGGTTATCAAGGTAGACTTTTTTCCAACATTTGTGAACTTAATTGGTTCCCATTCCACATTTCAATGTTATACTTAGTTGACCTTTTCAACTGGAACAAGAAAAGTGCAATTTAAAATGTAAAACTACTTAAAGCCATTTGATAGAGCAAACATCATCAATGAAATTTGAATAGTCCCTAACTACTAGCAATTAAAAGGGCAAGTAAAAATTGAAGGAGGATGCCAACACCTGAATTTGTTAATTTCAATAGCTCTACAATTCTATCGATAATTGCCTCACAAATCATACTTGAACTAAAAACAGCACCCGGAGTAGGTGCATAAGCAGGATTTCTGTGGCAGGGAGCCACAAGAAGCACTCGCTTCCACCAATCAGGTGATGGGGTAGTCCTGAGAGCATGCCTTATGCAACGCAAAGCTCTCTCCCAGTCCAAACTTCCCCTTTGAATGGAACTTGCAAGATCCTAAATGGAGATAAGAAATGTTTTCACCAACATTAGTTAATAAGTGAACGAGTTGTAAATGTGACCAGCGCAAAATTAAGTCCTCATCACCAATCAACACACTTTGGAGAAGTAAATTGAAAAGCATCAAAGCCATAATGCCACATGCAAAAGAGAAAAAATAATGGGGCAGGACATTCAATACAGCGCAGCTTTTTTGTTCAACTTTTCTCCTATTTGAAGAAAGATCATCATTACTAATTATTTATGCACCATGGAACTGCATTCTAAGGACAAAAAAAGCTACCGTCCCAGAACTACTATAAATCCTACCAAATGCATCCAAACCAGATCCTTAACTAACAGAGATACTAAACGATCTGCACATTTGAAATGATGTACAAGTATACTTAAATTGAACAATCACTAAAATCATATGACAGCATTAAAATATTAGCACTAATCAGAAACAAGTACAAGCAACATTGTCTATGGAATCACATATTCATGCATAAAGGCAACATCTATGTGTATTGGCACAAAATTGAAAAACTGCTTATTCTTGATTTTTCCCAGTGTGTAGGAGCCTCATGCATTGGAGCTTGGTTTTACAGCTGATTATCTTAGCAAAGGAAGAAAATTTACAAAAAGCTGAAAACATAGAATCTCTGCACATATATAAAGCTGCACACACATCAAAGCAAACATAAAAGTAGTCATTGGAATACAATAATAATGTGATTCCTTCACTTCAAAGAACAAGGGAAACTTACACCATCCTTAACCTGTTAACATAGATAAAACTTGAAAAAAAAAAGACAAATCCTAGCAGAAATAAAAAAGAAAAGCCTGGTATAAATCAAAGCTATCCAGTTCAAGCACAGAAATTTTGTTTCACATGTTCTTATATTCAACCGCTAATAACAACAAAGATCATACTCACATGAATGAAACATTAAGGAGTTCTCATAAAAGTTTTCACCTCTCCATGCAAGGGTTCTCCAAGGACGCTTGGATACGTAATTGGTGAATAGCGCAAATTTGCTACCGCCTCAACAGAGATGTTAGGGATTGTCTGTGTCAAAATCCGATGAGTACCAAATGTAGGGCAATGAAGGTGCTGATCTAGCATCTGCATGTGCATGGCCATCATATCTCGCCTCCTATGGATCTCCAAAATAAGTGTAAACAATGCTTCATCATCTGGTATATTCTCTATAAACTGCAAACCACTACGTAACAGTTCATAAAAAGGCACTCGGCATTTGTCCTCGTCAACTAAAAGCCATAGCACATCCAAGCAACTGTGGAGCCATTCAATTAGAGCCTTGTCAGGTCTCCAGGATTTCAAACTATCAGATTCATCAAGTCCATGTTGTCTTTGATCCCAATTAACAAGCCAATTCAAAATATGGTAAAAAATATCAGCATGAGTGACAGGCTTCAGATTAGACTCGAGACCAGTTAAAATAATCTTGCAACATAGCAAGCGTAGACTACTTAGGACATTATCCTTCATCAAGGAACCAACCCTTGTTGTTGATTGTTGGCCATTAGCAGAAAGATCAGACAACTTAACAGGAGACATGGTTGCAGAAGATGATGGCTCAACCCCAGATTGAGCAGGTGAACCAATCCCATGAACTGAAGCTAATGGAGATGTAGGATTTGAAGACTGCAAAGTAGCTGAATTTGGCATTGTACTCGAAGAAGGAAGCATTCCATTCTGTGATAAACTTGTAGACGAAACTGCAGTCATGCCCTGACCAGCCTGACCTACCGACATTTCTACGGAGGACACAGAAGAGAGAAGCGATGGCAAGAAAGTGTCCCAATTGATATATCCTATACTGCACAAACTCTGCAGAGCAAAAAGGAGAAATTCTGCTCGTGGACCATGATTACTACACTGCACAACAAGGGATATCAGCACAGACTCCGTGACTGCACGCACCTGATCCTGGTCCTAAGTTATATATTTTTACACATTAGTCCCAAAATTTCGAAGGCCACCATTCATTTAACAATGACTTCAATGCAAAAGGGCATCTGAAAAACTAGCAAACTCACCGGAAACTGCCTCTGGAGTTGCTCAAAATCTAAAAGAAATTGTTCATTTGGAGGAGGCAGCTCTCTGTTAAGTGCAAGCACGCGCTTTTGGATCTTGTTCCTAAACAAAATGACAAAATAATTCAATTCAACAAAATAAGAGAGCACCCTGAACAACACGAGAAAAGAACCAAAAACCCTTAGCCTACGCTAACATTTCAATAAACAACAATCAAAATAATAATAATAATAATAATAATAATAATAATAATAATAATAATAATAATTAAAAAAAATAAAAAATAAAAAACAGAGACAGAGAGGGACTGACGGGGGTTCGCGGGTTGAATCTTCAAGCTTCTGGCGGTTGCTTCTCTGCAAAAAAGAATCAAACTTTGAAGTCAGTTCAACATAACTCAAACCAAATAAAGAAAGACAGCAAGAAAAAACAAAAAGTGAATAACCAATAAAAAAAAAGAGGAAAGAACAGAGAAGAAGAAGAGAATATAGAGAATTACTCCTAAATAGGTATTAAAGAGATCGAGTATGGCAGCACGAGCAGGATGGAACTGGTAACCCCGTGAAGCAGCTGTCGTTGCCGCTATTGATCTCTGGCTTTGATCCATTGCCAAATAGATATTTACTCTCTCTGTTTTTTTTTTCTTCTTCTTCTTCTCGCTCTCAATTCACTTTCAAATTCCCGAGAATTCGGTATGGCATATGGAGGAGGATCCGATTCACTCCACCAGAGAAGTGAAGAAGAGAGCAGCCGGACAGTCGAAAGACCATCGAAGTCGAGAGTTTATGCACTGTGACTTTGTTATATCCTAACCAGGCTTTTGACCCCATCCACACAGCCCGCAGACCCGACCCACATTCATTGGATTATTTTTATTTTTTAAATGATTTAAAAATAAGTGATAGATATATAATGTATATAAAATAAATAAAATATTATAAAAATTTTAATCATAATGTCTTTTCATGTGTTAGTATAATTTTTAATAAATTTAAAATTATATTTTCAATATAATTTTTTATTTATTAAAGAATGAATAATAAATAAATAATTTTAATATAAATTAATTGGAAAAAAAAAGTTATACCATTAATCAAATGATAAGCAATAAACTGATAATAATATAATTATCTTTATAGTTATAGATATTATGTGATGGCCCACCTTTTCTCTCACTGGTTTGCCTCCTTAATAAATAACTCTTCAAGCAATAAACTGAATCATGGTCTTTCCTCTTCCTTTATTTTTGCTTAGGATAATTGGTTTTCTTGTCACCTGAGAATTTTGTTTTCTTTTCTCTTTTTTCAGACATATCGTTTCAAGTGATGACTTTTTTTTTTTTGTTTTCTCTCTCTCTCTCAATCTGCAAGACAACAGTGGTTTATAATCACAGAATTTTAGTTTATTTTACTCGAAGATCAACACTTCTCAAAAAATTATTATTTTCTTTGTGGTGTGAAGTAAGACTCATTGTGGTCATCAAGTTGAACATTGCGAGGATTTTCGGCTTAGTCCACCAGCAAATGATCAAACTCTTCGTGCTACTAATAAATTTTGATTTAATGGTATTAAAGTCAATCCTTGAGATTTTAGAATTAAAACCCAATTTTTTTATAAAAAAAAACCCAAAATTGAAAAGTTTCTTGTTAGTTATCAATTTAGGACAGTTGTTTCTCTATTGTTATGGACTTTGTAGCTTTATAATTTAATGTACTTATCTAGATTATGAATGGAATAAAATTTTGATATTCAAAAAAAAAAAATTACTTGAAAATTTCAATTCTTTTTTTTTCTAAAAAAAAGAGTTAATTTTTTTTATTCATTCAATTTAAATAAAAAATTAATTCAATTATGTTATTATTTTTTTTTAATCTTAAATTTTTTATAAGAATAATTCTTTTGAACAAATATCAGTATAAAACATAAACAGAAAAACTTGATTGCACACAAAATGTTCATTTCAATGATAAAAATAAAAGTAAAATAAAAATTTTAGAACTTGAATTAGTAGTTATTAGTGAGTTAAAAGATAAAATTTAAAATCAAATTCAACTTTAAAATATTTTTCAGGGGATTTTTAGAAAATAGATTATTTTACATATTTAATTTTTTATGATTAAATAAAATTAAAATATTTTCAAGATAAAAGTTGAGAAAATAACTATAAGAATTCAATAAAATATTTTGTGTGGTATTAAGGACTTTCTCAAGCTTTTTCAATACTTTCGAACAACAATAGATCATTTATTTCTTCTTTCTTAATCCAAAGAAAATAACAAAAATTTTGATGGTGCTAGAATATATATATTTAATTTTTTCATTATTTTAACTACCTTAACAAAATAAATGTTGAGGTTACATAGACCCAATAACAAGAAGTCCAATGCACTTAATTCGGTGCGTAACACTTAAATCAAATATATATATATATATATATTCTTTTAATTTGATGCAAAAATCCAACTCATATTATGTATTTTCATTGTGAATAATTATACTCTTACATTATACGGTAAATTAAAAAATAATAATAATCATATATGCATGAGTCATTAATTTAATATTTTAACAAAGACTTTAACTTGAACTAAAAATGATAAGTTTATTGTAATAATTATGCTTTTAATCAATTATTATTTTAAGGGTGAGACTTTAATCTATTATTTTATTTTATCTGATAATTTTTTTTAATATTATAATAATTTAAAATATTAATTTATATTATAAGATTATAAGTCATAAATTTAAATACTTGTTAAAATATTCAGATTTATAAGATGTTAAAATAATTGATAAATTTTATATTAATTATAAAATTTACTCTCTTATATTTTAATATGATAATTCAACATACCTTTTAATACATATTTAACCCTTTTTTTTTTTTGGGTTTTTAGGGGACTCTGATTATCACCGTATTACTCGTCTTGCTTCCAATTTCCATTTCATGTCGAATTCCCAAACATATCCAATTCCAAATAGAAGCGTCATCCTGAACCTCAAGGCTATCTTATTCCGGAATAAAAGACGATGTGATTGTAAACAAACAGGCGTGCAGAGTGAAAAAAATAAAATAAAAGAAAGAAATGAAACCGTACACAAGCATCATCGTCGATTGAAACAGCTCACATGCCACGTCATCACCGAGTCATCCCCCTCCTCCTCCTCCTCCTCCTCCTCCTCCTCGTAGACCGTGGTGGTCCTATTCCAGCAATAAATACGTCAGTTTAGCTCTGTTTTGATCTCAGCGGTTCAACTTCTGACACCAATATGATCGTCGGCAAAAGAACCACCTAGGAAGGATTCCGGACCCACATAGATACTGCCCTTTTTATTACATGAGAACAAGAGCCATAGACAAATTCAAAATCTTTTACAACCATGAACTGTTGAACTGCCCTCCGTTGTGTTTTGTACTTTTGTTTGTTTAAGTTCTGGATTACAACACATTTTTGGTAAGTTTATTTAAATTTAATAATATTTAAATAAACATAATAATAAATAACTTTAATTTTCTTTGAGATAAAAAACAAAAAAGCACATTTAACTCTTTTTCCACCAGTTTAATTACACTTGTTTTCCGTTTCACTTCCCACGAAGTCTCAAAAGTGGTTCACCTCTCTCTGCGTACTTTCTCTGCTTTTTTTTTTTCACCTCTTTTTGTTTTTTTGGGTTTCTTCTTGGTGATTCTATACCTTTGTCCAGGGATTTCCCTTTTGGGTTTTATGGTTTTGAAAGATTGAAAAGGCCAAGATTTCAATGGGTATGCTGCTTCTGCTCATCTTATTAGCAGTATCTGCGGTTTCTGCTGATGAAAGTAAGCTTCTTTATGGTTTGGCTTGCTTCTTTATGGTTTTGCTTGCTTCATTTTTGGTTTTGGTTGCTTAATGTAAGCATTATGAATCGTTTTTCTTTTGCGGGGTTGCTTGGGTCTCTGGAGTTTTGAGTTGACGCTCAGTGTTCTAAAATGCACAACATTGTTATTAGGAACTTTTTTTTTTTTATCAGTTCATGTGGAAATGATGATTTTTAGCTACTGGGTTTACATCCTATGTTGTACATAATTTTCATGCACCCTTCTTTTCTGTTTGAGTGCTATCCTTGCAAGTTGATTGATTTTTCAGCATCAATGTGCTTTTCCGGTTGATGTCTTTGTTAGTGACTTTTGTTTGTTCTTGCTGACTCTGTGCAGTTTTAAGTTGTGTGTATTCGTCGACCGTCCATGTGATAACATAAAACTGTTCGCATACTTCCTTTCTTCAAACATGTGCATCTACTCGCCCCTTCTCTGGCTTTCGTTTGCAATGCTATTTGACTGTAGATTGGCTTTTGTTTGTTTGTTTGTTTGATTGATTGATTTCAAGGCAGTTAACAATTTTAGTGTTGGTTGAAATCTTAGATTTTGTTAATAATTAATATGTTTCCCGAAAAGAGATGCAGCGTGGTTTTAACTTTGAGGTCACAATCTCGGTTTACTTTTTGTGACTAGTGTTTCTTTAGAAAATTGCAAAGGAGGGGGGAGAGAGAGAGAGAGAGAGAGAGAGAGAGAGAGAGAGAGAGAGAGAGAGAGAGGTTATATTGAAAATTCTTCTTTCTTTTTGGTCATTGACCTGTTGCTTTCAATGGGAATCCACTGAGGTAGAGCCCTTTCCTGTGTTGGAAATTTCTTGATCTCTTTCTTATGCCTACCATCTTTTTAACGGGGACCGTAAACCATATTGCGTCCCAGCTCATGCGTGGCCAGTCTTTTACCTGCTTATAATAAACTTTGGTACAATATGTTGTGGGACGAAAATACCCTTTGTAGGCACCAGTAGTAAAAAAAGTTGGAATCCTAGAAATCTACTCCCATGAATATTTTTGTCATATTGCCTGTCAAGTTGCTAACAAGTTGCATATGCTGATGCAGAACCTGTTACCTCCCTCAGAAGATGTTATATGATGCCTTCTCTCTTCCTTTTTTCTCTCTCTCCCTCTGTGTGGGGAGAGTTGAGAGATATATCAGAGAGACATTTACAATTGACCAAGCTTAGTTGGACAATCATACATTAAGTTTGTCAAGTGCTTCCTACCTACTAGATACCATCCAGGCTAGATGACTAATCATTAGCTTTATTAGTTTACCGAATTATGCAACTAAAGTTTCATCCATTGTGAAAGCATGTTCAGAAACTTGGTCTCAAAAGCTGCCATGTTTCTCAATTTCCCCTTCTTTTGTGGGTTGAATAGGGAATATGAAAAATACTGCAGGGAACATCATCTTTTCAAAAAGAAGCTAGCATAAATGTGACATCTATAGTCTGACAATGGAAAAGACAAAAACTGTAACTTTTATCGGTGGATTTAAACTGCTTTATTATTTTGATGTGCTATTGGCTGTGTCAAGTGGTGAAGAATTTGAAAATTATTCGGTATGTCAGCTTTTTGGTCTTTCTTTATACTTTAACCCGTCACAATGCTCACCTTAGCTATGCCCATATCTTTGTAGCTTTGTGTGTCTTTGATTGTAAAGTAAGAACAGAGATGTCTACACCCAGCTCTACACATGTCAATTATTGTTGGCCGCCAAAAGAGATATGAGCAAGACCACAATAGACAGTGTCTGAATCTATAATACCTTAAAAGCATTTTTCATGTCTTATACCCCACAGTTACAATCAATGGAGATTTTCTCCTTTAAGAAAAAAGGTAATTGGCTTTTGTTAGCCTGCCATTAAGATAAATTCAACGCAGATAATAAAGTTTATTTGTTAGATTATTATTCAAGCCTTCTCTGCTGGTGTTAGATGTGGCTTGAGCAAGTAAGGTTTCACATGTGGCTGCAATTAGTGAGGAACCATTTATCTTTGCATTGATGGTGTAGCAAATTCTCTTTCAGCTTGTTATTTTGTGTCATAAGCCACATTCATATCATGCACATTCCTTTGTTTCTCTCTTAAGAATCAGATCTATTGGTCTAAGAAGAATTTGATCATTTGTATGCATACAAATGCATTGCTTTTGCAGATGCCTTCATTGGCGTGAACATTGGTACAGCCCTTTCTAATATGCCAAGCCCCACAAAGATGGTGGCTCTTCTTAAGGCTCAGAATATCCGGCATGTCAGGCTCTATGATGCAGACCGAGGCATGCTCATTGCACTTGCCAATACAGGCATCCATGTAACCATTTCTGTTCCTAATGACCAGCTTCTTGGTATTGGCCAATCAAATGTGACTGCAGCCAACTGGGTTGCTCACAATGTAATAGCCCATGTCCCTGCCACTAACATCACAGCCATAGCTGTTGGATCTGAGATCCTTACTGCGCTTCCTAATGCTGCCCCAGTCCTAGTCTCTGCACTAAAATTCATCCACTCTGCTCTTGTTGCCTCTAATCTTGATGGCCAAATTAAAGTTTCTACATCACACTCTTCTTCCATCATCCTTGACTCCTTTCCTCCTTCCCAAGCTTTCTTCAACCGTTCATGGGATCCAGTGATGGTTCCCTTGCTCAAATTTTTGCAGTCAACTGGGTCTTACTTCATGCTAAATGCGTACCCTTATTATGACCACGTGCAATCAAATGGTGTGATCCCATTGGACTATGCCCTCTTCCGTCCACTCCCTCCTAACAAGGAAGCTGTGGACGCCAATACACTCCTTCATTATACTAACGTCTTTGATGCTATTGTTGATGCGGCATATTTTGCAATGTTCTATCTGAACTTCACCAGCATCCCTATTGTTGTAACTGAGTCTGGTTGGCCTTCTAAAGGAGATTCATCTGAGCCAGATGCAACAGTTGAGAATGCTAACACCTACAACAGTAACTTGATTAGGCATGTGCTGAATAACACAGGCACTCCCAAACATCCTGCAATTGCAGTTAGTACTTACATTTATGAACTCTACAATGAGGATTTGAGTCCTGGGCCAATTTCTGAGAAGAACTGGGGGCTATTTGATGCCAATGGGGTGCCTGTTTATACTTTACACCTAACAGGTGCCGGTACTGTGTTGGCAAATGACACCACAAACCAGACCTTCTGTGTCGCAAGGGAAGGTTCTAACACAAAGATGCTGCAGGCAGCACTGGACTGGGCTTGTGGACCTGGGAAAGTCGACTGCTCTCCTTTGTTGCAAGGGCAACCATGTTATGATCCAGATAACGTGGTTGCACATTCAACATATGCTTTCAATGCTTATTTCCAGCAGATGGCTAAGGCTCCTGGGACCTGTGATTTCAAAGGAGTTGCTACCATCACTACTACTGACCCCAGTAAGCAACTAAATCCCCAGTAAATAAGAATTTCAGAGAAGGAAAGCAAGAGTATAACATCAAGCACTGTTCCATAATTGATGTGAATGAAGTTGTGAATATTATCTTCTGTTGGAGATCTACACCTTTGTTCTACAGATATCTGTGGACATGGTTTATTTCACCATGTGTCATTGCATATGTGAGGAATACCTGCTCACATGCTTGACTGGTTTGATATGTTTCAATTTTGTGACATTTAGGGAGTTCACAATTGTTTTGAGAAAAAAATTGGTTGTTAGTTTATTCAAACATGACTTGTAGACTGATATTGCTTCAAACACAGAAATTTTCCTTTGTTACTTATGGTTCTCATTGTTTACTACCAACAGAGTAGCCTAATTGTAATTTACTTGTGCAGGTCATGGTTCTTGTAAATTTCCTGGAAGGTATAGACTGAATTTTTTTGACTCCTTTGCTCTAATCATCATACATCATAGTGTATATCTAAATTCTGACCATTCTGATTATCATGTGTTCACAATGCATATGATTGCATGAATATTTTGATGAAAATAGTCCTCATTCTGCTCTGTATTTTCCTTTTTCTTTTTCTCTTTTTTGAGTGTAGTGCTGGAAGAAATGGCACCTTGACAAATAACACTTCACTGGCTCCATCCACAAATTCCACGAGTTCTGACTCTGCGTCATTATATTTGTATGCCACCAGTTCATTCACAACCTCTGTGCTTCTAGGTGTTTTGCTAACGAGCACGGTGTTCTTGTAGTATTTTTTGCAATTGTATCATGTGCGTTACTTGGATGGCACTGGAATTGTTGAGAAAATTTTGTTGGAGAGTTTGCAGCAGGCCCAGTTTTGTTCCTTCTGGAGAGGAGTTGAGGGTCGGCGGATGAAGTACTTCTAACTTGAGTGATTGCTGGATTTTTGTGTGAAACCAACGAAAAGAAAAAATTGGAATTACTGTTGTAACCATCTTTGTAGGTGAAATTTGGTTGTATTCTTTGAACTGTATTCATGACAGGTGCGTTTCTCTTAATGCTAGGATATCTTCTATTTTGCTCATTCAGCATAACAAAGTGTATGTATTTCTTTTCCCTTTCTGGTGCCTACCTAGGACCTTGAATGGATTTACTAAAGATATTTTGGGTTCATTTGTTGGTGAAAGGTCGAATTTCACACAAACCTTTTCATCCAATTGCAGTTCTGAAATTTTTTCACGACAGTACTGTTGATCCATGAGTATCTAGAGCTTGTGTAACGAATGTACAATACATAATATAGGCTTACTGATTCTCAAAGATGACTTGTGTCGAAGTACATTATTCAGCTTCGTTGCTAGAACTTAGCTTTGCTTTCATAAGACAAACATCACAAATGAACCCAGTAGAGCTTGGTGGACTACTCTGCAGATTGGCATGTCGCTTGCAATATGGTTTGTTGCAGAGATTGCATTTTGCTAGGTGAAGCCAACAATCTGTACACAGAATGTCTGCACAGATAGCCTCTTCCAGTTCTTCCACATCAACACATCCTCCGCACTCCTCACACCTGGGAATGCAGAAGTTGCATCCCCGACAATCTATGGACAGAGCATCTCTCTTCTTCTTGCAGGACTCCTTGGTGCAGTCAAATATCAGTCTCACTTCGCTGCACCTAGGGCATACTTCTACGTCAACTGTGTGGCAGCTTACCTTGTTTCTTGGCATCGGCAGATTTCTCCAGCTATGATAGTGGATAGGCTGTGGCTTTTGCTTTTCTAAGTTTGTTTGAAGATAAGAACTGAGTGTTTCAAAGTGTTCTCTCTTTAAGTTGTAGATGCCATCTATCTGCAGGCTCTTCAAGCTGTTGTGATGTTGAGTAAGCATCTTCACAACTCTTATAATTCCTTGGGGGCTTAAGCCAGTGCATGCTGGTATATGGAGCTGAATCAATAGACAGAAAATCATGGGTTAAAGATCACTTCTTTTTGTTGCCAACGCTAGTTAAAAGTTGAGATTCGAGTTGAGTCCAGCGGAGCTGAGTCGGGTCGTTGCTTCCTATAGCAACAAATCATGTTCTTGCTTATAAGATATGCTTAATAAGAGTTTAACATATATAATTTTCCAAAAACTCAGAGCGTTGCTCAATTCCATCTATCTAAAGATTCAAGTGTTGCATGCCAAAGAACAACGGATTTGAGTTCCTATCTATTTTAGCTAAAATCATAGAAAAATTGGTTTGATACAATTCCTTTCATTAGAGGAGCACCCAACTTCCCCACCACTCGTATCTTATCCATACCCATCACAGCCTTAGAATTGTTCAATTGGAACCTCGCAAATTATCAACCAAAAGTCTAGCAAAAATACAACAATCAAAGAACAAGAAGGGGCAACCAATCTGGTGAAATATATGAAACAAAAAGAAGTGCCCCAATATGGTGAAATATGCGAGACAGAAAAAAGTTCAATTTTGCGAAAGATACCTTACTGATAAATTGGTTTTTCTCTATGACCCTTTGGAGCCCATCATCTGTAATCTTTCCACAGTTTATGAGGGCCAAAGTTCTCAGCTTGCCTTTTGCCTTTGAAGTAATCTTCAGCAGAGCCTCATCAGACAAGCGTGAGCTCATAGGCTTCTCAATAAAGATATCCAGCCATGGCAATACATCTTTGTTCACTGCATCTCTGAGTGACCTGCAGACTTCACTTAGAGATAGAAGCTCAAACACAGGAAGGTAAGCCAAGACAAAGAAGATAGCCTCGTGGGGTGGTCCTGGTTCTGAAGCTTGGTTTTGACAGTCATTCCTGGAACTACGATGGGAAACAAGAGATGGAATAATTGCCAGATTACGCGTGGACTTATCAATGTCTTCGTGCTCGCCTTGCTCTACAAAATGTGAAACCTCCATGCCCAGAAGCTAAAATAAACGGGACCTTGAGTTCCAACAGAATACGAATTTTCTAAATTTGGATGGTGGATGTCTAGAAATGGAGTTTTGAGAGGGCAAAGAGAGAGATAGGCAAGAGAGGAGTCCAAATATATTGCAACCAATGTATTATATGGATGGACAAATAGCAGCCTCATCTTTGCAAGTCGGTTTCAGGACTACAGACAAGTCTAGATTTCATGCTTGCAAAGTAGCAGTATCTCGACTTTCCAATCTAACTAAGCAAAGAAAGGTCCCACTCCAATTCCAACCTTTTGGATCGGAACTCGAGCCCTTTTTTTTTTTTTTTTCCTTTTCGTTTTTTCTTTCTTTTATTACCATCGTTGACATGCTCGGTAGTCTCAAAATCGACCAACTCACCTCACTCTTCCCTTAAATGTGTCTACCGAAATGGGAGGAGGGGGCTAGAATATGAGCATAAATGATGTGCACATCCTTAGCATCGTTTAAAGAGTATAAAATTTTGTATGATTTATAACATTTATAAATTTATAAATTTAAGTATTTAAGTAAATATAAAATTGTAAAAAATTATTTAATATGATATTAAAATTTAATTTACTCTTCAATAAATTTTTCACTTATTAGTTAAAATACTCACATTTTGTTTCTTGTTAAAAAAAAAAAGAGTACCAAATGAGTTATTTTGTTAGGATATTGTTCTCTACTTAGATTGAGTTTTTAAGCAAAGGATTAATTTTTAACTCAGACTTTTAAGTGGTTGTGAAGTGTTGTGATTGATTTTGTTAGAATATTGTTTCTTTCTCCAAAAAAATAAGGTATCAAGTGATTGATTTTGTCAGAAAATTGTTCTTCACTCAGCCTGAGGTTTTAAGTGGATGTGACTTACCTAACAGCTATCCTATCACTGGCTTGTTTTTTTTCTCTAAAAAAAATAGGAGTAGAGTGTATGGGAGGTTCCCTTAAGTTATCTGACAAGCATTTTGACGTCAGCAAATATTTATCGTATTACTGACATTTCCTTCTAAAAAAAAGGGTAACAAGCGATTGATCTTGTTAGAATATTGTCTTATATTTATAGGGCATCGGGTTTGCTGTGTTCAGCTGCAGTTCTGCTGATTTGCAAGAGAAAATCATTTCAAGTGAATATGCTACCAGTCACCAAGCTGGATCACCCTTCTGCTCTGATACATTATTTTATAGGTTTACTTAATCTCTTCTTCTTCCATTTTCCTTAACAGTTGGAGCCAGGAATGACATAATTATCCTTCATAGTCTTGCTTCCATAAGAAGGTTTTCTGTTAACAACTACTCAGAAAGAGCAGCATTCTTCATTTTCATACAGCAAGGTGTGTTGTACAGCAGAGAAGACAGAAAATTATGGATATTACAGTCTGTAATTTTTGAATTATGGATATTACACCTTGTGGAATTCATGTTTTTTAAACTTTCAGTGGTCTAACGGCTCAACAGCAGTCTTAAATAGCAAGATGTAAACTTTGTCAATGGAAAAATATAAAAATCCCCCAATGCTATGAGTAACATATGAACCAAAGCTAGTTCCAACAATGCAGTGCCAAGCTGGACCATATGCAGAGTCAAATTCCTGTCAGGCCAAACCATCAAAGAAAAGCTATAAGCTGGTTGAATGTTGAAGTGAAATGGCACTTTGTCAAATCTATTGAGCCAATTCGTGATTAAGAGTAAGAACCGGCAGAAATTTGCCCACTGCTCTTTCTCAGGATCCGGCTATTAACTGGTGCACAATACTAATACAGATGATCTGACACAAATGAGATGGCATGATCTTATTTAACCTTCTATCAAGAGTCCTGGAAGAGATGAAAAATGGAAACAGCATTCCTTTCAAGTGAAGCGAGCTACCTAGTGCTCTGACTTAACATGAAAAAAAAAAAAAACCAAGTTCCTCAGTATTCTATCCAAAATGCCAAATTAGTTAAAGTTTTGTCATTTCCCAAAAAGGGTCAGCTTAAAGGAAAGAAACTATTTATCTTGAATCTAATTGAAGACAATGTCTTCAGTAGCAAGGAGGTCAAACTTGAAGGAGGAAGAAAAAAATGTCAGAAAGCTATTGTGTTGCATATTAGACATTATTAGATATATTTATAGTTTGTTTTACATCTTATACTCTGTTATATATATTTTTGTGCTAACTATATATATAAACATTTTCAACCAAAAACACTTAAAATTTTAATTTTTTTAATTGACTGGGACCTTGAATGAGAATGATGCGGAACTGCTTACTCAGCCATGTAATGGCACTCATTTTTAAATTAGTGACACTACCACAAGTCCACCCAATCGGACCACTTTGCTACAAGTCGCGGAATATGTTTCACCCAAGGCGTAGACCCGGAAACATGAGAACGAAACCATTGAAAAAAATGAAAATAAAACCATTGATCAGAGTCTAGCTGTAGACACAGGAGAATCATTGAAGCCAAATGAAATTAAACAAGTCTAGAAACATAATCCAGTTTCTTCCTCAAGAGATAAACCAGATCGGTCTAAGCATGTACCATACGACAAAGATCATAACTCAGAAAAGGGAAAAACAAAGACAATATATTATGGGAAAAGAAGGTTGTCTTGCCTCACCTTCTTCAGGGCAAAAGCGAGGCGTTTGCTGTCGAGTTTTTTTCCAGGCATGGAGTCAAGCTGATCACGAGCGCACCCGAAAGCTCGGTTCTGCAAAAGGATGGGCATATCAGAAGCTCTAACGAGAACGTTGAGCCGGTCGTACTGCTCTTGCTGCTCTCTGGCTTTCTTTTTCTCTATCAAGCTGCTCAGGAACCGGCTCCTCCTCTCCAGTTCCAGCTCCGCTCCTTCCATTTCGCGTCCACTCTTTCACTTACTCTCTCATTTCTAAAAAACCCCAGAAAGCTTCTCTTGTCATTTCACGATAGCAGTGACTTTTGAGGGTGAAAGAAGGGGAAAAAGAATAGGAAATGGAGACAGCAACACAGAGCAAAAGAGAAGGGAAGAGTGAGCAAAGTTCTTACTAGATATAATGCACTTTGGCTTTCTTTTTCTCTTTTTCAATTTTTTTTTCCCTTTTTCCTTCTCTTTTATGCTTATTTTCTCAGAGTTTAGACACGAGCAGGTCATTGTTGGGTTAGGTGCAAGGGGGGGACAAAGCTTTTGAACTTCAATGATTAGCAGAAACTTGAAACCGACCAAAAACACGCTTGCCTTTCGACTTTTTTTCTTCTTTTTTTTTTTCTTCAACATTGTGGGGGCTTTATGGAATAGAGTAGATTGACAGATTGGTTCTTAATAGTTATAACGTAAACATTTCAGTGCGTGTTTATTTGACGATGTGGGGTGGTCTGAGCGTGGCAGTAAAAAAATGGAATCTTCAAAGAGAATGTTATTTGACAAAATTTTCTACATTGGAAAAGTAAAAGAATGGTTTGCTCACAACTTTTACAAGATAATTGTTGAGTGTTTGTATTAGACGGTAGCCATCCACAGTTGAAAGCACACCTTTGGAGGGGCCAAAGCTGAGGCCCTCTGGCACGCCATGTATAGCCAATTTGGGCAGACACCTGATAGCAATTAATCTTGGGGTTAAGTCTGGATGGCGTTCGGATTAAATTTAGAATATTATTGTCTACAGTTTAACTCCCAACATCAGCACCGTTGCTGAGGAGTTATATTGATTGCTGATAGAGCCATTGTTCCGCCCCAAAAAAAAAAATGAAATAATGAAGGTGCTTGGCGAAGTATTCTTACACTACACCTCTTTTCTATTTAAAAAAAAAAAAAAAAAAACGCCGTTAAATAAGCAACCAAATTCAATAATGATCCTCGTGGGAATCATGAGATAATGGGTCTTTCGAGCCAAAAGCTCGTAAAAGCATGAGAGAGTGAGTGTTTAGTTTAACTTTTAGTCTTAATATTATTGTTTTCTTTTTTTTTTTGTTTAAGAGTAGATACGATGGTTTGTAGTAAAATTTTTATAAGTTGTTAGTTGTTGATAAATATTTTAAAAGTATGTCAAAGTTTTTTTTTTTTTTTCTATCAAATAGTATTTGATTGTTCTTTTTTGTAGACTAAATTATCCTTAATAAAATACCTCCAATTTTTCTAAGCAGAGCCCAAGGGTTGGAGAATCATTGAGGGATTACTTTTCTTATTACTCTGAGTGTTTTGTTTTCTTTGAATTTTATTAGTGACTTTTTTCTTTTATTTCCTAGTCTTTACTAATAATTTTATGAAAAAAAAAACATGAGTTTGTTAGAAGCCAAAAAAAAAATATATTTATTATAATAAAAGAGAGACAAAATGACCTAAATAATTATATTTATTATTTTAATAATATCAATTTAAATAAAAACTAAATTTTTTTATTCAATAACAACAACAACCACAACAATAATAATAATAATAATAAATAACAAGAAACAAACAGAAATGACAACTAGCAGCAATTGCTAAACCACTAAAGCAAAGCTGGAGATCAAGTCATCGGCTTTCAGGCAAACAAACGCAATTCCGGGCAAACATCAGAGGTGGTGTGGATCCCACAAGAAAATTTCATCCCCTTTTTTTTTTGGGGGGGGGGGTGTGTGTGTTTCTGCGTTGTCATTCATAGGTGCCTGACTTTCTTCAGGCATTTGGGCACGGGAGTTGACCAAGATTGGTCCAAAATAGAACAGCACTTCAACCCTGAAAATTCCAACTAAAGTTGTCGAGTTGTGACAAAAGCAGAATTCCCAATGTTTATGTTAGTTATGAGGTCCCTAAATTTCAGAGCTTCAAAGATGTCAATATACCATTTTAAATTGGATCAGAATGTTGGGTAAGAGCAAAAAGAAAATATACAAACGTTCAAGCAGTCTTTTTATTATTATTATTATTATTATTATTGGAGCAAAATTGAAGTAATTTCAACAAGTTCTTCTAATACTCGAACGCCCTCCTAGACTCCTAGCCCTATATTAGTCGATGTTCGATGTACAATTTAATTAGGATATGTGGAGGAAGTTATTCTATGTAGTTCAAGCAATTTTGTTCATTCACCCCTAAACAAGTTCGATAATTAATTTAGGCCACGCTGTCAAACCAAAATTGGTGGAAAAATAATAATCAAAATATTACTTTACATTTAGAATATATTTCATCATTTTTATATTTTAGTAATAAAATGAAAATATTTGTTTGTCTTTTTGGGCTGACCCTCACCAGGTCTCATTTTATATATATATAAAAATATATATATATATATATATATATATATATATATATATTTATAATTTGTAAAATAAAAGATTAAAAAAAAATTGTTGAGCATAAAAAAATTGATCAAATAGTGAAGGCCACTTTGGTGCTCTTTAAACCATTCTCAAAAATATAAATGTTTAGTTTCTCTGTTTTTTTTTTTTTTTAACTTAATTGCCACACCCTCCTCCGCCCACGGCCAAACAGAGAATAGGATGGGACTTGTTTCTAAGCCCTCCACACACCTGTGAAAGACCAATTCTCAACAGTGGGGAGTTAAAAAAATAAAAAAAACTCTTTCTTTCTTAAAACAATGTCAATTGAGCAACTCATTAACCAAACAATAATACATAAGCAGAAGTAATATGATCTTCTTCATGCAAAAAAAAAAAAAAAAAAAAAAAAAAACAACGTTAGGGTACATCTAGACAGATCTCCCTATGATTCATCTCACACCTTATCAAATTCTTTGTTAAATTTCTTTAGTTCTTCCTCTTTTTGCTTTAATCTAGTTAATATAATAGGCACTGTAATTCTAGGATTTTCAACTACTATATCTAGCACTTCATTACCATAATCTCCGTATAGTCTTTGAACGCACCTCTTAAAATGAATTGCTCTTTGTCCTCTGATTTTATCTAGGGGAGTCTTGTTCATCAAGTATTTTCCACATGTACTGGCAGATTGGATCCAACTCACCAGCATTTCAATCTCGTACTTCTCTTCCTCCCACAGATCCTGAAGACTTGGACGGTTGTACTTACGCTCATAGTTGTGGCTTTCAGTTTTTGGAGGGTTGGCCACGCAGCAATCATTCAGAATTCCTAATTTATGCTCGGTTCTTCTAGCTGTGGTGGGTGACACTTGATGCTCTTTTGGAAGAAGCTGATAGCTTGGAGATATGTACTTAACCGAATCGTCGTCCTCCTTTTCCCAATCTCTTTCTTTCGTTCGTTCATCAATTTTCTGCTTTTTAAGTCTGCGTTCTGACTTCCCTTGTTCAATCTTATGAAAATTCTCGCAATCCTTTAGGAGATGCTTGAACTCGTCTGTAAGATCAGGATGCTTCCCTATCAAACTAACCACCCGCTCTTCTAATTGTTCCTTTATGATCTTTTCATTGCTATAGTAATGGAATAGCTTCAGGAATGCAAAGTAATCCTCTGAACAAGCTAGCGTCTGCTGAACTTTTTGGCAGAAGTGGATCCCTTGTTTCTCAATGCTCTCTACTGAATAAACGGGCTCCACCTCTTTTTTATCAATTGAGGCCAATGGAATTGGTTGAAAAACTGATGCAAGTATACTGAATTCCTTGTTCGAATCATCCAGATCATCCTCATCGGCTCGACTACTGTTGGCGAGGAAAGTTTTAAACTTGCAAATCAAATCGTCGTGACCTTGGAAGATTTCCTTGATCCTGGGCAGCACATCTTCAGGTATGCCGTTGCCCCCGTTATTTTGGTCATCCATACGATACATAACCCGGACATAGCTCTCGTATTTGTCAGGCTGATTGTCGAACCTAGCTCTGACCTCAGCAACAAAACCGCAGGCACAAGCCCATTTCTCATCGCTGGATTCAGTCGAATCCCTCTGTCTCTTCATCTCTCTCAATCGCTGGGTCTTCTTTCTTTTGGCGTGGGTTGCGCGGCAGATGGATTGGATGCAACGTCCTATTTTACGGGGTTGCAGGTTTTAGTTTTAGGGAAAATTGTCAATGATGAAGGCGTTGAGCGTGTATTGATATGTCCTAGATAGATTTTGTAAGAATGAAATCCGAGTTGCGCTAGAAATTCAAGCTGCATTAGGAATTTGAATTGCATTAGGATTTAGGACTTCCAAATTGATGTTGATGAGATGGACAACTAGACAAACTAATAAAAATAAAAATAAAAACAAAAAAAAATCAGAAGGAGGTTTCCATGTTGCATTAGAAATTCCTGTTTTTCTATTGCTTGTAATTTAAACTAGGGACAATAACCTTCCACTAATTCTTAAATCTCTCCCTTCTCATCTTGTCCCACTGAAATCCCAACTTGAGATTTCCAATTCAAAGGTTCAAACTTTAATAATCAAAGAAAAAACAAATGATCCATAATGTCTTAAGGAGATATATATATATATATATATATATATACATACATATATACATGTATAAGTATATATTAGTAAGTTATATATATACACACATACATATATACATGTATAAGTATATATTAGTAAGTTGAGGAGCAAATCTCAGGTCAAGTTTGCCAAAAGGCCAGACTTTGTAGTTATATAGAACATAAATATGAGAAGCAACATTAATAACAAGGTTGAAATATACATGCCACAAGAATTTACTAGCTGCAACCACTTAACTAGTTTTAGTGATCACCAAGACCACCAGGCTAGGAAGAAATTAGGAATCCAATCTTTGTTCCGTTCCAAAATTTCTCACTTAAAAGTGAGATTTAACTTGGGCAACAAAAAACTCTCTTGTAGTGTTTCTATGCACCCTCTTTTTCACTAATACCTAAAAACTAACTATTTCAGAAATACACAAAAAAATAAAAATAAAAAATTCCACCACTTGCTATTAGCAGGAGTGTCTTCACACAGCAATATATAGATATGCGCAATGTTTTTTTGTGCTTCCTCTTTTTTGTTTAAATGCCAGCGACAAGCTCCATCCCATTTGTTTCACGTCCCATATCTTCAACACTAGTTCCCCGATTGCTTTCATCACTGCTGCTCCACAACAACAGTATCGGTTTTTTTAGTACTTCCATGTTCTTGTGTTTGACCGTTATTTTAAGCTCGCCAATAATTACAACAATACTAGCTGCACACCAACCAGAGGCGAAGAATGCAAGTTAGAATGATCCCCATCGCATGGCATCTTAAAAGCTCAGATGATCAATTCAACAAGCTTGATCAGACCAATAAATTGGAAGCACAAAACTTAGATCAATCTGGTTCTTCAATCAAATCGGATAAGAAAGTGATCCCAAGAAAACCACTTGGCCCTTTTTTAATCCGGACAATCGGACAAGTAAATCAGGCATGTTATTACCAAAAAATTTTATTTCTTATTTTTTTTAATAAAATTTTGTATATGATTATAGTATTTTATTAAAAATACTTGTACATATATATATATATATATTTATATTTAAAAAGAACTTACTCATTTTTACATATTGTTTTTAGACAGGATTTAGCCTAACAATTTTATTGCTAGTATTTGGGAAATACTTGTGTCCCTCACATTTTTGACAAAGCAATGTAGTTAAAAATTCCTTCATTGCTTATATATGCTCATGGCATTATGGGAAAAGTCATGTCATGCATAAAAATGGACGACCTTTTGTTTCATGTTAAAAATAAGCACAGCCCATTTCTTCGTTTCCTTGAATGACTAAAACTAATAATGAAAGTGCTTTTGTGATTATGATAGTTCCTTCTTTTTTTTTTTCATGTACGGACAGGATCTTCTAAAAATAGTAAATGGAATAGTATTAATGACTTCATTTGGGAGTCTGGTGATAAGTATTGATTTGATTTTAGTTTCTCTTATTAATGCTTGCTCTCTAATAGTCCAAGAACCTAATATTAAATTTTAACTTTATTAATACTAATATCCGATAAAAGAAAATTTTATTTAAGCTCAATAGTATTTGGACAAAGACATTAATAAATAACTTTTAATTTTTGCAATAATTCATATTTTTACAATGCACATTTTTTTTTCTATTTAAGGGAATATAAAAAAAAAAACCCACCTTTAAACAAGCAACCAAAATTGCCTTCCCTTGAAATTAACTTTTAGTCTTAATGTTATGGTTTTGTTTTTTAAAAGTAAACACCTGATGGTGTTTAGTAAAATTCTTATAAGTTGTTATTTGTTGATAAATATTTTAAAAAATAGGTCAAAGTTATTAAATAGTGCTTAATTTGCGAGTTTTTATATTTTTTAAAAAATTTATTTTATACAACTTAATGTTTTTTTTTTTTTTAAAAAAAAAAAAAAAGCAGCAATAGGTAAACCACTAAATCAAGGTTGGAGGGGAAGCCATCTGTTTTCAGACAAACTAATGCAATTAATATCCGAGATGGTGTGGATCCCACAAGAAAATTTCCAATCCTTTTGGGGGTGTCTGTGTCATTATTCATAGATACCTGACTTTTTGCAGGCATTTGGGCACGGCCCTTGACCAAGATTGGTCCAAGATCGAACTGCTCTCTACGTGCAAAATTCCGCCAAAAGTGACTAATGATGATGTCAAGTTGTGACAAAAGCGGAATTCCCAATCTTTATGTTAGTTATGAAGTCCATAATCTTCAAAGCTTCAAAGATATCAATATACCATTTTAAATTGGATCAGAATGTTGTTTTTCTGTTGGAACGAAATTAAATTACTTTCGACAATTTCTTCTAATACTCGAACACTCTCCTTAACTCCTAGTCTTATATAAGTCAATGTTTGATGAACAATACTCCCTTACATGAAATAGAAGGACAAAGAGGAATTCATTTTAAGAGGTGCGTTGAAAGAGATTATGGTCATGAAGTATCCATGTAGTGGTGGCAAATCCTAGAGTTGCAGTGCCTATTGTAATAACTAGATTGAAGCAAAAAAGGAAGAACTAAAGAAATCTAACCTTTCCACTAATTCTTAAATCTCTCCCTTCTCATCTTGTCCCACCGAAATCCCAACTTGAGATTTCTAATTCAAAGATTCAAACTTTAATAATCAAAGAGAAAACAAATGATCCATAATGTCTTAAGGGATATATATATGTTAGTAAGTTGAGGAGCAAATCTCAGGTCAAGTTTGCCATAAGGCCAGACTTTGTAGTTATATAGAACTTAAATATGAGAAGCAACATTAATGACAACGTTGAAATATACATGCCACAATAATTCATTAGCTGCAGACACTTAACTAGTTTCAGTGATCACCAAGTGCCACTTAATTAGTTTCAGTGGTCACCAAGTGCCACTTAACTAGTTTCAGTGATCACCAAGTGCCACTAAATTAGTTTCAGTGGTCACCAAGTGCCACTTAACTAGTTTCAGTGATCACCAAGTGGCTAGGAAGAAATTAGGAATCAAATCTTGTTATGTTCCAAAATTTCTCACTTAAAAGTGAGATTTAACTGAAAAAACAAAAAAAAAAAAATTCTCTTGTACGATTTCGGTGCACCCTCTTCTTCACTAATATCTAACAACTGACTATATTACAGAAGTAAAGAAAAAATGTCCACCACTTGCTATTAGCAGGAGTGTCTTCACACAGCAATATATAGATATGCAATGTTTTTTTTTTTTTGTTACTCTGTTTGTTTAAATTCCAGCCACAAGCTCCACCGAATTTGTTTAAAAATTGTTAGATATCTTTTATAACATTCAATTTTAATTGATTGTTTGAGTTGTAGTTATAACAAATCAGATATTACAAGTAACCCTTGCCAATTAAGTTGAGGTCTTCCCTTTATTTTTTCATTTCTTAGTTATTTACTAGTGTGAATTTCTAGTCATTAAAATGATAAATTGATGGTAAATTGATTTGTTTGAGTTATGAAAATCACGTTAAATTAATATAAAATGTATCATGTTAGTCTACAAAATAATGATTTATAATTATTCAAGGTGTGTATTAGTACTTAATTCATCAACTCTATTTTATTTTTATACTTTTAGTCATTAACCATGAAGAAAAAGTGTATTAAAAAGAAAAAAAAACAAGAAGGTTTCATTTAATGCAAGAAAGGTAACAACTTTCTTTTCAAGCCTTTCAAAATAGTAACAATTAACACAAAAAGAACAAAATGTACACGAAGAGATGCAAAGTATGCAGTCAATAGTGAAATTAAATATTTCTAATCCACGTACTAGGTCACAATAAAAAGAGATATTTTCACAAGAAGATGGATAGACTATAATTACAACTACTGTTAATCTAAGTGAGTAATAACATAAAAAAGAACTAAGTTATGATAGTAAAAAAGTAATGAACTCAAATCATAGACAAAGTGGACAATTTAGGTTAATAAGGACAACTTCTAGTCAAAGGAGAACAAAACTTACCATATAGGAAGGATCAAAAGAGCAACAAGAAGTAAAACAAAGAGACATGTAAAAAAATTAAAAGATATTTCTTTAGTTATATAATCCATTTAATTCTTTAATTTAAAATTTAATAATTATAAATTTTTACTAATATTGTTTTACTGTATATATTAAAAAAATAAAAGAGGACTAACAAGAATAAGTGTAATACATGCAATAAGTTGAGAAGAAAAAATTAGCAAACTTTAAGTGAATTTAGTAATTTTTTGGGTATGTTGGCTAAGGATGTCGAATTGGTGTCATTAAATGTAGAGACTTGACATATGGTATATCCTAAAAAAGAGAATGCTTTATAAAAACTTGTATAAGTAATGCATATTAGAAATTTTCTTTTTTATTTATAGATTTTTTTTCCCATTACAATCAATATTTTAAATATTTTAAATAATTATAAGATAAATATTAAATTCTTGAAAAAGGTAGGAAGTAGATGATAACTACAATTATAACAAGTTGAAGGACTTAAAAGTACTTGATAAAGAGAGCACATTATACAAATACAAGATTGATAGAGAAAGATTGAAAAACCGTCCACCGCATATACCTTTGAAACAATTTAAACACTTATTAAAATACTGAAATTTTGAACAAACAAATGTTTAATCTTATATCATTATTTGATATATGTGAAACCATCTCTTTTGATTATAATTTTACTTTGATGTATTGTTATTACAATAATATGCATACATGTGTTGGCAAAAATCAACATAATAAATCAATAAAAACAAAAAAAAAAATGCATATTATAGGTATAAAGAGTTTTGCTAGAATTTGAGAACAAATGGTAGTAAATCACAAAAACAACCACTAATTCACAATTGTTACATTTGTCACGTTAATCTTGCTCATTATCTAACCATAATTAGGTATCCTTTGAATTTTATGTTACATATTTAGTTAATCTTGAAAAACGGTTACAAAATTACAAAAAAGAAAAAATCATGTTATACCAATAAATATTGATGAGAATCAGAGTACATGACTCTCACCAAATTTGCCTTATGTGATTTGGTATCAGTATTTAGTGTCATTTTATATTACTTTAATTTGCTTTATTTTGTTTCATTGATGTCATTTATATTAAAAAAAATTACAATTCTAGTAAAAATTCTTCTTCTTGGGTTGAAGTCTCTAAAGTTATGTGTAAAAGAAAAAATCAATTAAGAATACAACCTTTTAAATGAGACAACATCTCATCATATTATAAGTGATAAGTCAAGTAAATTATTGCATAAAATTTACTGTCAGTAGTTATGTAAGATAATAAACAAAGCTCCAGGGTGATGTAGACGGACGCGCAAGTAAGTAGCGTGTGGAAAATTACTCGACTTCTCTCTTGTTGCTGTTCAGTATTTAAGAGATTTGCCGATGTGGGATTGCTTGAAGCACGGGAGCAAGAGACTGTAAGGAGTGAGGCAGTTTTAGAAGGAACTTTCCAGGCAGGTTCAAACATAACGTTTCAATCAGCAAGCAAACCACTCTAGTAAGCCTGGTGACTAGAGAAGTGTGAAGATGATTCAAGAAAAAAAGAAGAAAAATTTTCCAACTCGTGAGATCTACGACAAAACCAATCATTTAGGGAACGACAAGCCACAGTGCAGGCCTACGAGGGAGAAAGTACAAAAAAGCTCAGCAATAAAGAGTTATAAAATAGCAGCATCAACAAAGTAGTTATAACCAATAACAAATGTAAAGTCAATTACGTGGAAAGCTCACAAAGAGAAGATCAGTTGTTTATTGGTTTGTCATGTAGCAAAATGCAAGCGAGAAAGAACTTGAGCACATTGACAATGGTTACTCAAATCACACAAGCAGTAAAATTGATATATTTACAAAGATTGATGCAATTATATATTAACAGTTCGAACTAAGCAAGGTACTAAATATACTTTTGATGTGTTGGTGCCTGAAGTGAATCAGAACATGCTTTTTATTGCTCAAATAATGCAACGTAGTTATTTTTGCCATTGCTCGCAATACTAAAGCAAATTATATGATTTTTATGATGTCGAAATTATAAAAATGCAAATGTTAAATTAGATTATATATATATATATATATATTCTTTGAAATGGAGTTATCCTATGATTTCTAGTCTCAGTATGCATGGAGAGGAGACAAATCTACAACATACGAGATTTGGGTTCCGTAATGTACAGTATCTCATGTTTTTGCAAGCAAGGGGACTTGGGTAAGGGATATATATATATATATATATACCTGTTCTATTAGATCTTTTCTGAGCATGTGCACCCTATCATTTAGGATGATAGCACAGAGAGCTCTTCCAAAATAAAAGGAAAAAAAAAAAAGAAAGAAAAGAAATATTTGACATATAAACTTTTTTTTATATATATATATATATATATATATGTTGTACGTTCATCATTTTAATATCTGATTTCTTTATTGTATGCTGTTTATTTTATTTTTGGAATAGGTCAGGATTATGTGCCACAGTGTGTTCACATTTAAACACATAGTAGTCGTTCCTAAATGACTTGGGTATGCTCCGTAGTACACTACTAATTGTCAATTACAAAGTGGAAAATGAGGCCATTCTACGTATATTTTTCCTTTACAGAAATATTATAAAGACGAAGAGAATAGAGGCAGCTAGAGGTGGCTGACGTCAATTAATATTTTTGTAAGATTTAATTTTTATTAAAAAATACATTACGCGTTATAAAAATTATACAATACGTAACCAGAATGTATAATTCGGTTTGAAAAAGTTGTAAATGCAAGCGTTGAATTTCACATTTTTAAACTTTTTCTTATTAGACATATAGCAATATTTGTCTCTTTTATACAGGCCGTGTGGTTTTCAGTAAGAAAAAATATTTTAATATAATTGACGTCATGGGAAAAAAAAATCAGGTTACTTAAATTTTGAAAAAACTAAAAATAGATATTTAAATAAAAATATTTAATTTAAGTAAATATTTAAAATATGTGAATTAATTTGATTTTTTATTTTTTTTTTAGAGATTCAAATTAGAAATCTCCTTAATTGAGTTACATGTTATATTTTCTTACAATTTTCAAGCTTTTTTTTTTTTCCTTATGTTGTTTCCCAAATAAAGGATGATTCTTTTTTTATTTTTATTGATTTTTTTCCGATTCTTTTTCTCATAATCCAAACACAACATATGCATAAAGTTTTATGGTCACCACTTCAAGTACACACACATGTCATGTCAATTAGTATTGGACTACTTATCGAAAATGTTAATATAAATTATGTTAAATATTGAGATTAACTTTAATTATTGTTTCATTATAAAAAATATAAAAATTATATAATTATTGTTTAATACAATTTTGTAAAGGTTAATAATAAATACTTTTAATACTTTCTGAAATTTAGACGAAGAAGAAGAAACATAATAAGATTGTAGGAATAGTTTTTTTTTTTAATATATAAATTTACAAAAAAAAAAGAATACATCATAAATAAAAGTCAAGATTTCACGCGTTCTAGAAGATATAAATACTTATAGATATTATAATTTGCGCGTTTATGCATGTCTCTAGAATTTCCAACAATCGGTTTAAAAGACTGAGTACCCAATTGGATTATTTTCTAATAACATAATATCTATATAACAATATTGTACCTCGTAGGCTAGTTTGAAAATATTCTTAAACTCTGTTAGATTGATGTGGAGACGTCGATTCCTGAAATTATCTGAAAAAAAAAAAATTAATTGTGTTAATTAATTTGATGATACTCTTATATATATTGTTTTTGTGTGAATCAAAAAGTAAAATTTGTTATCTGTGAATTATAATTCTCAAGAATCACTATTTTTTGTTTTTTGTTTTTTTCAAAGATAGGAAACCAATGTAGTGGTCGTGGTTAATAAACATTGAAAAAAAAAAATTACAAGTTAGCATTAGAATTTTATTTATTATCTAGATGTTGTTTCTCACAAAATAATTTAAATTTTTAAATATATAAATATAATATTAAAATTTTATAATCAAAAAAAATTAAATGATAAATATATTATTAAAATTTTTGTAAACAAAAGTCATATATTTAAAACCACATTATTCTCAAAATAAATGGCCGTCGTCATGTATACGCAGTTCAAATGAAATGTGGACCCACCTTTTGTTTGACTGAAAAACAAAGAAAAAAAATTTTCCGCTCCAAGATTTATAAATGCAAATGCATATACATAATGTGGAGTCCGGAAGTGAAAAGTTGTAAGAGATAAATGTCACAGGGGGAGAAGGTGGCGTCATCAACCTCATCATCAGTGAGGGCTCGAGGGAAATGGAGGAAGCTGCTTGCGGTCATCGCGGTGGTCAACTCTGGCTCATTCAGATTCAGCAGCCCTGCCTCTGCAGCCAATGGTTCTATCCCATCTGATGAGGATGAGGTTGCAATGGTTCATGTCGATCAGGTGATTATACTGATCTCCAAGTTAACTTCAAGTCTTCTATGATTATTTCGGAAGCTAAAAATTTTAGCCCCCTGAAAAACAAAGAAAACAGTGTAGCTAACCCTTTTGGTCTTTTCTTGATCAACTTCGAACTAAACTAACCCTTTTGGTCTTTTCTTGGGTTGTACTGAGTCTATTATTTAAAATGCTGCACATGTTATTTGTTGACGGAGCCACCCATTATCGATCCATCCACGTAGCCCAATCCGATTCCCATCGGTTGCTCCATGTGAGCTTTAAATGCTTTTGCAAGCAAGATTTTGTAAAACAGGTCAAAACATATTCTAACTCAGCCCTTCTCTAACCAACTTGGTCAAACTGGTTTTGGGATCAGAGAGGAGTTCGCCTTAATTAAGGTGAGTATTGTAAAAATTTACAGGTTATCCATGGCATTTGGTCCGGATATACTTTCCAGAAGTTAATTATATTATTTCATAAGATGTTTTAGCCCTCTCCACTTCTGAATTTTTGTTGGGTATCTTTCACTGGAATTTAGGCTCGTATTAGCACCGAGGAGAGCATCTTTGAAATTCAGCTGGTTGTTACTTCCACTGGAACTTCACCTGAGACTCAATATTACAGCTGCACAGATGCTGAACAAGATGATGATGGTAAGGGAAATTACAGAGTACCGTGGAGGAGAAATAGCTCGAATCGAGGCATCAGCATGGAGACTAATAACGTCAGCCCCATGAGTGTCCAACAAAGCAGTGGTGGAAATGAACATTGCGAACAATTCTGTGGGAGAGATATCTCAAAACAAAAGGTTGGAATTGAAAGGAAAGATGGTGGATTTCAAGAAAAAGTTCTGTTTTTTCATGCCAAATAGATTTATTTGTGATTAAAATTCAACTTTTCTATTTTGTTGGTAGGTCCTGGAGTGGATTTTTGCTATTGCCAATTTGATTGTGGAGTCATTATCCATAGCTTTGGACCAGCTTTCCTCGCAACGCAAGCATGTTTTTCTGCCAGTTTGTCTGGGAATCTCCATCTCAGCTGTGCTTATTTGTCTCTGCGAGTTTGGTTGTAAGATTTGGAAGGAAAAGGCTATTTGGGAAAAGAGAGGCGTTTTTCCTTGGTTCTATTATCCTTCTGGAGTTCATGTTGGTTCCTTTGCAGAAGTTATTGGGTTGGCTTGTGCCTCTGGTCAATGCATAATCACCATAATTAACTATGCTTTGTTCCTTAAGCATGGCCACGTTACAATAAAGGTATCCATTTGGGCCACCATCTTTGCCGTTGGTCAATTGTGCTCCAAAGTGCGGGGGGAATTCAAGCAGAATGTTCACAAGCGAGAATCATCTCCTACAGACCTAAAATCTTTAGTCTAGCTTGTGACTCGTCTTTAGGCCACAAGGATGCAATTCTGGCTAAATCTCTTAGTTACTTAATCCTTACTAGACATAGCAAAGCCCTTTCATATGTCTTCTCATGTTTGCAATCCTTAGTTGAGTGACCTTATGCTGATGGTAACCTGCTTACAGGGCAACCGCACGAGTCCAAACTGTCACTTTCCCTCACTCGTGGAGATAATTGCAAGCAGACCACATATATGTACATATTAGCTCGTCATGTCAATTATACGGCCATAGTCAGGCTGACACATGCAAAATTCAATTGATTTGATTAATAAAGAACAGGGTTATGTGCAGAAATTTGTTTGCATGAAGACAGCTTCCGATCCTCTGTTCACTTGTCATTCTCTACAGCGGACATCGGTTTATTAGTTGAATCACGTTCACAAAGCTTTATTGTTGAATCTCTGAATATGTTGTTCGGCCACAAGCCCCGCAGAAGCACTAAAGATGCCCATTAACAGACTGGCTACAAGTCCAGTAACTCGCAATTCGCACACATTTTAGAGTCACTTTCTAACTAAATTCAGGCGCAACAAAAAGAAGAGTCGAATACATTTGGTGGGATTGCTTGGGAATCAGCATGAACCAGCCGTAGGCCCAATCCCAAATTCTCAATCCCTTGAACCATAAGGCCTGATCTTAATGATATACCTTGGGCCAGAAAGTTGACCTGAAAACTGAGAAACTTGGAACCGATTGAACTGAAACAAAGCACATACTTCCTCAAATTGGATCGGCACAAGCAACATTTGAACCAATCGGCTCTTCAATTTCCAAGTTTCTTGAAACTTCTGGAAAGTAATTTGTACAGTCAGAAACATTAGCTGAAGTAGAAAGATCGATACTTGTATTTCCTGCTCGTCTCATGCATGGAAGATAAATATGAAGGGTTTCAAATAGAAATATACTTCAATTATTCCAATGAACTGGCTTAGATTGGAATAGCCACCTTCTTTCGACCGTCAGACGAAGAGATGCAGAAGGTTTAGTTATTTATTATCATGTGAATTGGAAACATTAATGACAAATGCTGCAACTCTATTCTTGAATTTATGATCAACAAAAATAACAAAATATTTTGAACTTTGCATAATAATAATAGGAGGAGGATCCCAAACATAAGAGTGAATTCAATCAAAGGAGCATATTAAATCAAAAGGAGCATATGATTCATAATTATTATCATTAAATAGCAAAGCATAATGTTTAGCCAACTAAAAAGATAAACAATCAATTTGTTTTTGTTTAACAAATCCTAACAAGTCTATACCAATTAGATTATTCAAAACCTCAAAGGAAACATGACCAAGACAGAAGTGTCACGTTTCAAATGTAACAACCACAATACTAACATATTTACTTGATGGGAGATGAACGGAAGTGAGTTTAAACAACTGACTCTCTTTACACCCTATCTTAAACATCTGTCTCGTCTTAGGATTATGCGTAAAACAATCATAACTTAAAAAATGAACATTAAGTCCAAGATCATAAAGTTGTTCCATAAAAATTAAATTAAGTGAAAATTTTGGTATTAAGAAAGTATTTAGTAATATAAGATTAGATGTAAATACATATTAACTTAACTAACAGACATAAAGGAAAAGTTAGCAGTGTGTATAATGGGTGCATACAAAATTAATTACTTAGTTTTGAACAATGATATTATAGAATTTATATAATTGCAAATAAGTAAAGTTAAAATACCAAGAAGAATTAATACTTAATGTGACAGATAGGACAATGGTTTTAAAATTATTAGATTGGAAAAAGAAGAGTGCTTGTTTGAAAGTATTCAAATCAATTTGATCAAGAAAAGCAGTAAGATCAGACTCATAAAAAGATGCAAGCATAGAATCCTTAGTGGGTACAGTTATGAAAGAGGAAGATGAGTATCATTGTTGTCCAGACTTTTGTTTAGAATTCTTTTTTAGTAGTCTAATTAGACATTCAATTAACTAGTGGTCAGGTTATTTGCAATAATTACAATTACCCTTCCTCAGAGAGGATGAGAAGATGTAAGACCTACAGTAGCTAAAACAGTATCAGAGGATCAATGAGATTTTAATGTGGCCAACTTGATTTCTTTAGATATAAGTTTAGTAATAACTATCTCAATTTTAAGAAATTGATCCTAACGCAACATAAATCCACATATTAGTTCAAATTTTAAATAAAAAGACATCATAAATTTCATTACATTCATGTGATCTTATTATTGAGTATACAACTAACCATCTTGTGGATCATGTCATTTTGGATTAAAGGCAACAACTTGATCCCAAATAACCTTTAACTGTGTGAGAGAAAATCAAAAACAGATTGTCCAAATTCCTACTTTAATTGGTGTAATTGTCCAAGTAATTGAAACTAATGAGCAACATCATATGTGGAATAATATTTAACAAGTATATCTCAAACTTTTTTGGCATTTTTAAGATGTCCAAAATGTTATTTAATTGTTGGTTCACATGTATTACAAAACTATGTGAAAATGTAATGATTTTTATGATCTTATTTTTCCAATTGTTTCTTGTATTACTCAAGATGCTCATAAGGCTTCTTTGTTGGTTCAATAAATGTTGGTGCATTTGGTAATGTTGAGTTTATCCATAATAATACAAATAACCAAAAGTGTAAAAACAAGTATAAAAACAATCAAGTTAAGCAAAACAGACTCAAAAAAATGGAACAAACACACCTAAAACCCTTGTAACCAGTTTGAACTAGACAAAAAATAAACTGAAAGTGGCTGAATTAACTTTCTAAAGTAAACTAGATTAGTTCGGGTCAACTAAACAGTAGAGACTATAGCAGCACATGATGGTGTGTGATTGGTAGAAAGTGATGATCCTAATTCTAGTAAAAAAAAAAAAGGAAAAAAGAAAATAAGAACCAAGAACCTGAAAGAAACTAGCAAAAAAATTAAACAAGAAGTAAATAAAATAACTGAAGAATTATTGTATTATTCTATTTTTTTAACGTATAAGTGAAAATCCTGTTTATCACATTTATCCCCCTTAGCCACGTTACACATTACTTCTCTCTTTCGATATTATCAAAAGTCTCGAAAGTTTGTAAAGGTTTCCAACTCTCGCAAATCTTCCATTAGCCAAATTCTTAGCCCTAAGGTTTTCGATTTTTCTTCTCCTCCTTGGCCAATTTGTTGTCAACCCAATTACATTTTCAAAACTAACTTCCATTGTAATACAAGAAGCTCTAGCAGTAGCTCATTCGTAAGCTTGAACAATTCGCCACTCTCACTGTCTGTCAGGTCTATTAGCCTATCTTCACTTCTTCATACTTCTATTAACCAGATATTACCATGCATGATTCTATATAAAGCTCAAAACCAGGTTACACGTATCAAATTATTCACTTGCATATTAATCTTAGCTCTCTTATCAATAAGCTTCGACCACATGCCTTCCACCCCAGCGTAATTAGTAAAACTAATTAATCTTAGAAACCAAACGCCGGTCTTCACATGTGCCACAACCAAACAGTAGTTTTGTAGTCCTTATCGTCTCCTCCGAACGCACTCCCAAGTTTATTTTATTAACCTTTAAACAACAGTCTAGGTCTCTCCATACCTCCCAATATTCACCTTCACTCTCTCCTACCTATAGCTGGTAGCGATCATTTGAAGTGAAAGCAAAGAAAACACAGAGCAAAGCTATCATCAAATGCCCCTCCAAAACGCACACACCTCATCACTCTCTCAATATTCTTCACAATGGAGATCCAAAACTCCCTTTCTCCAAAGCCTATCAAAGACGACTACAGCTCCAAGGTTGACACTTCTCGCCCTTTTCGCTCCGTCAAAGAAGCTGTTGCTATCTTCGGTGAGCGGATTGTCCTCGGGGAGATGTACTCTCCAAATCATTATTACACACCTCCTAGTCACGAAAATTCATGGATATTCTCATCAATACCACCAAGTCCTGAAGCCCCAAAAGAGGATAAAGAACAAGACAATGAGTTCTTGGATAACTTCAAGAAACTTGAGGCTGAGCTTGAGGAAACAAGGGCAGAGCTGAAATTGCTTAAGGAGAGAGAATCCGAGACAGAGATTGCATTGGCTTCTTTGAATGCTGAACTTCACGTGAACATGTCTAAGATCGCAGAGGCTGAGGCAGCTGCGGCAGCCAACAAGGCCGTGCTGGCAACGAGAAGCGGTAGGGAAAAGAAGGAAGATCTTTTGAGAGAGGAAGAAAAGAGAAGAGAGTTGACAATGAGGCTGGAGCACGACTCACCAACTTTGGCTCAAATATTGAGTCTTGCTGAGGAGAGAGTGCAATCTGGAAGTGAAAAGGAGAGGAAGATGATGACGATGACGATGAAGAAAAAGCCTATTGTTCCTCTTGTGGGAGACTTGTTTTTCAAGAAAAAAGGGTCATCTCATAATAGTAACCCTCTGTATGCGTCTCTGGAAAAGCTTTTTTAGTGAGAAAGTTTGTACAATTTCCACTTGTGTGTTTGGATTTTTCCATCATCCACTTTGTTTTCTTGATTAAAATTTGAACAAATAAAAAATAATAATAAAAGAATCAAAGATGTCTTTGAGTTTCTGTGACTATCTAATTAGTGCAGATAATGTTTGTTGTTTAACAACCGCTATGAATGTAATTTTTTTTTTCTCTTTTCGTTGTTGAAAGTGCAAGGTGATATGAAGAATTAATGTATTCAATCTGTTGTTTATTGAGAATAGATCTAATAATATTCAGTTATTATGGATTGACTACTATGGTTGATAGGAGAGTTTGAGTTTTTTTCTTTTTTCTTTTTTTTTGGTCTTCGGTGAGAGTGCAACTTCATCGGCAGGTTCTAAATATGCAATAAAAAATCTTAAAATAATAAGATATGAGTTATTGAGACTAACTAAACTTGGTTCTACTCAAGATCAATTAAGTTAAGTTTGTTTTTGTAATTAATTTAGATTTGTAAAAAAAATAGTTAAATGAAATTTAAATTGATTTATGATATCGATCATGATTATTACTGGAGAGTCTTTTAAATTTAGTTTTGACTTGGAGAAATTAAACGAATATAGAATTGAGTGATAGAGAAAATTTAAGTTTTTAATTATAATTATCATTTTAGTTATTTTAAGATTATTTAAATAAATCACATTTATTAATATTACTATAATTTAATTCAAATTTATTTACATTCCTAAAATTGAGAAAAAATTCACCATATAAGTTTGTTTTTTTTTTCCTTCATAAATTACTAAGAATCAATGAATTTTTCTCTAAGTCAATATAAATACACCTTAGATTTTAACCTACATTTTGTGTGGAAATTAAACATTTAATAAGAAAGATTAAAATCAAAAAAATTTAAGGTCTTAATATTAACTAAACTTTATTCTAATAATAATCAATCGAGTTAAATTTATTTTCATAGTTAAAAAGTAGTTGAGGGAAATTAAGGTTGCAAATGATGTCATTCTCCCAATAATCGCTTACATGTCGTTCAATTTTGAAAATTATGGTATGGAATAGTCACCAATTACAAACTAACACAATTTTTTTAACTTTAACTTAGCTAATAGTCTTTTTTTTGTTTGTTTATTCCTCTTTGATGGGATATGTATTATATTTATCCAAAATTGACCGATCCTAATTCACCAATTCAAATGTGAATGTGTTAAATTAAATCTTCTAATCTTATATCCACTTAAAAATATATAAGCCTTTAGGTGTTGAAACCTATATCAAGTTCTTATATTATATCAACATGAGATTTGCACTCTTAATACACTTTCTTGACAAGTGACTCCCAATAACATTAGTCTGAACAAATTTAATTGAATTTATAGGAAGAGTCAAATCATCATGTACAAACAAAGAAGTGTGAATCAAACTCTAAGAGCATATAACATAATGCATTGCAATTTCATATTCACTTAAAAATTAAAATTTTTATGTAGCATAACCCACACATTATAAGTTATACAAGGTCCCTCTATTTATCAATATGGGATTTATACTTTTAAAATGATAAACTTCACTCTGGAATAAATTTGTCATTTAAAAGTTCCAACTCTCTTGTTTGATGTTTATATTTTTATATTTCCCTGTTGCCCTTTTACACATATTGGTTCTTGGATCTTTTCCAATTAGATACAATCTTGATAAATTTGATCAATTATTACAATCATATCATAAAAGGAACACACAAAAAAAAAAAAGCAACCTAAAGAAGGGTCATTCCTTCATTGATTATGAAATGATATACACATTGCAAAAAGGAATATAGTAAGCTATGAATTATCCTTCCATAACATCAAAGTCCACTTATGAAACTAAGTGCTTTCAATCCAACAATTTCCATAAACCCGTGAAGGAATACATTTATGTTAGCCTTCTATGAGCATTTTATCCCGTTCGAATTATTATTTATATTAACAGATGACAAATTGCCCTTTGATTATAAAATGCCAACTCTTTGTTAATTAAACCATGACGGAGACTCTCCATATCTTGGCTTTAAAGTAATCAGATGGGCATGTGTTCCTTCAATCCATAGATTGCATCATTTTCAAACAATAATTAAGTTGATTAATTACGACACTTGATGTAAAACAAATTGTGAAGCAATTGTCTAGTTCAAAAAATTGGCTATTAAGTTTTACCTTTTGTTTAACTCAACAATTTAAATAATATGCATATCCACATGGCATACTAAATTAATAAACCTTTACAACGACATAATCTTTGTTTTTCTTTAATAATAACTTGATTGAACATTTTATCCATATGCTAATTATAATCAATTATTAATAATTAAGTATTTGTTTAGTATATACTCAATGTATAAAAAAGGATAAAATAACTAACATATCATTAATTGAGAAAATTGAAATGGTGATCAAAATCAAGATTTTCATCAATATTATTGTGATTTCAATTGAATATTAACCAAAAAAATGAAATATTATATTACATATGAAGAAATATATTACCTAAAATAGAACTATAATTTTGTACTTAAAACAAACTTTGATATCCTTAAAACTAATAAAAGAGTACAGGTGTAGTTTAATATTTATAAGTGCATTTTACATATTACATGTATTAATATTAATTTAAATTATGATATAATTAAGGTTATAGTAAAAATTAATTGAATTTAAATTTTATTATTTAAAAAATTTTATATACATTTAATTATATACAAAATACGAGATTTCATGTTATTTTGTATATTTTTAAAATGTTGAATAAAATTGTTATCATATTCATAAAATAATATTTAATCAAATTTTAAACGACAGCAGGTCAATCACGAGGACAATTGACGTAGCTGTTTTACAATCGAATCCCCGACATGCACCATCAATCAATTTTCGTTATCAGTCTAATCATGTCAGCAGGCGTTTCGTACCAAATTATTGCAATACAAGAAACATGGATGGGAGATGGGTAGCTCGCTTGTCAAAAAAAAAAAAAAAAACAGCCAATAATAGCAAAAGGGATTGAGAGAGATTGCCACCTCCAATTCAGGTTAGAAAATTATGCAGATTGATTTTGCCCATTGACGAAGGAGCAATAGGTCAAACACCATACGTCTATTTTCTTTGCATAGTATTTATATGTTGATTTTCCCATCAAGTTGCAAATGCCAATTTGTAATGGCCGTAGTTTTCTTATTCTTACAATCATTTTTCAATTTATATGGCTGTTGAATTCTATGGAATCATCGTCAATCGATTTCAATGCCGAACAAATATTAGGTGGGACAAATAATGACAATTATTCTATTTTTAAATAATGTTTATGGTATAAGTTTTCTAATTTGTATCCATTTTTTTCCTCCACAATTTGAGTTAATACTTTAGAATTAAAGTTGTTGACAAGTTTAGATATGATGAGTGTGCACTACTCAATTTTTATATTTTAAAAAAATAGAAAATTTTTGAGTTATAAAAACAATAATATTATATATCTAAATATCTAAATAATTATTTTTTAAAAAAAATAATCATTATGTAATAAATGTTATCAAAATATATATCTATACTATCGTGAAATTATTTATTAAAAAAAAATAATCATTTCGTAACATTTTGAGAATTTATATTAACCAATTCATAGTTAGCACAATGATAAAAATAAACTTAAGATTATATAATATGATACTAATAATCAAGATTCATCTAAAAAAAGGATTTTCTCCTTAAAAAAAGGCATTAAGGTTTGATATTTAGCCATGAAAATGAATAGACAAAGTCAATCTTCCTCAAATCCAATCAAAGCGTCTATCCCATTTGCAATTCCCTGCCAAATAATTTCTCCGGCAGTTCCACCGCCGTGTTCAATTTGCTTGCATTAGAAAAACTTTGACCATGGATTAACATTGAAAATCTGCTTTACTACGCTAAGCTGTTTTCCTATAATATTAATCCATTGATTCCCTTTCGTACATACAAACCAAAATGTCCCTCAGCTTCGTTTATTTCCCTTTAATATTTACGCATTTGTGTTTTGTTCAACACATGAAGGATGTCTAATTGTAATTTTGGCCCTATTTTTAGCTAATCAACTATCGAAGAGTACTAAGGTAGGAGTGGTTCACTTTTAGAACATTCATTTCCCACGTCACAATTGTAATATATATATATATATATATATATATAATTAAAGATAAGGTTATTAGTACACTTAATATACCGTAAAGACTACATGCCTTTATCATCGTTTCATTGTTTTATGACATTGAGTGATTTTATTAAATATTATTATTAATAATAAAATTTAATAATAAAGTTATTTGGATTTTTAATTTTTATAAATTAGATAATAATAATAATAATTTTACTAAATATTAGTCAGTCACACAGTAAACACGGATTCGAGCCTTGGACCCCAAAAACTGAGATCAAAAACAGCAGATTGGTTGATTGTCCTCTCTTCGAAGAAAAGGAGAAGAAAGGGTGGATTTTTCCTCTCATTAATTATGAATTAACCCAAAAAAAAAAAAAAAAAAAAAAAAAAAAAAAAAAGCAAGTTGACCTCTGGGCGTTGAGATATAGAATTCTGAGGCTGCTTAGATCGACATCGTGTAAACAAAAAAATTAAAAAATTGGGGCTTAGCCTTAAAGTACACAAATAATTGAATGGCCTTACAAGAACTGTCACAATGCCAGATCACAACCCGCTTACATTAAGACTCGGAGATAGATAGAAAAACATCATAATCAAAGATTAAAACTTTCACGCGTCATTTCGTGTGCAATTGGTAAACCGCATCAGCACCCATTCAATGCATTCGAGGTATTAGGACGTGTGATTCAATTTATTTTTGGGTGCCTAAAAAAAAAAAAAAAAAGCAAAATAATTCCTTTTTTTTTTTTCTGTAAATCCAAATGGTCCCAAAAATAATAACACAAATGCCTTGAAATAAAAAGATTTTAAAAATTTTGTATTTTAGCGCCACGTCATTACATGCACGCATGGATATAATGAAAGGAAATATTACGTGTAGTAAAAATATGTAATTAAGTAGTAATTATTATCAATATAAGTGTGCACATAAGAAATATAAACATTATGTACTTTTCTAGGTAGCAAAATGAAAATAACCAACTATACAATCATTGGTTAAATAAATGCATCTTAATTAAGAAATATGCATTAATTAAATAGTATCTCACTTGTATCAAAGTGTAATATATAGTATTAACCATGTGACAATTAATTAATCATTTATAAATGCAACTGGAGATCAATTGATAATTAGATTAGTTTATCAGTTTATTATTTGGTCGTACATGCAAGCTCTTAGATTATTTTTTTTTTATTTTCTATTGGTAAATAGTATTCCACTAAATCAGCAAAACCGCTGATGAATGAGTTTGAGCCAATTGAAAGGAAACTTTAGACCTTCTTAGCCCATCTTCTTGTCGGTTATAGTTGACCAATTCTTCAAAACCCAATTAATGAAATAGAAAGTCTTCCATTATTTCACTTGTTTCATTATTAAAATAATAATAATAATAATATTGTTTCATTATTAAAATAATAATAATAATAATATTGTTTCATTATTAAAATATTAATAATAATAATAATAAAGCAATCCACAAGAAACCCACAGATCCAACTGCCGGATAGAGATTAGCGGCTAGAATAAAAAGTTAAAAGCCCTCCTATGGCCATTCAAAACCAGCCATAAAACTTTTCAACCTGTGGCAGACCCACGAGAACTATGAAAGATTCCATTTTCACGTAGGCATCGTGTGCATGGTCCCCTTTCAAATATTCTGTGCCAAACACCCAGCGATTTGTGTGTCCTGCCAAACCGCAAAAAAATTTCTATATAAACAACCCCTTCTCTTCACAATCCTTAATTAGATCCCTTGGAAGCATTAGCAAAATTATCAATAGCAATTGGCAACCAAATTTTGGGTCTTCATGGATAAGCTTGTTCTTGCATTTTTTAGTGTTTGTTTTCTGTTTCATTGCACCCTAGTAGTAATTGTGCATGGTGCAATAAATCCATGCAGCCAAACTCCTTATCCTGATGTTTGCAATCATTTCCTTATTGATACCAATCTTGTGCAAACTACTAATCGACTCCGAATCCCGTTTGATTTCCGTGATGAATCCCTTCTTGTAACGATGAACCAAGCCATAGAAGCGCACCAAATGATTTCTTCTATGGACTTGAGTTCATTTGATGCAAAGGGCAAGCTGGCATGGGCTGATTGTTTAGAGTTGTATGAGGACACGGTTGAACAAGTTAACCGTTCAATGAGCTCTAGCAATCCAATTGACGCCCAAACTTGGCTAAGTGCAGCAATTGCCAATCAACAAACTTGCCAAAATGGGTTCATGGACTTCAATCTGGCCTCTGAATTGGAGTCGTTGCCATATATGCTGGGTAACTTCTCAAAGTTGCTTAGCAATTCCCTAGCCATAAATAAGGCCACAGTCTCCTCTTCATTTGCAACTTATGATAATGTTTACACAAGGCAAGGTGGTGGTGGCCGCCGGAGATTGCTCTCCGATGGATTTCCTTCGTGGGTTTCGTCTGGCGATCGGAGGCTTCTCCAATCAACTGCACCAAGAGCTGATATTGTGGTGGCTCAGGATGGGTCTGGTAATTACAGGACCATCTCAGAGGCTTTGGCTGCATCAGTCAAGCAAGGCAGTGGAGCTAGGAGATTCGTCATCTATGTGAAAAAGGGTGTCTACAAAGAGAACATAAACATCAAGAAGTCAATGAAGAATTTAATGTTTATTGGAGATGGAATTGATGCAACTGTTGTCACTGGTAACAAGAATGCTAGAGATGGCTCCACAACATTTCGCTCAGCTACTTTTGGTAAGCGTTTTTTTTTTTTTTCTTCTTTTTCTTTTGATTCCTTCACATTGTTTGCCAACATAAAATTCTTTTGTCTATATATCTATATCATTCAGCATAGTTTTCTCAAATCGTTTGGTGATAGTTAGAGCCAGTACATTCATTTATTCATTTTTTGACTCTTTTCCAGAGTTATAATATTGAATGTTTCCTCGTTCCCACTATTTAGCAAACATGTATACAAATCAAAGATGCTTACTTTGTACGTGCACATACAAGTGTAGATATTGATGTATGTGTGCAAACAGTGGGGGTGGTACAGCAATTCTATAAAGTATATTCTAGTGCCTCGTACATGCAATGGCTTTATGCGACCAAATTTTTCTGTCCAAAAATGGTTCTACTTTTGGTGGGACCTGTGTAAATGGCAAATGCAATTATAGAGCTTTCATGGCCATGGTGGGGGTTTAAACATCTTAGTCAATCATTATTGTACCGATTCAAATAACCATTTATTACATATCCCATCATAATTTAGGATAGAGATTAGCCTCTGATTTTGGATGATGATGCTGAAATCAATGTTATTTTTCGTTCTTTTCACACTACATAATAGCAATCAAATATGATAATACAATAAATTAATTTTAGAACACTTCTGCACGTCACCACGACTGACAAAAGGGTATCGGTGCAGTGGTGAGGTAAAATCTTGGTTTTCTAAGATTCGTGGATTAACCAATTAGATTGCACTCCGCCTAGTATTAATTATTGCCAAAAACAAAAGTGTGAAGTTTTTTCCTGTGCAATTAAAAAAAAAAAAAAAATCACTCAACTCGGCACCTAATAAAGTAGCAAAAGTTATTATAGTATCCTATTCCGTGATGCTATAACCTCCTAGAGCCGAGAAAATAAATGTTATACGTCATTGGCAAACCATAATTATCCTTGATTTCCAGGAAACTATGTAGTCTAATTTTGCAGGAAAATGTCTGTTTACAATTCAATTTACTAGATTCTGTTTCGATTATGTAATGCGTTTTTTTGTTATACTCACAAAAATTTTCGCTAGTATAAAATAATTATCCTTAACTTCTTGTTTAAATCTTTAATTAAATATTTTTTACTTGTAGACTGCATTATAACTGATGAAAACTCAAATTTAAAATAAATAAATAAATTTACTTACATTTGATAATCCTATATATATTGTGGCAGCTGTTTCCGGCGTCGGGTTCATCGCAAGGGACATGACATTTGAGAACACCGCCGGACCCCAACAACATCAGGCAGTAGCGCTCCGGTCGGGCTCCGATTTCTCAGTATTCTACAGATGTAGCTTCAAGGGCTACCAAGACACCTTATATGTCTACTCTCTCCGGCAATTCTACCGGGATTGCGACGTGTACGGAGCCATAGACTTCATATTCGGAGATGCTGTCGTTGTTCTACAAAACTGCAACATTTATGTTAGAAGACCGATGAGTGGCCAGTGGACCACTGTCACAGCACAAGGAAGAAAGGACCCCAATGAGAACACAGGAATAGTCATCCACAATTCCCGGGTGGCCCCCGCCGGCGATCTGAGTTCGTTTAGGAGTTATTTGGGGAGGCCATGGCACCAATATTCAAGGACTGTGATCATGAAGAGCAGTTTGGATGGAATTATTGACCCTGCTGGTTGGCTACCTTGGAGTGGAAGTTTTGCTTTAAGTACTCTATATTATGCTGAGTACATGAACATTGGAGCTGGTGCAAGGACTGGTGGGAGGGTCAATTGGCCTGGTTATCACGTTCTAACGAGCCCGGAAGAGGCGGGAAAATTCACCGTCGGGAATTTTCTGGACGGTGGTTCTTGGATTCCGGGCACCGGAGTCCCTTTTGATACAGGGTTATAGGTTGCTTTTCAAGGGAAGGAAAAAAAAAAAAAAAAGGTGGAGAGGGGAAGGTGTATGACATGTCCATAGTGTGATTAGACAGTGACCTGAAATGGGTCTCAATCTTCACATAGTTTTGTGTTGTATTTTGTTGTGTAATCTTATTGTTGTGATCCACAAGGATAATGTCCCATAGGATGTGGCCAAAATGGCATCCTAGTCTGTATTGGTATACCTTGGTATATTTATAACCGAACGTCCATCTATAGACTATTTGTCAATGCAAGCAAATAATTTGCTCTATGGTTGTCTATCATCTTACAATAACAAAGATTTTACCTTGTTGTGTATTTCTTATTTTCATTGCATTGAAGAATTGATATCAAATGCTGAATCTTCAGGAATGATCAATTCTTCAATACATTGTCGTTTTAATTATTTAGTTAAATTCATCTCAAGCTCAAATTGATTCATATTACTTTTATTCATTGTAAAATTGACAGTTCATGGTGGACTCCCAGCTTTCATGCATTCATTGTGTCGTCCCACGAAATGAAACCAAAGCAAATCAATTGATACCTCGAATGTTAAGCAAAGATGCATGCATACATACATATATATATATCAAAACTTAGCCAAATAGTTAGGACTTGAGCCCAATGGTTGACTAAAATTGAGGCCACTTGCATAACAAAACAGATATGCTGACATATCAACATCTTTGCTGGAATTGCCCACACATTGTACAGTTGATATAGAAAAACTTGTTGCTAGAAATATATAACAGTAACCTTTGAGTTATTGCATGCTGCTGCAGTAAAATTGCTGGTGTAGACATGTGATGAGAGCTTTCTTTTAGTTTGTGGCTTTAAAGGGGCAAGGAAAACTATTCTTTTGTTTTCTTTTTTTTTTTTCTTTTTTCTCATGACCAATGCATATTTCTGTAAAATTGTGTATAGTTAATCGTATTGTTACCTTACTCTTTAAAAAAAAAAAAAAATCATTTTATTACTAAAATGCAATTTATGGCAAGCAATAACTCTTTCTGCCAAATAACACGCTGAGAAAATATTTACCACATTTTAATTAATTGGGACTTTTGGTAAGATTATTTTTTTTAATTTTCTTAATGGAAAATTTTGAATTTACTGCCATTACATTAACTTTTTGACTACAATATTTACTTTGCTGCATAATTCTATTATTTCTTGTTGGACTTGTTTCGTGGCGCTTCATTTGCCCAATTAAAGTTTATCATTGATTTCTCGGCTTAAGAAATAGTCGTGAAATATATTTGTCACTTGTCGATGGTTGGAGGCATGTAACAATCATGGAGTTATAATATATCTCATGCATGTTTAATATAACTTGACACTGTCTTCATCCGTATATATAAAACATCTCATTTCTCACCAATGCATAGGGTCAAGATGAGCTTCAAACGACCAAAAGTTTCATCTTAATAGGGAGGGGCTATCTCTAGGATGGGAGAATTGTATAAAGAAAAGTCAGAAGTGGATACTGACTCACTGGCAGTTGCCATGTTTATCCAGGAAGAGGATATTCGAGGACGCCATATGCAGCTCTTAGCAATGACCTTGGCACCAATGGCTTGGAAATTTTATTCTTGGTAAATTAAGAAATTTATTAGATTGTAAGTCACATAATCAAAATAATTTTTTTTTTAACTTTCATAAATTTTATATTTCTTTTATGCAAAATTTCTGAATAAAAATTTAAATTCTTAACAAATGAAGTGTCTCCTAAAATAACTCTTGAATTGCTCACTATTTTAGAGATGCAATTTTTTTATTTTTTTTTTATTTTTTTATTTTTTTGTGCAAACAAAAAGCTTGGACAATGCTCTAAACCTGCTCACTTCTTTTTGTCTGTAAAATTTCACTATTGAAACCTAAGAATGAGGATAGTTTGAATTCAAGATATCTCATTAATAAAATGTTTTAATACTATGTGGAGTCATTATTCAACTCTGACAGCCAAAATGCTTGGCAAATATATGCTAGGGTAGACCGGTGGCATACCATGGATGCTGGTTTCATTTTCTTGAAATAGAAATAGAGCTCCCACATGATTCTTCTTCTTCTTCTTCTTCTTCTTCTTCTTCTTCTTCTTGTTTTTTTTTTTTTTTTTAAATAATAATGAGAAAATCGGTTCTATCATTAACCCCAAATGACTGAAAAGCTAGATATGTAAGTGACAACGAGATTGATTCAAGGGAAATCCATAAATCTAAGATGTATGGTTGATGCATACGCATCTGTTCAACTCTTAGTATAAGTAAAAAATTTATCATCTTTGGTCCATTTACTCAAAGTTTAGCTCTCGATTTAAATGTCCCCATGAATTAACAAGAAAGTCCAGATCATTTGGATTCGAAAGCAGTATTCCTATATGATCAAAGTAAATGGTAATAAAAATTAATGAATTATTTCATATGATAGACATTGAATAGTCCAAGACTGCTCGTGACCACATAGTAACCTTGTGGGGATGTTCTAATTCTCGATCACAACGCCTTTTTTCTGATAACCTCACACCTACTTTTCTTATTTGCCAACTTGTCTATTGGCATTTACATTACTATCAGCGACCATTATCATTTATAGCTACATGTAATATGTAATCAGATGTTAACAGTCGGGCCAGCATCGTTTATTTTAAGAAGAAGAAAATAATAATTTGTTAAGTTGCCTTTGCTTCTCCATCCACGTTACCCTTCATTTTCACCTTGGAAAGTTGCTTAGGTCCTGGACCCTACTTGTCCTCCAATACTTACATTCTTCAGATTATTAGTTTATAATTCTTGCAATTTCAAGCAAATCCAAATGAAGCGGCCAATTGAATGAAATATATAATTAAAGTTCAAATAATTTTGCTGGCATAGACTCAACAATAAAGAGAGAAGCTTAATTAGACATAGATTAACATTGTATGACCATAATTATTGATTGTACATTTTTTATTTTTATTAATAATTATGATTATGCCTTAATAAACTCAAAATGTGTAATAAATAATTATGATGATATAATTAATGAATTCGTATTTATTTAGTATTAAATCATTAGTGTCTATATGACATTACTGTTGAGAGATTATAAAAGCCGATTGAACACACAGAGAGATATATATATATGAGCATATTCTATAATTTTGGAACCTTCGTTGTTTGGACTAATTGATTGAGCATCGACGGAGCTCTCAAGTAATTAATCGATGCTTTATAATCAGAATTTTTAAATTTAGTCTAGATTGTGATTGACCCTTAAAATTGAAGGAAATTTTCATCACTGGTGGCTAATAATGCTAAATAACTTGAGTAAGAATAAAACTTGAAAATCAAGGGAGAAGGAAAAATGAAAAAAAAAAATTAAAAACAAAAAACAAAAAGTGTGAAATTATGAAAATAGTAAGATCAGTGCTCAAGTATGAGTTAGAATTTCTAGTTTTTAAGAAAAGCTTTATAAATGTTTTGTGATCAAGGTCAGGTAATTTTAGGATGTACGAAAAATTTTGTTGGTGAATTAAGCTTTGAAAGAGAGAAACTTAAAAAATGGATCGAATTACCATGAATTTTTATGTTTATTTATTAATTCAAAATAAAAATACTTATGTATTTGCTCTCACTCTTCTTCAAACCCTTTTTATAATTTAGTGTGACTATTACTTATTGTTATTTATTTATTTATTATTATGCTTGATTTATTCGATTTTGGTTGGTTCGAGTATAAAATGATCTAGGCCATTCCTCGTTTTATATCTCATACCGAGATGATTTTAGGGAAACAAATCGAAAAAATAAAATAAATAAATAAATAAATGCCCAATTGAAGATTGACTGTTTTAAGTCCATCAATGCAAAAGAAAAAAAAAATTCCTACTTTTTTTTGTTTTTCCTTGAAACAGACTGGCAATTTATTATTGGGGAAAAAAAAATAGTGGTGATGGATAACCGTTTTCCCATATGTTGAAACAATAATTTTGCCCGATATTCGATGTATTATAAAAATTTTACTACTAAATGGCATGATATTATCTTACTTTATGCATGAATTTAAGTAGAAAAATTTCTTATAAAATGTTAAAATTTATTAATTCACTGCTTCATACGTCATATATATATATGTCATGTGCATTTAACACCATTAAAATTTCTGTAATAAAAATGTTAGTATTTCCAAAATTATTTATACTCAAGTGCTAAATCTCAAAGGAATCAATTACACTGATAATTGGCAATAAAGATTAACATTAATAATAGTATGATTACACAGTGGTCTAATTGGTGAGTAGCAGCCTTATCTTTGGGGCATGAGTTGACCTCCTAACTGCATCTTAATTGCATCAACATAATCACAACTCCCTTTGTGGACCATCCGCCAGCTAATGAATTTGACCCTTTCTTGGCATTTCTTTTTGTTTGCATTCAAAAGTTTGATGGGGCTTACCATTATTAATTAATCCCTCTACTTATCCCCTTTTAACTAATTGGGTGCTCAAACCTTTTATTTTATTTTATTTTTAATTTCAATCCTCCTTATGAATCTTTAAAAGGTTACAATTGATAATAATAATAAAGCCATGGTTTCGACCCTTGCATTATTTAATAATTTTATTAAGCTCCTTATGAATCCACACGAGCGATGCACATCAAAAGTTTGACAACTCTAAAGACTGCTCGCTAATTATCATTGTCAAAACAATATAATATAATGTGCATAGCATTCGTGCGAAAAAAAAGAAAAAGAAAAAAGAAAAGAAACAAAATAAAACAATAATAACGTCCATTTCAATCAACATTTTTAATTCATTTAAATGAGTCTGAAAAAAGTGCCTTTCAAAGTGATTAAAAATTTAAAATTTTTTATTTTCGATATCTTGAAGTTGAATTTTGAATAAAATATTGTCACTTAATACCCCAACAAAAAAAAAGAATAAAAAAAAAAAGGATCTAAAAAAATCTTGACCAGTGTCAAAAGCGACTTCTCACTTCACCAATGAAGCGTTCAACAGAAGCCTGGGTGGCAAGTCTCAGGACTTATCGAAATCGGCTGGGAGACAGAGACAGAAACTCTAAGTGTGAATTGTCCTGATGGCGAAGTGCTCCCACCCAACTGCCATGAAAGAATAAAAAAAGAGTGAGCAAGCAAAGGCTTCTGGGGCTCATCAGACATCACTCGGGTTCTTACTCAAAGGCCCAAAAAAGGAATAAAATATCAAGGTGACCCATGAGAAAAAAAATAGCCCATAATTATCTGAAACTCAACGCAACCTTAAACAGGACATTTGTTTTTTTTTTTTTTTTTAATGTTTTTAAAATCAAGTGTATTTTGATGTTTCCATTTGGCAAAAATCGAGTTAGGTGGCAAGCGTCAATTTTTTAGGACAAGACTTTTATAAAAGGTGGCATTGTGTGCAACACATGACTTCAATCGTTGCATCTGTTATCCTTCACTTAAACTGGAAAGATCGAACTTTTTAAGAAGCCCCCTTGCTCTTGATTTAGATATATTATGAATATTAAAAATAATAATCCAAACCAAGCATATATATATATATATATATATATATATATAGAGAGAGAGAGAGAGAGAGAGAAACAGCTGTGTGTTTGAAAAATGAATAATCAGGCATGTGTAACATTGATTTTTCTTTTTTCTTTTTTTTTTGTCAATCTTGTTGGATTTAAATTAAAGCATCTATTAAAGTTTCAAAATACCTGATTATATATATATATATTTTTTGTTTGTTTCAGATTTGCTTCTCTTCTTGGTGTTCTTCTCCATCGAGGTTCCCTTGTGAAATGTCGTTGTTCTCCCTTACCTTTTTAATATTAATTTTTCCTTCATTTCTACAATATAAATTTAAGCTATGGAATTAGAAATGATAAGTTTTGTGATGTTGTTTGAGGTTTTTGGAATTGTATTTATTGCAGAAAATAGTGAATTCTTCTAAGTAAATTCATATATTATATTTATTTGTAGAATCTTAGCATAAGTAACGCCCATTGAACAATAAACTTTTTTTACATATTAAAATTGACATTCCACAAATGCCCTTTCCTTTAGTGTTGTTTTGTTTTTTTTTTTTTTTTGTTTATATAGATATATAGATATATATATATATATATATATATACTCTCTTTTTTTTTTAACATCAAGAACTAATGTTATTAACAATAGCCATGAAATCAAGAACTACAACAAACAAGTAATCCTACATGAAATTGTTTGTAGACCTTACACAAAATGTTAGATAAATATATACCCAACAAAATATGGCTTTCTCAATGAATAGTGGAACCAATGAATACTCTGTCATTTCATTTTGTTTTCCTCACCAATTTCCATTCCCTTTGTGTCATTCCTTACTTTCTCTCACTTACTCTCTATTTTATCTAATAGTAACATTTATTTACTCTTATTCATATTATCCAGAAATTTTTTTTTATTATTATTATTACTCTTATTTATAATGTACTAACTACTATTTCTATTCTATTGTTTTTGAATTTTTAATTCTTGTTTATCTTCTTACAAAAAAAAAAAAAACCTCACCGCTTGTCTAAGTTTCATTTATGTTTGAAGGAAGTCTTGAAAAATATATAAAATTAAATTTGCCCCATCAGATCTAAAAAATCTTGTTTGTTTGAACATGAAGAGATAAAGAAGCCATTGCAATTGCCGGAAATACTAAGCCTACTATAGGCACAAAAATAGAGGCTAAGTGGAAGTTCAATGTCCAAATCGGCTATTTTCTATGAAAATCTATTAAGTGTTATATAAATTGTCTATTTATATATATATATATATATATATATATATAAATAGACAATTTAAAACCAGAACCAATCAAAACTGACCAAGATTCAAGATTAAAATCAAACCAAAACTGGCCCAAAACTAAAACTAAAGTTAAAACGTCTGACTACAGTCCGATTCCTATTCCCTATTCCTAAAAGATTGCAGATTGCAACTGTTACACATTTGTTATCTGCTCCATACACAATAATAGACTACAGATCTTTAATAAATAGTGATGATATAGTAAAACTAGAAGTTAAAAGAACCAAAATGGTCATGCAATTTGAGAACTGGGATTTGCTAGCCCAAAAAGAAATAAAGTTCAGAGACAAGAAATTCAATACAATACCATTGACCGAAATGAAATGTTATTCTTCCTAACTTTAATTTCGCGGATGCATTAAATGAGTAAAAAAAAAAAAAGAATTAATCTGAAAAAATTCTTATATTAATATTTCTATTTTGTTAAAATAAATTTACCCACAACAGTTAAAAATATATTCATGCAATTTAGTCAGGATAGCAAATCCGAAAAAATGTCATTATTCTTGATCGAAAAGGATAAATCCACGTAACACAACTGGCAATCTACAATACAGAACAAAGATTTAACGCTGAACATTCACCTTTCATACTGCATCATGCAAATGAAAAGTGAAGCTACCCAAATAATAAGAGAAAATTTTACTTTATTTCTGCATAAAAAATTGTAGATCAGCATGATATTTTTGTTCCATTACGTGCATGTCTCCGGTAAGGCTGCACAAAGAAAAAGCACAATCTGGAAAAATGTGCCAGTCAAGGGTGGAGATGAAGCACAAAGGACTATTGAAAGCGTTGCAACACCTATAGCACTCATAAAAGTTCTACATTCTTGTAACGTGCAATTGCATTGCACTGCCTTACATGGCATTGTATGTCTAAGTGATAACGGTTGGTGAAGACCTTCCGGTGAATTCCTGCATCTTAGAGAGTTTAAGAGCAACTTCCACCTGCAAGAACATGCATCAAAAGATATCAGCTAAATAATACTCGCATGGCATAGGCAGTCAAATAATGTTCAGGAGGATATCTTACAAGAGGGGCAAGTGCCTCTTGAGAATTTCTTCCAGTTTTTGATGGATCTTTCTCATATTGCTCAATGTAGAGACGGATGGTTGCACCTACTGATCCAGTTCCTGAGAGGCGGAAAATCTGTATCCATTTTCAAGAAGGTTATGACATGGTAATTCATGTAACTTCGAACAACGGAAATATTGAAGATAGATTGGATTTGTAATCAGCTTTCACCATTGTTTTTTACCTTAAAAAACAGAAAATTGAGTTCTAGAATTTTTAGCAGTCAAAGGTTTTGCAAAGTTTAAAATAATTAATTGACTAGATGCCATATAAGAAAATTTTACTTTAAAGTGACCATTCACTATTTATATGCAAGTTAAATCATTTTGGGTAAGATCTAATGCCAAGGATTCATAACTAGTTTTCTTTGTGTTTTTTTTTTTTTTTTTCGGGTTGGGGGGTGGGGAGACGAATAATGTCTTTATATTAGACAGCCTTCATACAATGCCTAACCAAAGGGTGACCACAAATCCAATCATAAAAGAGAAGTTGGACCAATTTGGGATATATTTATATGCTGCCAAAAACACTAGCAATAAAAATCTGCAGATACAGGCAATTAAATATGTTTTATCTAAACGAGGCATCATTTGAAATAGCAGTTTAAACTTCAGTAAAGTATTTCCACCTTGACAACAGAAAATCAAAACAATAATTCTAGTAGTAAGATCAGGCAGCAGTTGCTGTAACTCATAAGCCTGAATATAATCAACAGCTTTGAGTAAATGACTTCAGTTCATTAACCCAGTTTTCATTAGAGTTTTTGATGTTGACAAGATATTATTAGAGACTATTTTCAACCATTCTATGTAATATTTATTATTTTTATTCTATAGTTTATTTGGTTGCTTTAGGATAATTTAGCCTAATTAGGAGTTTCAGATGAAATATTATTAGGGAGCGACTTTACGATAAAATTTAGACATTTAATTAATTTATTCACTTCCTTTTAATTAGTATTTGTTTAAGGATAGATATTAGTATAAATAGCACCTCAAGATTTTTATTTGTAGTCAGTTTATTGGGTCTATTAATCTATCAAATTATCAATGAAATAAATTATTTTTGGGTCTTGTTATCTCTCATACAGTGGATTCCAAAATTCTATGAAAGCTTAATGGAGTGTTAAACTTCGATTATCTTTCCTCAAGCTGCCATTATCATGTTCATTTTGCAAGGTGGCTTGTCAGGGTTTTGCATTTTCATTACACTACAGTGCTTCTCGCATCCTAATCCTTAGGTTAAAATATTAGCTCCAGAAAGTCAGCTTACCAGTCGTGAACCATCCTCGAACAAATACCGAATTCCCTGGTGGCTCGAGATAGAACCATCTACTGGATCTTTATACTCGAATTCATCAGCATGGGCAACCTTTGACACATCTGATCGTATTCCCTTCACAATCCTGTACAAACAAAATTATAGAAATGTAAGAAGATGCCTTTTTTTTATAAGAGATATTAACTTGTAATGGAAAGATTTAAAAGAATACACCCAAGATACAATACACAAACATTTATGTCCCACAATATATATATATATATATAGGACTAGATAATTATTTTGGTTCATGTTATTATTAGTGCATATGACCATCTAAAATAGTTAATATTGAACACTTGTGTCATATCTAGTAAGCAGAGCACTAATATCAATAGTTCATATGAAGTCATCATATAATAATATTCAGCTACATTGTGTACCAAGAAGGGGCATGCAAAGAATATCATTTCTTACATAATACATGAGAAAAATTTATTATATTAGTTGTACATTTGAAAAACAAAAGCCAAACTTAGTTCATAATAAAATGGAATGACAATAAGAGATTCATCTAGCAGACCCAATTAAATTTGGAATTAATATTTTGTTGTTGCTGCTGCTGTTATAACATTTCAAAAAAGAAAAGGAGGTGAAATTTTCATCAAAAGCAACATGACAGAATTCAAGCACATTGCCTGTGTACAACCTGCCTACCAGATTTTTTTATTAATGGAGAGCATATGAGTTAAGAATAAACGAGACAGTGTTTCTGATCTAGGATTCAGAAATCAAGTATTGTGAACAAACAGAAACTACAATTATAACCAGGTCTTGTCATCAGCGACATCCAGCAAAGCAGATTCTGGCACAAGTCACAAAAAATCCATACAGGAGGTCAATTTTTCTTTTGTATTTCAAGGCAGCTTCACCCAAGCTGTTAATGATTCAAAAAGCTAAAATGTCGCACAGTTATTTGTACATAAGAGGTGAAGGAGGATGTCTATGTGAGATCTTAGCATCAACACAAGTTTGAGCTGTTCAAGCAGAAACCTAAAGCTTCCATAGAACTTCACATCAATATGGTTTCTTTTGAAGATCATATCTATATGGGTCCCAATAAAACAACATTAAGCCATTCCTTAAAGCAGCATTGATAAAACTTGCCAACAGTAAGCTGAGTTAAGTGGAGAATGAGACATACTCATTGACTTCACCAAGGGTAGATTGCAGCTGAACCAAGTGGGCCATCAGTTCCTTAGCTGCACTTGCATCAACATTCTTTAAAAGACACCAACCAGTCAGATTACTATCCAAGATTCCTTCTTGCTAAAACAAGAAGCAAACATTTAATAAAAAAAAAATCCTACCTCATAGTCATAACGAGTATAATAGTGGCGACCATAGGTGGCCCAATGTTTGCAAACTATATCTTCCACAGTCACAAGATTTCCTCCATCAAGATTTTCCTTGTTCTTATAAGCTAGTATAGAGAGCCACGCCAGAACAGCCCATATTCCATCTTTCTCACGTATGTGGTCTGAGCCTGTTGTCAAATAACATTATTAAACACAGCTCTTTGTTATTATTTTACAATTTGAAGCACAAAATGTTCCACAATGCAAAAGCTTCACCAGTTCCAAAGCTTTCCTCCCCACAGATTGAACACAATCCAGCATCCATCAGATTACCGAAAAACTTCCAGCCAGTGGGGACCTGAAATTGAACAGTAGCTAAACCATACAACTCAACTACCAAGAGCATAATTTGGGAATCATAAATGATGCCACAGCATACCTCAAAGAATTTCAAATTCAAATGTTTGGCCACAACGTCAAGTGCAGCTGATGTTGGCATGCTCCTATAAATAGCAAAAAAGAAAAAGTATCATTAAGAAATTTTGAGTTATATTTACAGTGAATGGGACTGTTACATAAGACGAAAACTGGAAGCAGGCATAAAATATAGTGGAATAACTTTAAGTAGATCAAGGATATTGCAAAGAGAAGAAAAACGTATAGCACATGTAACCCATACTGTCAGGGTCAACTTATCCCTAATCCCAATCTAGCTGGGTTCAGATACATGCATAAAAATATAATTTTCCCTATGTGACAACATTATATATAAACCAACATTAGGAGACTTACGTAGTATAGCTCCTTGTAGCAATGCATCTTTTGAGCAAATTGCTAGGAGGAAGGCTAGAGTGTGAATTTCCTAATTTTCTACGGCTTCCTAACTAGGTGTGCTAAAAATGTAAGTTTACAAAAGGACCTAATTATGTGAGAATACATAACTTTGTTAAAGGGGAGTGTAAGTCAGATTTTACCCTCCCCCCAATTAAACCTAAAAACAAAAAATCTTAAGCTATTGAGCCTTCAACGAGTTTAACTGTGACCGTCACAAACAATCAAAAAAGAAAACACAAGCCATGTTCAATGAGTATGCACATTCAAATTGAAAAAAAGAGCAAAGCAGTACATCGCTGTACAAAAAGAGATGTTAACACTGTGAAAAAAAAGCACATCAAGAAAACAACATGCATACAAAGGGGAAAAAGTAAAGAAAAATGAGCTAAACAATAGAATCTAAAACCTGGCAACTCCCTTCAGCCCAGCAGAGAAATATGGAATGGCTTCAACTGCATTTGCAGCAATAATGGCAACAGAATCTGATGGAGTAACAAAGAACCTGGAAAACTCAATAGAATTATAAATACAATATTTACAATAACTATTTGAATAAAGCACCAAGTCTAGCAGTACCTTTTGCCAAGAATCATGTTACGATCTGCATCACCATCAGCAGCTGCACCAAATTCTGGTGGTTCAACATCAGAATTGGATTTTCCTAACCCCATACGAGCAACCAACTCCTTAGCATAAGTGAGATTGGGATCTGGATGTCCTCCCCCAAAGTCCTCCTGTGTGCATTAGACAAGTGCAAAAACTATAAAAAAAAAATCATAAATCCAAGGTATGCAACAGGCAGATGTTAACACTGTAATGAGTCATCAGAAACTCTGCAAGACCTTGGGTACACAGTTTAGTAATGAGCTCTCCTGTGCACCAAGCTCTTCCACGAATATGCGTTTTGCGTAAGCCCCAGCAACTCCATGTAGGGCATCATAGCTTCAAAATAATGGCAAACAAAATTCATCATGAAAAGGATAGTAAAACACATGTTAGACATGGAATAATTATAATAGATCCAGATGAAAAGCCATCTACACACCAAAATGAGAATCTCGGACTTGTAAGCAGCTTTCGAATGGACTCAAAGTCAAAAATAGACCTGGGAAATTGTACAAAAGAAGACTGATGTTATTTACCATAAAAAGTATGCTAGGAGATAAAACCAGATCTACTGCTACAATATTTAAAATCAGTTCAGCAGAAATCCTATATGTACATCCAAGGAATATGTCATGTATATTTATTAAACTAGTAAATCTTTCTTCTGTTATGGGTCTCTGGGATGTAGAAGTGCACTAGTCATTTAGCAGAACCTTTTCAAAGTGCCCAAAATACCAAATTAATTCTAAAGTAAAAAAAACAAAAAGCAAAAGGGCCACAAAAATACCATTTATTTGCAACCTGACTGACTAGAGAAAAAGAACAATGAACAGCCTAGTCATCTCTCAATTAAGGAAAAAGAATGCATGAGAGAGGATATATAAATCGCTCATTTCATTCAATTAATCATCACCAAAAAATTAAATCTAGGAGACTATGCAGATAACAAAAGAGCATGCTTACTTCATCAATTCTACATAATCAGTTGCTGAGTCAAAAACCTCAACATCAAACTGTCCCTCAGGTCCGCTGAAGTTAGTTACACCAGTCACAGCTATATCCACCTAAATGCCAATGAAGTATCGCCAGGCAATCAAAATAATACCTAACAAAGAAACAAAAAAAGGGGGGGGAATGGATACAAGGCAACTAGGACTTAGGAAATACATCTGGCAGATCTGCAATTAGATATTCCTTTATTGTTTTGGTGTTTTCATAAATCTTATTTGTGATTCCCTCAGGAGCAGGTCCACCATTTTCCATGTTGTATTTGATTCCAAAGTCCTGCAATCAATAAACCAAAAAAAACAGTGCTACTGTAATTCTTGCTGACTTTGAGTATGCTATTTCAAAATCTCTTGAACAACATTCTGGACTTTAATCCATTGAGAGACGACAGTAAATAATTGCCATCATCCACATGGACTTGCTGCTCCAACTTGGTTTGACAAAGTAACACTGGATTGCATTTTCTTTCATACAAGCATTAGCAAATGAAGCAATGATATCAGCAACAACCACAATGGCCCACCCACTGAAAAGTAAATACCTCATGAGGACCACCAGGATTGTGACTTGCTGTCAATATAAATGCCCCTGTTGCCTTGGATCCCTGACATTCAGTTATGAAGCACATACTCATTATGCTCATGAACTCCATTATTCTTGTTGAATAATCATGAAAAAGTGACCCAATACAAAACGTTAACTTACATCAGATCCAACTCTTTCACGAATCACAGCTGAGACAGCAGGAGTGGAAAGTAATCCATTTTGACTAACCCAAACACGCCTTGCTCCATTTGCAGCACCCATCTTAATAATGATCTGCCATTATATCAAAATAAAATTGAAGGAAATCTTATTTAGAGATTGATTCATCTTGCAGCGCCTAGGCATGCAATATACAAGTAACAGGCAATAAAATAAACACCTGGTCCACTCCCACACAAGTAAAGAACAGAGAGAGAAGGGAAGGAAGGGAACCGAACTGTACATGGACTATAATGGTTATACAACTGTATGAAAGTTAATGACAACGACATAACCTTTGTATTTCATGTACTGCAGCAGAAGATATTCCTAGATTCTCCCCTACAAATAAAGGCAAAACATATGCATTTCAAATGCACAAAACTACCTCATTGTGAGGTAAGGTGGACAAAAATAAACAGAAATACCAATTGCACATAAAATGCTTAAACAGAAATAAAAATTGAACATAAAATGCATGCACTAGCAAATGAAGGGAAGAATCTCAAGTTGACAATGTAAGGGAGAATCTCAGGCCATTTTATACATCTTTTCGCATCCAAAATGTAGCTGCCCAGATCTACAGATGTCACATGTTAAAGTTTTAACTTTCAAAGCCAGCAAAATGGAATACAATCGGTGCAATTACAACCAAGAGAAAAGTGTGCATGCATGCCATCATAGTTGGAAGACCTTTAAAAGAGTAAGTGTCACTGTACCAGAAATAGAAGAAACAAAAAACAGCTAAATGGAAATATCTCACATAATTTTACACTCCAAAGATAAGAACAATCTTTAGACACAAATTCTGCTGTCAAACACAAGGCGGTAGATATGGTACCTGTATGGCATCCTTTGAGAAATAGCGACCATCACCAGAAACAACAAGTGTAGCACCTACACAGGAGGTAAAGGAAATCAAAAATAAACACTATGAAAGAATGAACCCAACTTAGTCATTGAACATTAAAAAACCAAAACTATTTGTTTTGGAGTAGTTCAGGTGACAATGAACAGATTTCTCATTAGACATAGACTGCACCGGTCAAACACCAAGTTTAGTGGTGGTGACACGTTGGAAAGAAGAAAAGACATAAAGATAATTGAAACCAAAGTGATTATAGTTGGAGCATATCTCCTTTAAGTGTTTGAACTAGAAAGCAAATACCACAAAGGATGGTCAATTGCAATATCTCAAAGAGGTTTACATGAGTAAAGGAACTGTACCTCTAACTTTTTCCGAGGTAAGGGCATCAAACGTTGACTGGACAAAATTTTCCAGGTAATTAGGTTGCATGAACACTTTCACCTGAAAAGAATCAGCGCCCACCATATTAATAATCAACATACAAATAAAAACAGCAGCAATCGTTGCACCAGCATAACCATAAGAGAAACAATCTCAGCACCCAAATTTACACATCCTAAGATACCCATTTTCAGCTTCATAGTGTTCAACTAACTATAGACTCTCAATTAAAAAAAAAAGGGGGGGTGCAGCTAAGCTTCTCTAAAAATCCATTTATATATATATATATATATATATATATATATATCAAACAGGACAATATTCTACAAGAAAGAAACGAATTCGATCTAAAAATGTAATCGAAACCCAAACAAATCCAAATGAAAAGTGGTCAAGCGCATGCAAAGAATCATCGGATAAATATTTATCCAAAAAAGGCCCCGATCCAATTCCCGATCGAGAACAAAAATCAACCGATCTGATTTGCGATTACAAATCGACAGAAAACAAAAGAGAAGAAAAGAAAAACAAACAGAAGATTCGAAGATTCGAGAACCTTCTTGCGAAGTCCAGAAGTTCCTGGTTTCTGATCGCCGTAAGACGTCGTTTCCACGCGACTAACATTAAACACCACCATTTTTCGCTATCGTGATCACCACAACAAATGTTAGAGAGTAGACGGCAGTCCTTGGTGGATACAGGTACATGTTTTTTCACAAGGAATATATATATATATATATATATATATATATATATATATATATATATATATATATAACAGAAAGAGAAACCAGGATGTGACAAGTGTCACCTTTACATACTAGAGCTAGAGTGGGGGCAGATCGTGTGTGGTTAGAGTTGTAGTGAGAGCGCTTCTATCGTTTACTTTCTCTTTTTCAAAGGTACGTCAATAAATGCATAAATGACAACACTCTCTTACAACATTGCCGCTAACGAGTGTTGGGCTGAGACGAGTTCCAACTCGACACTTCGGAGACAGAGACAATAGATAAGGAGGATCAAGACATCTATGAGATCAGAAACGAGAGATGGCTGACGGGTTGATTTTGACGGTATGGATTCCCTAATAATTTTCAATTTTATTTGATATAATTATTCCTATGCTAACAGTTAAGAATTCCCGATAAGCGTCAAAGAATTTCCTGTTGCTGCCACTCGGTAATAAGATGCTAATGAGGGATATAATAGACATCTTCAACTCTGTGTTAGTACATATGAGGCCCAAGTAGAATGAATCAACAGAAATGGGTTTGTTCGACTCAGTTGTGTCAGACTAAGTCCATTTCAGCCTATGAATAATGGGCCGATAGATCCTTAGTCCCAAAGTCCACATCTGCAACCATTGAGAAAAGTTACCCATACCCGCCTGATCCAATTTGTAATTAAAACTCCCTTCCCACTCCAACAGCTAGACCCAAAAAAAATAATAATAAAAGAAAATCACAAAAGAAATTGAAATCCCCACATGCTTCTGCTTTAATTGCGAATTTATAAACAAGAATCCAGAATGGCCTCAAAGGCAACATGCGGGGCATATGCTGGCTGCACACGATATTATAGGTATGTATACCTGTAAAGTTTCTACCCATTTTAATATCTTTGAAAAAAAAGGGAAAGCAAAAGGCTTTAAATTATTCACTCTCTCTTTTCTTTTTTTATCATACTCATGTTCTTTTTGTGTAAAGCAAGACCGTAAAATAATAATAATAAGAAGAAGAAGAATCTGACCCAACTTTTTTTTTTTTTAAATCTTCTTTTCCTTCCTTTTTTTTTTTTTTCTTTTTGCAAGTTTAATTAAGATATAGAGAGAATAAGAGAAGAGATACTAAGGAGCGTACTATTACTCGACCACTTCATTTACATGAAAATTACGGTCACATTTCACTTTCTTCCAATCCAACCCACCCAAGGTTTTTAATCCCAATTACAACACCCACTACAACACTAGATGTTAAACTAAACAGATAAAAATAAAATAAAATAAGATTGATTAGAGCTCAAGCTACGCTACCAAATAACAAATCAGTAAAAGACCTAACACACCTATAAAAAAAGGGGAGGAAAAAAAATAAAGGAAAAAGAAAAAGGAAAATAGAAAGTCTCAACCCAGTCTCTTGCTCTGTCTCCTCTCCGTGTCTACCCACTCTAATTAACTTAGCCAGCGACCGTTGCCACGGCGGGCTTCACTTTCGGCGGCCGGCCCCTCCCTCTGGGGGCTCCGCCAGTAGCCGAAGAAGCAGCAGCAAGAGCCGAGGGTTGACCACCCACCGACTTGTCCTTCTTAGGTGGACGCCCGCGTGGCCGGCCACTACCTCCCGAGCTCTTCTTCTTGAGGGGAGCCACCGGCGCGAGAGGGTCCCTCGATTTGGGCGGGCGACCACGTGGCCTGGGCGGAGCCATCAACGTCCCCGGAGGCAGCGGGTCCTTGGGCTTGGGCGGGCGGCCGCGACCCCTCCTGGGCGGGGCATTAGGGTCCGGCCTCATGTAGTTGTTCTTAACAAAAACAATCTGTCCGCTCTGCTTCATCTTGTTCAGGTGGTGAGCTAAAAGCGTGGCGTGGGCCGCCGGAAGATCAGGGTGCATCACCTCAATTTGTTTACCGATCGCTGTCTTGTTCGAGCCATTCTTGTCGTTCAAAGCATCAATCGCCGCCAAAATCATCTACAACAACATCAAAAAACAATTACATTGCAGCCAACCCAAAAGAAAAACATAAACAAAAAAAAAAATTTTAAAAAAGAAGTAGAAAGAAAGACAGCGTCTCGTCAAATCAGTAGTTCGGTACCTCGGGATAAGAAGGCAGTTTGGTCGTCTGATGTTGTTGTTGCGCAGCTAGTTGTTGTTGTTGTGCAGGAAGTTGTGGGTTTGAGGGATCTTCAGCTGCGGCCATGAAAGTTTTCAACCTTTTTTCAAGAATCGAAACAAAAATGGAGTCCTTCAGCGTGTTTTGTTGACTGTACAGAAGAGCGACGGTGGAGAAGAGGTTTTAAGAAGTATGTGTGTGGGGGAGGCTTGGTTAAGGATCGGATCGAGAGCAGGAGAATTGATCCGATGGTTGGGGTTGGGGAATTCGGGGGGATGATCGTACGGCTGTAGTTGCTTTGAAATTGCGGCACTCGGATTGATGACGTGGACTGAGGAGTTGATTGGGTTTTTCAGACTTTTGTGAAGAGTGAATTTACGTTTTTTGTCCCTCTCCACCGTTTTTTGAATTCTTGCTTATCAAAGAGATTTCAGCTCCTATCCCCTGCGCTGGTTTGTATTTATTTATCCACATGTCAGATTATAATTGGAGAAAACAATATTTCTGCTGCTGTTGGAATGAAGTTTAAGGTATACCCGAGCGTGTCTGATTAATGATATATAGGAATCCTAGTGCGGGTAGTGGGGCCCAGATTTGCCTGGCATAAAAATAAAGGGGGGGAATTTGATCCTCTGCATCAAAGTTTACAGAGGATTGCGATTGAAATCGAGTAATTGGAAAGCTTGACGCAGACTTTTTTTGGACACTGTGAGAGCGCATGGTACTCCTTGTTGTACAACATTATAGCCTCTCCCATTTATTGAAATCCAGATCTGAAACGACGTTTTTGTAGACAGAAGAATGGACTCGATGGATCATAGAGAGATAACATAGATGCCTCTGCTAACTAATTTACCTTACATTTGTGGGTCCCTTCGGTGCTTTTGGATTTTTAATTTCGGTCGTGGCCCATTGCTTGGTTTTTTATTCAGATTTGATCCTCGTAACTTTTTTTTAATCAACTAAAAAATTACATTATAAAATATTAATTATTATTTTTATGAGTTAAAATCAATAATTATTCGTTAATTTAATATTTTTTTATAAAAACTTCACACCCTTATTTTTTACGTCTAATTATAATATATTAATTTCAAAATTTATCACTATTTTTTTACATTAAATTTTGTTGATTTAAAAAAATATATATTTTTATGATTTAAACTCGAACCAATAAAAAATAATAATAAATCAAATTAACACCAAATTTTTGTATTGAGAAATCGATATTTATATTTATATGACCAAATTTAAAGTATTATATATAATATTTTAAATTTCATAAACTTTCTACAAATTTATAATTCATTTATCTATTAACCTATTCTATACAACTTTTTGTTTCCTAATAGTTACTCTAACAAGACTTTGTATTTGTATGATGGGTGTAGTAGGCCACTTAGAAGGTTCATAATGTCAGACTATCAATTGAGCAAATTACATAACCGAAATATCTATAGTATATCACCTCTTGTTTCTACCATTCATGTCCAACAAAACGCATGGTTGTGTGATGGGGAGGCTAAGCTTTCTTCCCACAACATGGGAAGCCCCCTAAAGCACATGCTTAGTGAGTTCCTAATCTTAATCTGACTTTATATCCTACTAAAGTTCCATATTATGGCATTCTGATATTGAAAGTATGACTTCAGTTTATTACACCCCACACTTGTGTAAATCAATCTACTAACATTGCTAGAGACTTAAATTATATGATTGCATCATCTCATTTATGACATTCTAGATACATTTGTTACAGCTTATTAGCTTTATCTCTCTGAAACTGCACTACGTAAGAATAAGAAGAGTAATATACATATGATTCATTTACTCTGACTAAAGTTCAGAGACTTTCTACCATGAAAAGATGTTCACCACCAAAATGTTATGAACTCATTGGTAGAAGGGTAGTATACTTATTTGCGAATACATGCTGCGCTCTAATGTTTATATGGCTTCTTTTGGCTGCCTTGTTTTGTGTCACTCTTGAAAGAAAAATCTGAGATCAAATGAACGATCAAGAATAATGAAGAAGATTTCTTTATCACCATCATTGCATATGAACCCAAAAACAGTTTTTTTTTTTTTTATAACAAAATTAAGTTTATGAGCAATGGTAAGACTAGAGGGGTATAAATAAAAGAATTAGTGTTACCAAACCTGATATTTACCACTAATTTCCATTACATTTACATGCTTCAGAAGGCCAACCTTTTGTACATCTCTACGTTTCTACAAAAAAAAAAATAAACTAAATTTTGAATGAACCAAGCTTAACCTTCCATTGGGCGTTTGCCACGATCTAACCTTCTTGGGCTTGCAGAAATAGAGGTGGATGTGGTCGCAGTAACAGAATTTAAGCTCGTGTCAAGTGAATGGGAATCAGATTCACCAGATGATCCGCCTGTCGAGGACATTCCTGTTGGCCTTCGCAATCTTCTATACCTGGAACCAGGAACTCCAGGCCTAGTTGGTTCATCTAGATTGAGAGTGCCAGCTTTCTTTGATAACCAGACAACCACACGGTGCATTGTAGGCCGCAATTGTGGATCACCTTGTGTGCATAGCAGGCCTATGCGAATGCAAGTCTGAACTTGTTCGATAGATATTGACGATGCTAACACCGGGTCAATGATCTCCAAACTCCTGCCTTTCCTGTGAAGTCTATATGCCTGCATGAAAAATAATGCTTGAAACAAGGCAAGAGCTTTCTAAGACAACAGCAGTATAGTGACTTGCAAAGCTCCCCAGGGTTTTGTTTTTCTAAGTAGTAAGAAAATTCTGTAGAGTTGGAACCAATCTGCAGTTAAGCTTTTCCATGGCTTTTACTGCATGCAAATTCATCAATACCTTTTATGTGTATAACGGTAGAAAACGCAGTTGTTTCTGGTTTTATTTCTTTCTTTCCTTTTTCCTTCTTTTTTCTGGGACGCAAAACATAAGAGTCTATTTTAAGTCAAAAGCAGGTTATATAAATATTTTACTTCCTTAATCAATATTGTTGATCATTATTTTTCCAAATCATCTTCAAGCCTCAAGACTAACAATAAATTGAGCTCATAGAGTGCAGTTTGTCACGATTTCATCCCTTCGAGAGGAGTGGTACACAGATGTTCCACAACATTAACACACACACCACCTTTCCCACCCTTTATCATTTTGCCTCTCTGTCTCTCCCTCCCTCTCTTCATAGATCAAGTCTCTATATTTGTAACCACCATTAGAATATAAAGAAGTTTATAATAACTGAAAGCCTACTTCATTATGCATCACCATCTTATGATCAAATTAAATAGCTAAATCTTAGTCTTACCCAATCAAGCAGATTCTGAGCATCAGCGTGATGATTGAATGTTGAATTCCTCTGGCCACTGATCAATTCCAGAATTACAACGCCAAAGCTAAACACATCTACCTTTACCGATAAATGGCCATGCATGATATACTCTGGAGCCATATACCCGCTGTTGACAATTGCATGAACAACAATCACATACTCGACATGTCAGCTACATTTTAAGCAGTCATGTTATGGCTATAAGTACACGGGAAAAAATTTGGTAGCCAAAAAACATACTTGGTACCAGCTACACGAGTGTAGGCGTGTGTTTGATCTTCAGGAAAGAGACGGGCCATGCCAAAATCAGCGATCTTTGGAGCCCACTTATCATCAAGTAAGATATTACTAGCTTTGATGTCACGATGGATGATGCAAACAGGTGAGTCCTCATGAAGGTAGAGCAATCCACGTGCAAGGCCAATTATTACATCATACCTTCGCTTCCAATCCAATTGCTCTCTCTTGTTAGATTCTACATCAAAATCATCAAGATAAGAATCTGCATTTCTGTTATGACCATTTCAAAGCCGTGACCTTGAAACATTTGACCATCACTCCTTATTCATATATGTATCAACCCAGTCAAAAAGGTGCAATTCAAAACAGAAGTTATGAACAAGCAAAATTGAAAATGCACTTCCCAAAGATGAAAAATGAACAGTATCCCATCTGAATTCAAGTTTATTTGAAAGAGATCTTAACTAAAATAAATTAACAATTAAATGATAAACAAATGAATAACTGAACAAACAAAAGAAGAGACAGACTGAGTATCATTAATAATTAAATTAGATAAAGCTAAAAATAGAACTCTTAAATTTAATTTGATCTTGCCCATGGATTGTTAGTTTCTTCGCAAGAAAAGTTGGATCAAAGATGTGTCAATCGTGCATCCCATTTTCTTTGGTATGTTTATTGGCACTTACCAAAGGGCCTTATAAGGTCCATTTGGATGAAATGATTGTGGCAGAATAAATGTTCTTGTTTCTTCTTCCTCAAACCCCAACAGTCCACAGACATCCACACTTAGGGTCCTGTCTTAGTGCAGACACTGCCAGCCTTTGAAGTTGATTATCTGGAAAACGCCTCTAGCACATATGATCTTTCCTTTTTTACCATGTCAGTGTGCTTCCAGCCATCATCAATGCTTATTTATGAAATTTTTTAGTCATCTATGCCAAGCAAAACATGACTCCAAAACCCATGCAGTTCAGCCAGGATGAGCAGATTGAATTGGTTAAGGAAACAAATACCACTTGGCCTTCATGATAAAGGAGTAGTTACAGTTTCTTCGTACCAAATTTGACAAGTATCTAATAATAATCAGTTAGAATATCAAGGAACTTCTAATGAATCTGGTGGCATTTGAATATTTGGAAAAATTAGAAAATAGATTTGGTATGTAATGTTTGGAGATACTCAGACATTACACAATGCTGATTAAAATACGTCTAAGAGCATTTAATTCTATACTACTTTTAAAGAATCCCAACCTTATTGACACTTGACAACCCAATTTAAGTATAAATTTCAAGTTTGTCAGATAGGCTAAATTCTGCAGAAGTTGAAAACAGATCAAGTAATTTATCAATGGAACTTTGCACTTAAACAACTGGTCATATTTGATTGAACTAACATCAGTTAATATAAATGCACTAGCATATCATATGCAAACAATAAAGGAGAAAACAAACTCAAAATAGCAAAGGATAAACTCATACTTACTGAAGAGAAACTTGTCAAGACTCTCATGAGCAACATACTCATAAACCAAAAGCTTCTCATTGCCATATGCACAAAAACCTAACAAGTTAACAATGTTCCGGTGCTGTACACGTGCTAATAACTTGGCCTCATTTGTGAACTCTTTCTTCCCTTGATGTGAGCTGTGGGACAACTTCTTCACTGCAATTTCTCTTCCATCATCCAGTTTTCCCTAGTGGAAAAATTTTGCAAGTTAGTGTAATGTTCAATTGCTTTCTTCATTGCATAACATCAAATGATTTCACCTTAAAGCAGCATCAATTAAAAGTAGATGGGAACGAAAAATAGCACCAGCACAAATTTTTACCTTCTAGCAAATGCAAAACAAAAATTTAGTATTGCCCTATTGCTTGTAGGAAAAATCTGTTCTCTTGTAGGCATTGCTTTACTGGGTGCACACTATTTCAGTCACTAAGCTTAAAATTCATACTTAAGAAATTTCGTGGGGTTTGTTCACTTAGCTGGGCAATTGAATTAAGCCCTTGACATTTCTTCAAAAACTACTTCCCACTTCAAAACTCAAAAGCTTCTAATCATAATTTGCAGCAGATGAAATTTGGCTAATGTTTCCTCAGCCATTTAAGTTCCTTATATAGAAAATATGCACAGAAATGACACAAAAATTCAAATCAACTGACGACCAAAAAAAAAAAAATCACAAAAAGATTCAGAGAGCGCCATCCATTCTGAAGACAAATTCCAAGAAACCCCCATAATCCAATCTCGATTCTTCACAGTGACAGACATTCATGGAACCAAATCAGACAGAGATCTTTACCTTGTAGACAGGCCCAAATCCACCTTCACCAAGCTTGTGATTTGGGTGGAAATCTTTGGTTGCCGAGGATAAGGCTTCATATTGAAACTGCTTTTGTTCCTTTGCAGCAATCTTCTCCAAATCCTCTTCATTATTTCCTTCTGTACAATTCAAATCACACACAGAGAAAAGAAAATTAAACACGCACGCACACGCAAAGATCACAACTTTAGCGATTTTGGCATCAGATGACAAGAAAGAGCCAAAGTACTAAACAGGGTTTATTCCATACCTCTGTCAGAACCGAACTTGAAAGGCTTCATCAGACTATGCAAAAGATTCTTGCACTTTGACACCATGCTCCCAGAACTGGTAAAAACTAGACCCTGGGAGCTGAGAACGTTCAAAAAATTACAAATTCTTTAGAACAATGGAACTTGGGGTTGCTTCTCAATGGTTTTTTTTTTTTATTATTTATTTTATTTTTTAAAAAAAAAAATATTTAAGAGAGAGATAGGTCTTTATTTCCGTCTGAAATGAGAACGCAAAAGGCATGTCCAAGAAGGTGGCCTCGATCGACTGTGGGATTTTGTTAACAGCCATCACATCGCCTTTACTTTTTAGATTGAAGAATTGGAAAAGTCAAGCTGGACTTCGATTTTGTACTGAGGCAGGTGGATTGTGGTCCATTTTCCACGTTAATATGTGTGTTCAAGCAAATGGTATACGTGCTATATAACCTTGAGCAGCTGGCATTCTCTAACAAGCAAGATAGCTACGAGAGAAGTCCCCCGTACTATTTTGTTAATTTTCATACGGTTCGAATAATCCCATTTAATTTATTTTAAAAAATTATTAACTCTAATTCACCTTATATTGCTTCCTGGCTGCTTTTATTTGTTGACTCTTCAAATTGATTGATACATAAACGGACAATACGTTTGTCATGTTTTACTCTCTATTTCGCAATGAAAAAGGAGAGGAAGAAGTTCGACGAAAATGAAACAGACGGGAACGACACCTAATAATAACAAAAAAGAAAAGAAAGTAGCTGTCTCCCTGTTGTTGTTGTTGTTGTTGTTGTTGTTGTTTTATTTATTTATTTTAGAAAGTAGCTGTCTCTCTTTGTTGTTTTTTTATTTTTTTTGTTTTAAGTTGTATTTGACCTAATAATTATAATTATGATTATGATTATTATTATTATTTACTTGCGTCAAATCCAATGAAACCCCAATTCCCATTTCTTTAAAACATGTGCAATTCTGTGTAATCTTAAGCCTGGTTTTCAAAACTGGATCAATTGTGGGGTTTAACTGATGGATTAGCGACCTAAAACTTTGAGCTGTTCAAATCTTTTGTTTAACAAATCGTCTCAGCTTACTCAAAAAAAAAAAAAAAAAAAAAAATCGTTTAAGGCAGTTGACCCGAATAGTAAAATTTTTGGAGGGGTGGGTAAATCAGATAGATTTTTGTTAAAAAAATTTATTTCTTATTTTTTTTATAATAATAATGATAAAAGAAGAAGATTATATAAAATTATATTATTTTATTAAGTGTATTTTTAAATATAAACTTAAATTTTATTTTATTTATATAATATAAAAATATTAATTGTATTTTTTTAAAAAAAATAAAAATTGACCAAGTCAACAATTAGACCAATAATTCTAATTAAAACCATGATCTTAAAGTTTGTGGTAGTGATTTAGTGATTACTTCCTTTTCACGTGTTAACCTCATTCTTTTTCTTTTTATTATTTACTTTCTTTTTTTTTTTTTTTGGGGGGGGGGGGGTTATGGAGTTACTTGAATCAATTTTATCAGGTTAAGGAACTACATTTGACTTTCTTTTTTTTTTTTAAATTGAAAGAATGAAATTAATCAATCTAGTCAAATACAGAAACCAAAAGAATTATTTTTTATTTTTTTATTTTTTGCCAAGAACATAGGGGGACATGGCTTAAGGCTGAACAAATTGTAATTATTAGGTCAAGGTCATTATTACAATAGAGATACCCCCATGCATAGAAAGAGGCGGCACCAGATGGCTAATCCCAAATAATTTGATTTAATTTACTTTAGAAATTCAACTCTACCTAATTATTGCTGTTGAAATATTCAATTACCCAAAATTTGAACACACGAACCTACAATGAATCAAAATCCCAAAAACCCAAATTCGATTCACTCAAATAATTTAAATTTTAATAACCAAACCCAGATCTTGAATCTACAAAATTTAATGCATTTTGAATTCAAAATACCGCAAAATCTGAAACGAACCTATCTAAATTTGACTACCCCAATTGCATCACCTGGAAAGACAAGTTTAAAAGCCAAGGCGATGTCATGGATGAGGTGAGAGGAAGACGTTTCCCATTGAAATTTTCATGGTGGATCTGACTAATAAAGATGACAACAGTTCCATCAATTCCTATACGGATTTCTTTCTTCTTTTTTTTTTTTTTGTTTTTTTTTTTTTGTTTTTTTGTTTTTTTTTTTTGTAACAGGGGGACTTCCTCGTGCTTTCGCTGAAATGTTGAGGAAATGATCTTATTAGACAGCTCAGTCCCATTTTGGACGGTCATAGGTTGACCTTTTATATATATATATATATATATAAGTTGTGTGCTAAAGTTCAGTCCCATTTTTAAGTTGTTAGATTATATGAAAATTCATTATGTATTGAGTTTTTAGAGCCGAAAATTTCTAAAATTCTTAGCCCTGATCGACACTGATTAAACAAAAATAACACATTTGTTTTGCCAACTAAGAAGATACTGAGTAAGGGAAGCCCACTAAAGTCATTAGCAAAACCCTCTCAACAACCCAAACCTTTTCCATCCACTGAACGGGTCCAATAAGTCCAATTCTAGCTTTGATTCTTCTGCAAGATGAGAAGGAACACACTCCCGATTCCCAAGTTTTATAACAAAAAGTCCCATCACCAATTCAATACCAATATCAATAGGGCCCAATTTCAGGGACCCACTCGTCCACTCCATAAAATTTCTAGAGCCTCCTTTTCTTTTCTTTGTCTTTTTTTTTTTTTTTCAACTTTTCAAAATGTAGTACAGGAGCATGGGGGCACCTTTGCATCATAGTTCCAAGAGGATCACAATGAGAGCAGGTCAATCTTATTTTAATTCCTCATAATTAGAGCAGCTAGCTACAGTCTTTTTTTATTAGAAAGTGAATAAAGTATTGATTTTTTCCATGCAAGACTGCCTTCATAAGTTCAATAGAGCCCCTGGAATGAGGCGGTAATGCACCAAGAATGAAACATTTTAGAAGTTAAATCAGATGGGGTGGTGTTGGTGTCCTTTTTGGCTTATACAATTAGATAGAAGATTCTAATTTTAGACCAACTCGTTGTTTCCTTTATAAAAGAATAAATTTCAAATGAATTTTAAAAACAGACAACTCAAATGAAAATGTGAAAGATTAAAAATTAAATTATAAAAATTTATAAAAGTTTAGAATTATTATTATTTTTTCGGTTGGTATATTTCATATCAACTTCTTATGTGAGATGCATTAAACTCCGAGCAATTCAACACCAAATGCTCATTATGCTAAAGAGCAACAATACGTAAAAGAAAACATTTTGATTTGGAAATTGATGTGCATGCTCCTGCAGAGAGATGAAATCCCATTGTCTTTAAATGGTGTATTTTTATTTTTTTTTAAAATCTTGAGAGGGTCACACGATTATTATGGGGAATTAGATATTTGCAAAAGGTTGCAACAACACTGAAAGCAGCCAAAGGCAACTCTCAGGACAACCGCAGAAAGGCGAGTCAGCATGTGAAGTAAATGCATTGAGGACCATTGTAACTGCATTGGGGACCACCGCGACTGACTGCTTAGGCTTCCTCAACATTTGATGAAATAAAACTTACAGCATGACACATCAGCGGGATGGTGGGGTTATCCAAGTAATCATTTGCGCCAGCTTAATCCAACACTGATCACGATGATTCTTGATCCAACACTTATAACAATGATTATCCTGCACATGCATCGGCTCCAGGCCTCTTCCCTGTGCTTCAAGACCTAACTTAAGTTTCTCTTGGTTTTTGCACCTACTAATAAGAATTGTTTATGCTTAAATCAACATCAATTGAGAAAACAAACTAGGGCTAATTTTGAATATTTTGTACATGCCACCTATATCAGTCTTCGTAACTAAGTATGCACAACACAAGGCAGCGCTAAAACAGAATAAACAAACACTCGATATACTTTACAAATGGATACATGTAGTTTACAAGTAACTCAGCTCTAGCCCATCAAAAAAACAAAAACAAAAAAAAGCCCATGTGATGAAATTGATGCAGAGATGAGAAGGAGAAGAAGGGGTTGCTTATCTCTTCTTTTGCTTCACAAAAATATTTAGAAAATGACAAAAAAGAGTTCTCATTCCTGTCTACACTGTACCTGGCACTGGAATCTTTGTTGGATTGCTCCAGCTTTGTAAGCCAGGCCATTTCTTGCAAAATACAAATGACAGCTTGGCTTCACTTGACCAGCCTACACACACACATGCAACTGCCATTCTCCCTTACCTCAAAAGAGTGATGGCAACCTAAACCCGCCAAAAAATTGGGTATACCAGGAAACTAAAGCCAGCAAAAGTGAAAATAGGCAGACTCTCAGGTTTTGAAGTCCACCTGGACTACCAAATGGACCATGGCAGAAGCCTCCCCTCCATCAATTGACTTCCCATATTACACATTTTGCTGAAAACAAGGCGTTGTATCAGTCTTGGGGTGTAGTTCCTGTAATGCAATCTGCATACATTAGACACAATATAATAAAAGTTGTTCCAATTTGCCGCTACAAATAGTAGGAAGGAATTCTCAACTCAAAACTTGGGTTTCTTTGTTTTTTGGTTGCAGATTCTATATTATTAATAAGAGAATAGGAGAAATTTTGCAACTTGTAGTGTAGTTTACCTATTGTATTCTTCTGATAGTTGAGCATAATATCTCTATAGATTAGAGTCTCCTATATTTCTCGCACGATATTCTACAATTCTGAGTGCACGAAGATGATGTAAAATTTCTTGCAGAAGCTCTATGCCCTGATCTCCTTTTCTCAAGGATGTGATGCAATGCTTAAGAAACTCTCTGTCTGCCTCAAGAGCTTGTAATCTTTCATACACATGATCAACCTCCTCCGCAATCGAGGGCTTCCTGCTGTCCATGTCAAATTTGTAAGCCAGTTTTGGCAAGGCAAAAGAATCAACCCTGTCTGTATGCCCATTTACCATATGATCTTTAGTTTCTGCCTCAGCTGCGTCAAAAAGTGGAAGAAGCCTCTTTGCCTTAGTACCAAAGTTTTTTCGTTCTAGATGATTGGCTCCATTCATTTCCTTGTAATGACCATTTGCAACTCCGTCATTTGCTGGACTGCTATGATATGAATTCTCCTGGTAGCCATTGCCATTTTCTTCATACAGATGCTCAATTGGTTTTATGTCCTCAAAATATTGTTCTTTTCCATCACTTATTGTGAAAAGCTTCTCCTCCAAGACCTTCAATTCCCCAAGAATGGATAGCCTCTCCTCTTCAAAATTAGCTAAGGATTCCTCCAAGTATAGAACTGCATCAGGAGGGGTGTGCCAGTTGCCATTGTCTTGATGGTTGATAAAGCTATCTTCTTTCTCCTCATGATTCAAGTCAACAGATAGTCCATCATTGACCTCAGCATTGCTACAAGAAACGGAAGAACTTTCACTTCTAGTGCTACCATCTTTGCTTCTCTTCAACATCAGCATTTTCTCTTTTGCCTCATAATTCTCTGCCCTCTTTTGATACCATTCCAGCTCTTTTTCTAGCTCTGCCTTCTCTTTCTCCCTCTTTACCATAAGTTCATTCAAAAGCTGCAAAGCTTCCTGATCGTATGCTGATTGCTCTTCCATCATCCTCTGATACTGCAAGGCTTCCATCTGCACTGCAGCTTTCTCTTCTTGAAGTCTATTTATCATTGCCATTGTGTGGTTGGCTGCCACTGCAGAAGCACTTCTCTCTTCTTCTAGTTCTGCATACAAAGCGTTGAATGCCTTTGTTTCAGATTTGAGAGCTTTTTTTAACTTCTCAACAGTTAGTTCTCCATCAATCACTTCTATGTCGCTGATGAAGCTTCCGTCCAATGAATCTTCTGTGCCAGCTTCTCTTCTGTCAAGTAATAGCAATTTCTTGTGCAAGTAATGGAGACTATCAATAGACATTGGTGTGTCAGGTAGTTTATCTTCTTCAATCTCATTGCTCTCAGAAAACAAAGATAAATGATTGTTGATCACTTGCTCATTTGTCTCCATAGATAGAGTCCTAAATTCAATTACATCATCCTCTGCTTGCTTGGGCTCTAATGCAATGAATATACCACATCAAGTTATCATTTCAAGATCAATATGTTATGCCAATTGTGAAAAATAGTTGAATAAGAAACTAAGGTTTACCATCGTCATCATGTACACGATAAAAGCCATTGCTTGTTGTAGAGTCTCTTTCAGTGGAGAGATATGGAGGGGGAACAACTTCAAGTTGTATTTCATCGATTGGTTCATGGTCAGGAATCTCAGTCCCTATTGAGACATCTGCTTCAACTTCATCGACTTGCATGTGAAGTTCTTCATCATAATCTAAATGTAATAACAAATTACCATGAATTTAAATTGGAATCCAAAATGGAAGCTCAAATTAAAACCTCTTTATGTTTGACAAAGAAAGTTACCTTGATTGGTTTCTGCTTCTTTTTTGTCTGCTCCTGTCATTGGACTTTCTTGAACACCATTGCCATCACAAGTAGGGACTCGCATTGCTTCAACAATGTCAATCTGTTCAAAGTCGTCCTTCCCCAAGTCACAGTCCTCATGCAATCCTTCTGCAACACCAACATGTTCGACCTCTTCCTTCACCAAATCAAAATCTGTATGGAATCCTTCAGCAATGTCAATTTGTTCCACATGTTCCCTCACGAAATCACAGTCTGCATTCAATCCAGAAGAATTATCATTCTCAACTACTTCCCTAAGCTGAAGAATTTCAGGCTTAGGTAGCTCATCACTTTCATCTGCTATAAGCAATGGCACATTCTCTTCAAAACAGCATGTTTCTTCAACAACTAATTCATAATGTGGTCTAGCATCCTTCTCGAACTCCACAACAAAATCTTCATCGCCATGTTTTTCTTCCGTTCCAATCTCAACCTTCTTCTGGATTTGCTCGGTGGCACTGCAACCAGTAAATTCAATGGGAATCAAGTGACAATCATCTTGATCAATGTAAAACTCCAGATGCCGAGGCTGAATTTTGCTACACACAACTCCCTCACAAGTAACTTGAAAGGTGACAGCCAGATTATGAGATGGATCATTTAATGACACATTCAAATCTTCACTTTTGACTGGCTCTTCCTGCTGCTGTATAAACACATCCTCTCTTTCATCTTCATTAGCAGCCTTTTCTTTGCAATCAAAATTACAAACACAGCATGAGGAATTCTCTTCTGTCTTCTCTTCCCTATTATCACAAATCCCCTTCACTTCTTCGCAGAGATCACTCATAAAATTTGATTTATTTCTAACAAGTACAACGCCTTCACCAACTTGACCATTAGTCTCAGGTTCCAAAGTCAAATTCCCTTTCTGGGAATAATCCAAATCTCCCCAACAAGGCTTCACCACACTCATATAATGATCAGGAAAGTCTGATTTTGTGTCCAAGCTGGCACCACAACAAGAACACTTCAAAACAACTTCTCCATTTTCACTTACCTTATCACCAACCAAGTCTTGACCCACACCAAGTTGTTTCATCCATGGAAAGAAAGCAAACTTCTTGGAAAGTTCATTTCTTGGCAAGGACAAGCAATCCTCGCACATATCCTTTGATTCAGCTAATCTCCCATGACTTGAGCAATAACCCAACTTCGAAATCTCTATGCCATGAGCTTCGCATACAAGAGATCTATAAGGATTCTGAAACTTTGCAGGCTCAAAGATATGATCAAGCCTAGAACACCAAAGACATGGTCTTTTGAGGCCAAAGTAGTCGGAGAATTTGATAATTAGATAAGAAAACAGAGAATTGAGAAGGAGAAGAATGATCAAAACCCACTCAAGAATTGCATTGACTAATACAACTGTTATCTTGCTGGTGTTTCTGCGCAGCACGGTAGCAAATTTGTTGGCAGCCATGGCTGGTTGCTCTGTTCCTCCTCTGTTCAGACAGAGGATTTGATGAATGTCAACAGGAAAATATAATGAAGAGAGAGAGAGAGAGAGAGAGAGAGAGAGAGAGTAGAGAAGAACAGCAGTAGGTGGAGGAGTGCAAGGCGCTTTGAATGAGTGGGAAAGACAGCCAAGGAAAACTCAAGTTGCGCACGCACAACAAAATATTTTATTAACTGAAATGAAAAGAAAAGAAAAGAAAAACATTTATTGTTGTCTAGTCGAAGAAAATGGAAGAATGGTTTTTTCCTTTTAAGCATCATAAATTGTTGACGGAATTAAGCAACCCCCTTTAATATTGCCCCCCCAGAAATGCTTGTATTTCAATCCTATTTTGAATATATTTACCATAAAAGAGAAAATTATTATTAATAAAACATGAAATGTACACAAATTTATATTGTATTATTATAATAATTAATTATATATTTTATTATTAATTATAATTATGTGTAAAAATATACAAGCTCGGAATAAAAAGCTTCCCATAAGCTGGTTCACACTGGAGTCTCCAATTATCAGTACCCTATTAGCATTAGCAGCCAGAGAGTTTTACTTTGAATCCTAAAATGTTTATTACTGATGCGTGGCGCAATTCCCATTTCCCAAAGTCTAAGTTTACTTTTTCTGTTTTATATTTCATGAAGAAAATGGAGTGGCCCCACCAACCATGCCCATGAGTTTGGTGGACCATATCAGGGTAAGATGTATTGTGGGGCCCAATGGGGATGCCACATGCTCTAGTTCATTATGCAAGTCTGTTCTCTCCTTGTGCCATGTAACTTTCTGCTTTCCCATGAAATCTTGTTGCTTGAGAATTTGGATCCCCCGATGTTTCCCGGAGAATTTGGCTCAACTTCTTCGACAAAGTAAGGATGGCCTTTTGAGTTTAGAAATGCTTTAATCAGTAAGGATCACTGAAGAGCTAAAGATGATATCATTCCCTCCCATATGCTTTATTTATTGTTTTAAAAAATAATCTCCGCATCTACAAATTTCATAATTAGCCAACTTATGCATTGAACATTATACTTTAGGATCAAAATTTCAGATATCTGCACTTTCTTGATGAAATTTAAATTTTTTTTTTAATTTATTAAATTCAACCCCTTTATTCTTTTTCTTCCCTTTTTTTTAATTAAAAAAAAAATTTAAGTTGAACTCTTGTTAACGGTTTGATCAAATATGTCATCCCCTTTATTTCCTTCGAACTTCCAAGTTTTGACCAAATAGAATGTTAGAGTTTAATTCCCTTGAGATTCACACGTACAAATTTTCTAAGCATAGGATGATAATCCTTCTGGTAATAATTCCACAATCTTGGGAGAAGTACCTTGCAATTTTCAAATCATACGTATCAACCCACATTTATTTTCCATGGTTACGTTATACGCCTGGTTCACTGTTTAACAACTTCAAATTTCACATTCACCACGTTTTTAATCATAGATAGTTGTAAGCTCATAACTCATCAAAAATTGTGTCACTATACGTATAGTTTAAGAGCTATACGTCCTCACATTGAAGACATTATTCGTTTTGGCATGTTCATCATAGACAAGCTTGGGACATTTGTCTTCAACATGCGATAATTATTGTGCAGATTTATTGGCTAATTGGGGAGTTAATAGAGATGAAGCCTTAAGATCATGGGACAAGCCCCCCTCCTGGCATTGAGCCTCTGATTCGATGCATGTTTCAAGCGGTGGCATGCATATTCTGAATGATTGGATGCCTATGGCCATGAATGTATATTATTTTAGTAATCTCTCACCATTATTCAATGGAAATTCATCACATTTATAATTATTCGCATTGATTGTTTGAATCATGCAATCAATTTCTATGAGTATGTATCTGATCGTTTAAAACATTTTCGGCGAGAGATGAACATTTTTTTTTTTTTAGTAAGTCCTTTAACCCTAGCCTCTCGGAACTTTTCTAGTACATCAGAATTTGAAAAATGTCTTCAATGTTTGAATTCTCAAAGTTATCTAAGAATTGCTTTTGTAAAAAAAAAATGTCCTCGTTTATTACATACCATGATTTTTTATTTTTTTTTGTTGTTTGATCACCAACTCTTTGGCATGTCTAACTAAGATACAAATGGGGATTCTCAATTAGTTGGTAGATTAATAGACAAAATACAATTCATTAATCCAATAAAAAAAAAACGAAAATGTGCTTTCAAATGTGAATTATTGGGAGTCTTTGTTAGAAATTGTTTGTTTGTTTGTTTTATAAATTTCTAATTTACTATTGTGATTCTTCCATTGGCAGAAATAGAAACTAAGGTCGTGATGTTCCTCCAATATGTACCATACATGAAGTACCATCATGGAGAACCACCATGAAAACAATCTGCAATCTTTCTAAGAGTCTTCCTCGTAAAGAAGCCATGCATTGGCAAAAACCCAAAAAAAAAAAAAAAAAAAAAGTAGTGCCTAGGGGGAAGAGGGGGAAACAAATTGTCCCACAAGGATTTGAGTTTGAAAATTTTCTACTTTATACTGTGAAAATGATGAGGGTCCTGCCGATTATTTAACAACATTAGAAAGATATCACTTAATGAATCACAGCTGTGAATCTGTGATAAACATGTAATGGGATCCACTAAGAAGTCAAGGTAAAGAAATGCTTGGGGGTGCCATTGTAATGATATTGATTCTAGAGAAAAGGGCAGATGTGGGACATGCAACCCATTCTTCACTTCTTTTTCTTTGTCCTCTCTAATTTCTATCTCTCTCTCTCTGTTTTTTTTTTTTTTCAATCCTCTCCTTTTGCTTTATGCCCTCTCCCCCCCCCCCCACCTCTCCATATGGCTTTAAAAAACTTGTCTCTCTTTCTCGCACACACACATGCATGTGCTATGTTAAGTGCATCAAATCTCAATCTCATTATAGGGTTCTTAGTTTGTTCCATATTTTGCAAAGGCAAGACTTGGTCGTGGATTGCTTTTATATTTAGAAAAGTGAAAAGAACGGGTTAACAAGAATCTTCACACCATAAAATTACTTTAAAAAAATAACCAATTTACAAATAATTGAGAATTTAAATTCTTAAATTAGAAGTTTTATATTTAAATTATTATTATTATTATTATTATTATTAGAAGAATTCACATGTTAATCATGTATATTTTTTTAATTTTTAAAATAAAAAAAATTAAAAATTAAAAATAAATTTAAGAGCAGTGTTTAAAAAAAATAATAAAAAAAAGCAAATTATTGAAATTATGGGTATTTGTTTTCCTTATTTTTAATAAAAAAGGGGAATTGAGAAATATATATATATATATATATTTTTTTCTTTTCTAAACACAGAGAAATTTAAAATTATTTTTGTTTTTTTATAAATGATTATTTTTATTTTTTTTAATTATTAGTATTTGTGTTATGAAATATTATAAATTGTAAGAATAAGGTGAGATGAAAGGAATTGTAATCTTTTATAACGATTTGTTGTCCAATAAACTTCTTATTACTAAAATAGGCTAAAGGAAGAAAAAAACAAGAAACATCGAGTCTCTACGCATTTTTATCCCATGAAAAGTCAAATTTTCTATGCTTTTGGGGGTGCTGGCTTTGATTTCTGTCGCCAGATTGTGACACTAATTTCTTTTTCATTTTGTTCCATGGATTAAATATAATATTATCCGATGTGATAATTTAATTAAAATTTATATCTTTAAAAAAATATAATATTTTTTAAAAATAATAATATAATTAACAATTTAATGTATTTTTTTTATTAGCTTAAGTTCAAATGCTCAAGTTATAGTTTACTTTAACAAAATTTAAATCCAAGTGTTTAGATATAATAATAAAATTTTAAATTTATTAATACTTAAACAAAATACCATATTATACAAATTCACATAAATTTAATAATATTTAAATAATAATTTTTTTAATAAAAAAAATAATAACATTAGACTCAAACGTATAATGATTAAAATCCTCATAAAGAAACAAAAACAAAAACATAAAAACACTTTGGAATCATTGCTTTCAGTCAGGAGGGCACGCCATAAAGCCTAATACACTCTTTGTGAAAAATAACACAGGTGAGGTTATACATACAACCTTGCAAAATACCTTGTAGCATACCCATCTAAACAAAAGAGAGCTATCAAATTCATCCCTAAATCCGGGAAAAATCTCTTTCCAAACAACCAGATCCGCGGATCAAAATGAATTTCCCCCCATAAAGAGGGGCTGAACAAAGAAGGGAAAGCCTTTCTTATTTGTACTCATAATGACCAACACAACTGCTCAATGGCACACAACATACACAACTGACAGTTCAAAAAATTTTTATGTTTGATCTGATCCGTGTAGTCTGGTTATAGTATAATACACTAACCAGTCCCCAATATTTACGACCCAAGCAAACATGACTCATGCTGCAAACATCGATCTTTGCGGGTCTAAAGCTAGGCCACACTGCTAGAGCCGTTTCCAGTGCATGAAAACTCTGCATCAACTAGATTACACTTTCCAAAAGCCTTCACATGAGATCACAAAAGACCAGTGCTTCCAAATGGATTGGTAGTTTGATGATGGGTTGTATCATGATTTGCTGGAAATGCCCCGAATGCATCGCCGAAGGGATTTGTAGGGCACATCATTATGTGTTCCTGCTGTTGTGGCTGTGGGTAGACAGGTTGGTATGGGCCAAAGGGATTGGCTGGCTGTTGAGACATTGCTCCCATTTGAACCATAGGAGGGGCAATGTTGTTTGACATAGCAAATGGATCTTGTACCTCGAAGGGATTTGGGGCAGGTGCTCCATATACAGGCCGCTGTGCAGCTCTGTTTGCTCCTTCATCATATAAGCTGTTCAGTGTGAGTGTATCCAATCCACCAGCCTGACATTCATTGCAAACAGTATGATGTGTCAATCAAGCCATTAAGCAAAAAGCAAGGATTTCTGTCTTGCCATTTTCCAAGTAATAACGAACATTCAATGCATAGAGTTGAAAGAAAACTGAAGCCAGGATTGATAAATATATTCCCGTGTATCAGAAGCCATACAAAATGATTCTCCAAAAGGAGGTTGTATTCTGCAGTGAAACTGCATCTATACAGAAAAGACAGGTGCATTTAGTTTTGTTAAACTCATTCCAATCCAAGACAAAGGGATATCCAAGGTAAAACCAAGATAGAAGTTCATAACCAATCAAACTGAAGAAATTATATTTTATTTTCTGCTATTATTATACATAGCTTCTATTATTATTCTTCCATCAAGTGTCAACACTGATTGCCATTTTACCAATTCCTTATTATGTCCACCGAAAAAATATTATAACGAAATGATATTGAGCCTACCAAATGCCTCTCGTTAACTGCAGGAATGTTGCTGCTTGGTGTGGTGACAAGGGCAAGTTCCCATCCAGTAGGATCAAAATCTTTTGCTTGACTGCCAGCAGCATTGAATGTTGGTGCAGCATTGGCATCTAGAAAATAAGAATTTGAATAGCCATGTAACGTGATAGACAACTGTTACCCAATTCTTAAAAAGCTCTTGAAAAGAGCAACAAAGTGTTACCCAGTTCAGATGGAACTATAGCCAAAGCCAATGCATTTCTTTCTTCAATGACAGATGCATCAGAGGCTGAGTAATTTAAACCCTGAAACAATCAAAGGCAAAGAAAAGGAAGAGATGAAAATTGGAAAGGAATAGGATGAATACTTGGGAAATGTTTATTCCACCAACATAAAAAACTTATAGCAATGCAATTACCAATAAATCCCTCGTGTCTGTGTTGTTTTGCAGAGTAGGAGTAGGGGGGGTAATCTCAACATTGGCAACAGCTACCTCCACTGAAGGCAGTATCTCAGGTTCGTCTCTGGCTAATTCATTGTCTTCGGAAGGTCCTTCTTCTGGTCTGTAAGTCAATTGAAGCTGTTTGAAAGAACCTACAGTTAGTCCCACAAATCTGTGTATTCTGCAAAATGATATTTCCTACTCCAGGCAACATAAACTGTCAAGAATGAATTGCACAATCTGAAAAAAAAAAACAGAGCATAAGTATGTATGGAGACCATGTATCCTCTTCTGCCATTAAGCTCTCGCAAAGCCATATTTTGAATCAAGATAACAAGTGCATTCTTGCTTATCACAATCAATCATGTCACCTTTTTCTTGACTGTTCTATTCACTTCAACCAAAGTAAGCAACCTAATTGATTTGTCTATAAAATATCCTCTGGTCACATTCCATTGCTGAGACACTTCCATGGTTATATTTTTCAGTGCAATATGGCCTTCTAAACTTTGTTCCTTCACGACCAAGAGTCCCATGAGCCTTAAAGACTTGCTGACTCCCTTAGGACTGAATCCTCACTTATACAGCCTATCAAGTTCTGGACAGGGTACATTAATTGCATAACCCATCAAAGTTCACCAATCACTCGACTTGTTCATCAAAAGAGAGTAGAAGGAAAATGAAAAGGAGTTGCAGTTTGATTTATTTAAGATCCTAGCATCCTAACATTTGTTAATAGTGAAAAAGGAAAAAAAAAAAAGAAAAGAAAGCAGTATCTTATCATGACACAGATAGCCAAAATAAAAAATAAAAAATCATAAAGATTGTGCCCAACATTTTGTCTAAGACAGAAAGCAATTTTACTAACCAATGGTTCAGTTGGAACAGTTACAACTCGAGGTGCCTCTTTTATATATTCTTCCATGGTAGTAAGGAAGGATTGAGGAGGCTGCATAAGGTGAAAACAGTATTACCATAAAATAAATTGACAGCAAAAATAAGAAATCACAAAAGAACCAAGAAGAACATTAAATCCATGTCTTGGAATCAGATACCTCTCTTAGAACAGGAAACTGAAAGTTCCTTGCAAGTTCCAAACCTCTGCAAATTTCATAAAAATCAGAAAGGCTCCCAGCCTGTACAAAAAGCAAATAAATTGCTTCAGCACAGCAAGCATTAAGAAACTACCTGCCACCACAAATTAAGAATATAATTTGGGGCCAAAAGACATGGTGATAATGAGCAAATAACCAAGAAGCTAATCCCGGCCCAATGGACCTCCTAATGGACTAAAAAACCTAAGAAGCTTTGACCTGTTGACCAGCTCGTTTATAGATATCAAGGGCTTTGACAGCTTCATGCTTTGGCATCTCAAAAAACTGCAAGGCAGTTAAAAGCTTAGCAGTAAGTACAGCAGAATTACCTTATGAATAGCACCATGTTAAAAACAACCCTTATGATAAACAAGCAAAAACAGAAATTACCTTATCTACGAGATTGATTATTCCATCATTAATAGCACAATATATTTTGAAGCTCTCTTTTAATACCTGAAATTTCACATCTCTACTTAGTCAACAATCACTATTTCTAATGCACACTAGGAAGCATAAAAGTCAAACTCCACTCATGTCTTCCTATCTTTTTGAAAACAGTCCCAATCAGAGATCGCCAAGAAAGGAAAAAGGAAATGTAAAAAAATGGTCACATCTAGCAAATACTTATCAACCTGTAGATTGTCAATTCATTTATTGCCCACTTTGGGAAGAAAATTGAACAAGTTTTCCAGGTAGATAGGTAGAAGAAATTCAGATCCAAAATCACTACAGTACAGCTGTAGTGGATTGTAGAGACCAGAAAGCAGGAAATAAGGAGATTAAGAAAGAAAAATGGTGGATTTCTAGAAAAAGAAGCACAGAGATAAAGAAAGAGAGAAGCCATACCAGAGCCAGAGCATATTGTATGACGTAATTACCAATGGCTGCGCCTTCGGGCTGTAAAGGAAAGAAAGGTGAATTTGTTTTCTTCACATATCAATACAGTTCCAGTACATAAGATTCAATGAGCAGAAGAAGGTCCTAATCTTTCACATCAAATATACCAGACAACCAACAAGACGATACAGCAACTGCTGCGATGCAGGTAGCTGTTCCAACAGTTCTTCACTATCCAATTCCCTGGTTCTGCTATAGCCCTGCTTAAAGATAATAAATAGTGCTCAAATGTATTAAATCCACTGTTGATTAATGTCAGTTTGCTTAATACACCTCCGCAGCTACAAACCTAATCAATAATAACTCAATTTTGACTTTATTAACTCATGTCTAATGGTAATAATCCCAAAATTTTTAATTCCATCGGGGAACAACCTTGAAAAAGCAAAAGACAGCAAACAGAAACATGTTCCCCATGATTAATTATCCAGCAGCACATCTATTATTAAAAAGTTTTTTATAAATATTTCTCCAGTCATAATACAATGTAAGTTCCACAAAGAAAAACAAAATTCTTGAAATTAGTTACCATTAAACTGGAAACCAGACACAAGAGAAAAAGTCAACAACAACATTTACAAAGGCCTATCAATTTACCCTCATAAGTCAAAAAATAACACTTGTACACGATTTTTTGTTCCCACATCATGCAAAATTACTACCATGCAGAAGGCATGGTAGACACTTCATTGCCAAGCAATCAAAAGAACAATAAGTTCAAATCCAAAAAGAAAAAACACAAAAAGGGAAACAAGAAGTTAAAAGGTACCACTTCAATTCAAAGATCAAAAAATTTCTAATGACCCAAACTTAACCCAGAACCTGTGATCAAGACCTCAGATTTTGTTACCACAGAAAAAAGAAATACATCCAGAAGGAAAATGATCCATGGTGGTCAGAATCATGGTTAAATACACCAAAAAATTTAAAATACAGATAGCAAAGCAATATATTATTTTCTCAACAGAAAAGAAAAAAAATTATAAGCTCTACTGGCAATCATATCACATACTGATAAGTCCATTGCATAAATCAGTAACTAATTTAAGAACAGAACACATTAAATAAAATAAACAACAGATTAGGGATAGAATAATCAATAGCATTGTTGAAATGTCTAGACATTATAAGGTATCCCTTATCACATGTTCTCTATTTTTTTCAATTTTATACTAGTGAAGAATATCATCACTAGTAAAGAAAATTACCTCATTTTGCCCTTTAGCAGGTTTTGGAAGCCTTTCAGCTTCAATGTCATATTTAAGAATTCTAAAGCATTCAAGCCTTTCTTCCAAAAACAGTGCATAAGTCCGTACCCAGGCAGAGCAATCCCAAGCTAACAAAAAAGAGACAAACATGATTGTAAAAATAAAAAAAATTAATAAAATAAAAATGCCAAACTTTGTCCCAGAAGTTAAGGCCATTTGATGGGGGAGGGGGGCAAGAGAGAGAGCAGAGTTACCAATAGGACTTGAATCATCCTTGAAATTAGACAATTGGAGTATTTGGCCTCTTTGCGAAAAATTTACAAGTTCTCCTCTGAAAGTAGGGTCACCCTCTCTCAATAATCTATGAATGACAATCAGTGTTTTCAATGCCACCTGTTAAAAGGAAAAGCAACATTAAGATAAATGCAATCCTTCAGATTCAAGATCAGAACATCAAACTAATGAATCATTTAATTGCATTAAAAAAATAAAACAGCAATCTAATGAACTTCTTCTCTTTTACGTCAATGGCCAATAGCTAATTCTCTATAGTTCATGAAAATTCTCAACAAGCAACACTCAGGATTATTATAATCCGACGACCATATTGTTCAGTTCACATGTCACAAAGATATTCAACAGAATGCAAGACATAAACGCAATAATTCACATATCAATGCAGTGCACAAAAAGCATTAAGTTCTGATTGCATTCAAAATCCTAAAGATATAAAATACAGAGTCCCTAGAAGCTAAAAGCATTTAATGTTAAATAAAGATGGCACAAGATCAACAAGAAACTCATTACAACATAAGGTGATCTACCCACTTGAAACATCAGATCAACAAAGTCACAAACAGACTTACTGATTGACACCCATTTCAATTCCAACCAAAACAGTGACAAATCAATCCAAGAAAAGATCCAAAAAAAAAAAAAAACCATTAATACCGTCCAATTATGGGTCTTGGCCAATCTGCGAGATAGCGAATGCATGCAGTAGGCAACATCGGCACGAGGCCGACTTACTGAAGTGGCAGCCACAATTTCTGCAATAAAAAACAAGAATTCTCTCTCAAGATCGTCTCCAAAACCATGAAAAAAAAAAAAAAAAAACAAACTGACTTCGTAGGTGTCTCTCTTTGGGCGGGCAATCCACGTGGTTGGTTGCTTTGACTATGGCCACATCCAATTCCTATTAATAGAAAGAAAGAAAAAAAGAATTTTGAAAAACAAAAATAAAGAAAATCAGATTAACAGGAAAAAAAAAACATATACACATACAAAAAAAAACAAACACAGAAAAAAAAAAGGAAAACAGTACGGACGGCGTAATCGCTGTTGACATGAGCAAGACCGACTTTGGTGGAGTCTTTAAGGGCTCCATAGGCTTTTCTCCACGTCTGTAATGTCCCCATTTCCTCCTCCTCCTTCTTCTCCTTTTCTTGAATATTTATTTATTTATTTATTTCTCTTCTCTTCCAATCTCAATATCAATCTCTCTCCGCGTTTCTTCTTCTGATATCAGATTTGATTTCTCTGTTTCTTGTCGTCCCAAATGAGAGAGACGCTGATGACAAAGAAGAGCAGTCCGCATTTGGACAGATGAGGCCTTCTGCGCTTCTCTTTCTTTAATTTAATTGTTTCCATTCTTTGTTTAATTGTTTTTATTTATTTATCATGTAAAATAAAAGAGTTTGGTGGTTATCTTTTGTCTGTGTTGTTATATAATAATCATTATTAATATTTACATCATGTTTCTTGCATTCTTTAGCAAAGCAAAGGATAATTATTTAATATTTTATTATTTTGTATCATTAATATTAACAAATTAGTAAAATTATATAAATATGTAATACCATTATATTAGTCATAATTATAGTGTTTATGGTCTGTTACAAGTATATATATATATAGATATATAGAGAGAGAGAGAGAGGTTTTCTTTTTGAAGTTTCTATGACTTTATTTGGCAATAAAAGATTTGATGGGGGCAACAGAGTAAAAGAGGCATTTAATTGTCATATTTTTCTAATTTTAACAATCCTCTTTATTATATTTTTAACTTTGAAATTAAATATTAGGGATACTTCATTTTGAAAAATTCATTGCTTAGTTATTGTTTTTTTTTAAATAAAAAAATTATTTATAAAATAAAAATGAATGTACAAATTTTTAGTTTTGAGAAAATATTTTGATGGGAAAAGATTTAAAATAAGTACTTATTCTCACCAAAAAGAAGTTTATAGTTTTTTAAAGTAAAAACCTAATTAAAATTTTAAAATTTTTAAGTTATAGAATGTTGGATTCTTCTTATTAAAAACTGATATAATTTTTAATGAGTAGAGTTGTTTGATAATATCATTACAAAAAAATAAAAAATCAATCTTCAATACTAAACTAAGATGGTAGAAAGTGTCCATACAAAAGCAAATTGTCAACAACTATGGTCATGAGGAGCAATTACTATGTACAAAATTTTATTATCATATCTTTTTTATTATTATTAAAAAAAAATAATGTATAATTTTTATATTTTATGGAAATTTTTTAATAGAAAAATAAAAGAGAGATATAATTTCTCACAAAAAAGATGTTTAGATCTTTTTTGTGGAAATTAATTAAAATTTTAATCTTTAAAAATATGGATAACATTATAAAAAAAAATAGTCTAATTATTAAAATCAAATTAACTTTTTATGGATAGGGCTGATTGAAAATATTATCAAAAGAGCCACAAATCTTCCATGCCAAACTAAAATTATGAAATGTATTCATGCTTCACAGTCAGTGTTTAGAGTGATGTAGTTGTAATTTTATACAACAGAGGACAGACACTGGGCTTCAATTGGTGTTTCTACATGACTAGATCATCGAGCAGTGGCATGCTAAATGGCAGCTTCACAACTCCACAAGCCACCAGGAAGAAGAAGATGTAAGCTGGTAGAACCCACTGCAACACAAACATCAAAATTCCTTTACCTGCAAGCAAACAATCAATATCAGGCCAATGGAAGTAGACAGATTTGCAAACAACGAGGACCACACATGGAAAAAGCAATCAAATGGCTACCACTAGCTGACTTATATATGTTCTATAATGAGGGTAAGATTGCACACATTTGACCCTTTCCTAGACTTCACGGTGTGAGAACCTTGTGCAATCGGAACAACCCCCTTTCTGTTTTTTTTTAATAGCAAGCTGCAATCAGCAGTTAAATTTTCAAGATGCTTGGCGTTTGGTCAGGTCAAATGTCAGGGTTCTAGAGTAGCTCCTTTCTTATAAACCCCAACCAAAGCTTCAGCCTTGTCATAAAAGGTATCCATCAGGATATCACAATAGTTTGAAAACCAGTACAACCATAAGCATCCTAATTCCCCTGGCCCCTTTGCATGAATGAATCCAGCTACCTTAGCAATGTTTAGATTGTCTAAGCAGCATCCACTTCATCCAATGTGAGAAAAGGTGCGGACCTGTAGTTGTGAATGGAGGAGAAGAGTGATGTCAGTACTGCAAAGGCCTTTCACCCACCAGAGAGTTGCTCCATATCTGGAAAGAGCACATAGCAGCATATTTGATTCCATGTACAAAAGGATCTTACTCGTTTTATAAGTGCAAATATGCTGTTCCACGTGGTGGGTGTGTGTTACTCTTCGTTAACTGCTTGTAGATCTTGTCACCATTGTTTGAAATGTGGTCGAAGGCTTCCATAAATTAATCATACCTCCTCTGCTAAGCCGGGTTGTAAGCATCAGCTGTTTGTTTCTCCTCCTTTGTGGCTGATTTAAACCTCTTTGGTCACTGCTCTTCCCTTCTCTTGCAGAGCCTCGAATTGATCCAAAGCCTCCAAGTTGGGAGCCATTCTTTCAATTTTTGATCTTAAAGCATCCATTTTTTTGCTTGAAACCTGCCTCATTCTTCTCATTGTCAGATGGCCTCCTATCACAAGAGATCTATTTAACTGAGTAAAATCAAAATATGGGCCTGGAGCTGTATGTTTTGTTCACTGAGGTCTACAATCATGTTAAGGCTCATATGTTCCAATTCACAGTTATCCTCTATATCCTGTTTTCTCATCAACTATTGCTCCCCCTGAGTCTCATTGGAGTTAATCTAACAGATGATCCTAGATATGCTTGTTGTAGCTACTCTAGCTTGTCTTTTGCATTCCTGAATCTTCTTCTCACACTCATCGGACTTGGATTTCCACAGTTGCATTTCTTCTTCCCCCCTATTGATATCAGTGATAGCTTTCTCTGTTACTGACTTGACTCAGCCTCTCTTCTATGAATTAGTTTTAGTTATCCAAAGCACAGAAAAAAGATTCCAACTTTCTGATCTGTGATTCCATGTCACGCTTGTGCTCATATTCTAACCGGTACTTCAACTCTGATAGCTGGTTGCTCAAGTTAAGACATTCCTCAGCCACCCATTGGGCAGCCTTCAGATGGTTTTCTTCATATTCACCAATGTTAACCACCCCAAGAACCTTACTAAAATCTTTATAAATTTGGTTGATCCTATTTCCAGCTTGCTAATATGAGCAACCCTTCTATCAAAAGCATCCTTCAACTTGTGTAGGTCAGGACTTACGCAATCAATTACATGCTTCATAGTTGGCTTCTCAATTTTCAGGTGTAGATGCTCGTCCTCATGCTCCTTATGCTTTTTATCTCACTGAATCCATGAAGATTGGCTGTACTTCTTCATGAATCCATGAATTTTTTATATTGCATCCATGAATTTACCCATAGCAACAGTAACAGCAAGGCTGTACTTCTTCTGGGTTGGTCTAGGAAGTCTCCGACCATGAAGATTGGGAAATATGCATTTTAAGTGTCTCAACTGCTTGACATAACCTAGCATTCCCTAGTTCTCGTCTCTCAATTCACAAAGCTGGTTCTTTTTTTCACAAATTTTGGACATCAACTTCTCGTATTTATAACAAAATCTACACAGAGGGACTTTTCCATTTGAAAGTTTGCCTACCAAAATGGCAACACAATTTCCACAGATAATGATTTGAATATCATTGACCAAAAGGACTACATAAATACACATACGAATGGACACACAGGTTGCAGTAAACCCAACCCCCCAAAATGATTTTAGTACTAAATTTTCAACCCACAAGTTGTATTAATTGGCTGTCACCCAAAAGGCTAGTAAAAAAGATACCATAATCCTAAATTTCTAGGCCTCACAAACATCAAATAATCAAACCCAGAAGATACCAGATGAAAAAAGCTCCTTCTCAGTCTTGTTGGCAATCCACTCTCCAGTCTCCTGTAGCTTCACCAGCTTCTTTTCCACTGACTCATCCAAGGTGCCCCAAGAATTTGGAGATAACCGTTTGTATGCAGAGCTCCCCTGCTCCAAATCTCTGTTCATCATTATTATAAGTATACAAAACACATCTTTACCAATCCATGCATTTGCCTAAAAGATGCTTAATTTGATGGCCCCTAGCCTAGCATACTAAAGAAAAAGCATAATACTTTACTTGGGCTCGGAGTCACGATAGCTTCCAGCCCCAATGGCATGCTCAAGCTGGATGAGTTCAAGCTGCTGTTTTAGCTTGTTTTGCTGCTGACTCTTGCTCTTTGATGGAGCTATTGTGATCTGGTATTTTGGTTTTATTATGGGAATTGGTGGCTTAAGATCTCTTCTGGGTTGTGGTGATGGAGAGGAATTGATGTTGTTGCTGGGAATAGAAGCACAGGCTAGAGTCTTGGTCAGGGAATGACAGGATAAGCAGGCCATCTTTTGCATGTTGGTGTGCCTCTGTGTTTAGCGAAACCGGAGAAGCCTTTGTTGAGTTTCAATTTTAGTTGGTTTCTTTTTTCTAAACTTTAATAAAGTTGATTATTGTATTTAAGATGTTCCTTTCTCATTGTATTGATTTTCTGTACTTCACTTCAAACTAACTTTTTTCCCCATAATTCTTAGAAGGATATGTGGTGTTGTTGCTGACTTGCCAAGATATGGATAACACATGAGGGGACATCTAAGTATCTATCTAAGAACAAATATCTAATACCATGAAATAGCAGAGGTACAACATCTTTATCTTTCTAGGTTTCCCCGTGGCAAGTTTAAGTACGGCTTCCTTCCCTTTTGATGTTTAACAAAATTAACTCACTAATATCACAGTGCTGACGTTTTTCTCACAGATGAGTTGATAAAATTGGAAAAGATTGTGAGACCTCAAAATAGAATTGCATCACATGGGAGGAACTTTAAAACAAGCCATGATAAATCAGAAATACCCTGTAACCTTAGTAAAATGCCTTAACATGTAAACAAATACTCTATTATGAAACAAATGAGTTTTAATTTAATAATACTGTAATTATTTTTAAAACTAAAATTTTTCAATTCAAGTTTCAGTTTGCATCAATTGATTAAAAAAAAACACTGCATTTTATTTGGTTAGTAAGACAAGTGAACCCAATGGAGTTTCCGTAGAAAGAAAAACAGTAGCAAGTGCTTGAGAATTAGAGCTCTTGATTTTAAGATTTTTTTTTTTAACTTGTTTACGATACTGTTTCTCCAATGGAGTTTCCGTAGAAAGAAAAAGCTTCCAACTTTGTGTTAGGCAGAAGATTAATGGACTCTGAAAGAGGAGGGGGTGGTGGTGACATTGTAAGAGCGAGCGGGACCTAGAAGAGAGAGTCGTCATATTTGGTTGAAGCTCTGAAGAAGTGGTAAAGGAAAAGAAAGGGGACCATAAAAAGTGCAGGTCCAAGATTGATACTTTAAGATCATCTTCATCTTCATCTTCTTCTGCTTAGGAAACCAGTGTCCCCCCTTTAAGCTCAGAAGTGGTTCTTCTGACGGATGTTGTGTGCAAACTATTTCTTAAGATGGGTATTGGTATTGAACGTGTAAAATGCTTTTAGAATTATCTAAGCTGTCTGTTGATCTAGTCTTGCCCACACCTAAAACTGAGTGTAGTGATCAAAATCAGTGCTGTTAGAAGTACAGTTGGCGCATAGAAATGCGAGAACTATGCTTTTTTTTTTTAAGGCTTAGTTGATTACTTTGTCCTTTTCTCTCAAAATTCTATGCTCTTTTAAGGGCTGGTTGTCAATCTTTCCTTGCAATTGAGAGGTTTCTCATCTATACTGTTATGTAGTTTTTTAATTGTGTAGCTAATAGGCTCATGTATTTTTGTCTTCTATTCTATGCTCATACATGGCATTACTTACAACAATTGAGATAAATTAAGTGTCATAAATCAAGAAGTGGGAGGCCTAATGATAACTTTATCAGTGACAAATAAGTGAAGGTGACATTGTTAAAAGAACAAAAGTTTTACAGTGTTAAATGTGGAGTCAACATAAAAAGGTTTATCCCGGCTTGTTACAATGAAGTCATAATCATGGACTAAAGAATGTTTAGAGAGCCTTTCTGCAGCCATGTTTCCTTCCATGATTATTGTACCCGAGGTATGTGATATGCAGTGAAACAAAAAAAACGCCATCTTCAAACTATGGGGATAGTGTTGGGCGTGCTTTAGTTTCAAGTTATGAAAAATCATGACAACCTTTACAGTACCATTTCCAGCAAAGAGTAACAATATGCATCTCTGGCATCACTAAAGCTCGTTGAAAGAAAATACTCATGTGACATACAATGTTGGTTTTGGAAACAGAAACATATACAAGAACAACCTCAGTTCCAGTAGATAGGCAAGGAAAACTTAAGGAAGAATTAAGCAGAAAACACTTCTCATCGATAACCAGCTTCACTATATATGAAGTTCTGGAAAAATCATTAGGAGGAAAAGTAAACTCGGTGCATGTAAATAGCTGTTTACTTGTATAAGCTCATATGACTTCTAAAGCTTATGTCTTGAACTATCATTTCTCAAGTAAACTTAGTGCATGTGAACTTTGGAAGTGGTTGAAAACTGGCAAAATCTCTTTGATCAAGCCAAAACTAGAACAAGTATTGTTGACTTCATGGAGCCAAGTCATGCCAAAGTTTCATTTTTTACTATTTATTTGATAAAATCTTATCAATTTGTTGATTGTATAATATAATATTGTTCAATGAAATAATGGTTATCCCCTTCTTTTTTTTTTATGACATACTTTAATAGTAAAAAATTTCCTTGTTTCTTATCGGGTGGGGTTCAGCCACATGCCTGTTTCTTGGAGCCTTCCATGAATATTCCTCCAGTTCACCATAAGTTAACCCGTCAACATCTCCAGCCTGGTCTTGTTCAGAAGAAGCCACTTGTTCTTCCTCATTGAAACATAAGCCCCTCTATGGTACCAAAAACTCTAAGCATACATCTCACAGCCCGAAAGTCAGATCTCCTATTTTAAGCCCTTCAAACACTACAAAATTTCCTTGCTTCGACTTGCGCCCAATAGGGACATGGCAGAAGGACTACTGTTCAGTGTTGCTGAAGGAATTATTGGAAAACTAGGCTCCTTTGCTCTTCAAGAGATTGGCCTGTGGTTGGGTGTTAAAGATGAGATTGAATTGCTGCACACCACAGTTCTCGGTGTCAAGGTCGTGCTTCTTGATGCAGAAGAGCGACAAGAACGAGGTGATGACCAAGTGAAAGATTGGCTGCACAAGCTGAAAGAAGTCGTTTATGATGCTGATGACTTGCTGGATGATTTTTCCACAGAAGTTCTGCGGCAAAAAGTCATGACAGGGAACAAAGTGGTCAACGAGGTACGGCTTTTCTTTTCGAGTTCAAACCAGGTTGCGTATGGACTTAAAATGGGTCACAAAATTAAGGCAATTAGAGAGAGACTAGATGCTGTTATGCGTGTTGGAAATCAGTTTAACTTTCAGCAACGTCCTGTTGACCCTTTTGTGATAACTAAGAAAAGAGAGCAAACACACTCCACTGTCCCAGAAGTAGTTGTTGGTAGAGATGTTGACGAGAAGGCGATTAAACAACTTCTTTTGTCAACAGACTATGAGACTAATGTATCTGTCATTTCAATAGTTGGAATTGGAGGATTGGGAAAGACGACTTTAGCTCAGCTCATGTATAATGATGAAAATTTGAAATTGCATTTTGAATTAAGGATGTGGGTATGTGTTTCTGATGATTTTAATACAAAAGTGATAGTTGAAAAGATTTTAGAATCTGTGATTGGAGAGAAACCTAACACAAGTGAGATGAATACATTAAAAGATTTTCTTTTTGAAGAAATTACGGGAAAAAGATATTTACTTGTACTAGATGATGTTTGGAATGAGAACTCCGAGAAATGGTATCACCTTAGAGATCTATTAGCAGGTGGCGCAAGAGGAAGCCGAATTCTAGTAACTACGCGTTCTCGTAAGGTAGCTGAAATTACAAGCCCTGTGCCACAAGCACAATATGTATTAAAGGGCTTATCTGAAGATGAGTCTTGGTCTTTGTTTGTTCAAATGGCTTTTAAACAAGGATATGAACCACCAACATCAAGTCATGAAGCAATTGGAAAGGAAATTTTGGCAAAATGTAGAGGAGTTCCCCTGGCAATAAGGACAATTGGGCGACTTTTGTATTTCAAGGAAACCATATTTGAATGGGAATCCTTCAAAAGTAAGGAATTAGCAAGTATGGATCAAGGAGAAAATGGTATCTTGGCAACTCTTAAGTTGAGTTATGACCACCTTCCTTCACATTTGAAGCATTGCTTGGCCTATTGTAGATTGTTTCCAAAAGACCATGAAATCAATGTGGACAAATTGGTAGCTCTTTGGATGGCACAAGGGTATATTAAGGTATCGGACCCAAGTCAGTGTCTTGAAGATATTGGTTGGGAGTGTTTCATGGATCTCATGTGGAGGTCTTTCTTCCAAGGAGTGAAAAAAGATGAGTTGGGGAACATAAGAAGTTGCAAAATGCATGACCTAATGCATGATCTCGCTTCCTTGGTAGCTGGAGCCGAAAGTGTCTGTGTGTCAATTTTGAACCCAAGAGAAGTTGGTGTCAAAACTCGACATATCTCATCTGACCATCTCTTAAACATAAACAGATACAGTGACCCTTGGCAAGTTCCAGTATCTGTGCTCGAAGCAAAAAGTCTGCGGACATTCTTAGCACCAGAAACATTTTCTGATGATTTAAGTTGCAAAATAGGTGAAGGCAAGTGCCAAGCAATTTTTTGTAATTTAAGGCGTTTACGACAGTTGGATCTACAAAAACTGGGTATTGAGACAGTGCCACATTCCATCGGTAAATTGAAGCACTTAAGGTATCTTAATATGTCTTGGAACACGGAGATCAAGATGTTGCCCCATTCGAATACCAGATTACAAAACTTGCAAGTACTCAAACTAGACAATTGTTGGGGGCTCAGACAGTTACCAGAGGATATCAAAAAGCTGGTGAGTCTCAGGCAACTTGAACTCTGTGGATGCCATGCACTGACTCATATGCCTCGGGGGATTGGAAAGTTGACTTCGCTGGAGAGATTAACGAGATTTGTACTGCCTGAGAGCTCAAAATGGAAGCGGGAGAGTCAAAGTGGAGGACTCCATGAATTACATGGCTTGAACAACTTGGGAGGAAAGCTACAGATTGTGAATTTGCCACATGGGAATGGAAAGTACAATCAAAAGAGTAATGTAGCTGAAATGAGCGCGGCAGCCAATTTGAAAGAGAAGCCTCGTCTTCAATGGTTGGGATTAGAATGGGTGCCATTTGAAGATTTGGATAGTAATGATGATATTGATAATGAAGAAATGACATTGGAAGCACTGCAGCCACACCCAAATTTGAGAAGTTTATCCTTGTTGAATTACAGAGGACTGAAGATTGCAAGCTGGCTTTCTTCCCTCACAAACCTTGTCAGCCTTCAGCTCTACAATTGCAAAAAATGCCAGAGTCTTCTGGCATTGGATCAATTCCCTTCACTAAAAGAAATATTCATTGGGGGATTAACTGATCTGGTATACATAGACATGGAGAGTTGTGTGGTTGGAGGAGGATCTGCAATCAGCAGCAGCAGCAGCATGGTCTCCTTCTTCCCTTCCCTGGAAAAGTTGGTACTCTACGAGTGTCCCAATCTGAAGGGATGGCGGCCTTCATCGTCATCACTTCCACAATTTCAGTGTCTTTCTGTGCTGTGGATATCGTCCTGCCCAAACCTGACTTCAATGCCACCGTTTCCATCCTTGAAAGAGCTGTTTATAAAATCAGCCAGCTTCAAGTCATTAGAACAAATGCTGAAGGCAACGATTTCTGTAGCAAATATAACGTCTTCTATTCCATCTAATCTCTCTTCCTTGATAGACCTGTCTATTAAAAAAATTGAGCATCTGCCAGAAGATTTTCTGCCATTGGAGTTTCTGCAAATCCTCACTTCTTTGAAGTATTTAAGGATTGGGGATTGCCCAAGATTAACTTGTCTACCTCATGCCAAAATGCTACATCTCACTTTGCTCGAGATTCTTGAAATTTCGGATTGTGAGGATCTAGATCTGTCCATTGATAATGATGATGATGATGGTAGCAACAGCAACAATGATTCTATGCTATGGCAAGGACTTAGAAGCCTCGCCTTTCTTTGGATTCGTGGCATTCCAAAGTTGGTGCATCTGCCAAGGAGGCTTCTTCTGCATTCAATTGTCCTGCAGAGGCTCAAAATCTCTGGCTGCCATTATTTGGTGTCATTACCGGAGTGGATGCCCAAACTCACCTCATTACAGTATTTAGAGATTAAGGATTGTCCCCAACTGTCAGAGAGATGCAAAAACAACATGGGCAAGGATTGGCCCAAGATTGCTCACATCCCCAACATTAAAATCGAAGGAACAGAGATCCAACGGCATGGCTGCTATCAACTTTGATCAGAAGAATCCCCACTTTCCAATTTCAGCAGGTTCCTTCTACTGCTGTCTTCTTTTTATCTCCATTTTGTTTCTTTCTGCAATTTGGAACCTACAACTTTTGAGCATGATTGTATATTAAAACGGCAGAGTAGAGAAAATTGTTTGAGCAGTTTAATCATAGCACAAAACATGTAATTTGTCCTTCAAGACAAGAACAAAACCAAAAAACTACAATAAAAGTCAGCAAGAGAAATTTGGGATGCCAAAGCTCTAGTACCTCAAATTTGACAGAATCAATCTAGCTGACCATAATAACCAAAATCAGTAGATCAAAACCATCAAAATAATACAATTTTTTTTTTCTTCATTAACCTGCTAAACCATCCTAAATTAACCATGTAATATATGGAACATTAAACAAAACCGAGACTAGGAGGAACCATCTTCATGTCTGAAATCACAATTGAGACATAATACATATCAACCTACCAACTTCTTTTCTCTTTGTTGGAGTTATTGTGGTTTTGGATTTTGGTTGTTTTGTGAGAATTGGAGAGGAGTTGATGTTGTTGCTGCGAAAAGAAGCACAAGCTAGAGTTTTGGTCAGGAAAATGACAGGATAAGCAAGCCTTCTTTTGTGTGCAAGTGTACCTGTGGATTTAGCTAAATCAGAGGAAAATACTCTGTGACTTTCAATTTTAGTTAGTTTCTTTTTCAGTAAGGTTGATTCTTCTGTTGAAGATGTTCTTTCTCATTGTGTTTAGTTGATTTTGTACAGTTCAAATGACCTGTTTTTTCTCTCTTAGAAAGCTATGTGGAGTTATTAGTGGTTCACCAAGATATATATAAATGAATTTGGGGCATCTAAATATCTATATAGAAACAAGTATGTAATACCCTGCAATATTGGAGATACAATATCTTTATCTTTCCAAGTTTCTCCATCCAATTGTTGGTATATGCTGGTATTTCAAGTGTGAATAGTGTGTTAAAAAAATCTTACATAAAAAAGAAAACGAAGAAACAAACATTATATGAGTGGAAAAGACCTATAAACCAAGAGACTTAATGTTTTTGGGTTGAGATGTGGTGTAAGAAGACTATGAGACCTCAAATTTTACCAGTCGGAAACTTTTTTTTTTTTTTCCTTTGTAGCACAATTTTGTAGTTGTTAATGTTTGGGCCCAATATGTGATATGTTCTTTTGATGCCCTGCAAGCAAATGTTCGTCTTGTCTATACTGACAGTACTATGTTGATCCAGTTTAGCCTATTCTGGCACTAGAAGATTAAGAAAGGAAAGAATGTCCCTTTGGTTCCCTTCCAATGTTTCAACACTCCATTGCCCAACTCTCAAAGCTATAAAGTTGGCTTCTTTTTTCAGTTCATCAATCCAGTTCAGGTAAATTCCATCTCCTGTTCCTCCTATTTATCACATTTTCCTCTAAATTTATCATGACCCCTAAAATTTTGTACTCAATGACTCAACCCCATTGCAGCTTCAGGAACAATAACAATAGCAGCAGCAGCATCAATTGTTGAAGCAGACCAATCTTCATTTAGAAACTGGAATCCAAATGACATCAGTATTTTAGTGATGGGTTCATCTGGGTAGCATATGGTTAATGGAGGGCTTAATGTTGTTGCCATTGCTGGAGACAGGAGTGGGATTAGAGGAAGAAATAGTAGAGAAGACGCTTAGAATTAATTGCCAGGTGCCAATGTGAACCACTTGGATGCATTGCAGACTTCATTGAGTAGTTTGGCTGTAGAAGTTTTGTTATTGTGTCACGTCTTGCTAGCTGTAGTGGGGGGTGTAAAGGATTCATGAAAGATCGATTACAAGGCAACAAAGAACAGTCTTGTTGTAGGAAGGAATTATGGGGCAAAGCATTTTGTGTTGCTTTCTGCTATTTATGTGCAGAAGCCACTTCTTGAATTCTGATGTTGTATCTGTCAACATTCCTGCCATGACATTGTCCAAAGAAAATATGAAGGTTCTTGAAGGTCATTCCCTCCAGAATTCAAAACCTCAGTTGGAGGTTTGAATTAAGCTAAACCTTTTGTTCTTACAAGTGTCATTTAACTTGTTGCTTTTATTTTTTATGTAATTCTATAAGCTATAGGCTGTAGCTTAGAGTTATGCTGCATTTGCAAGTCATCTTGCATTCTTAGAAGCTTAAAGAGATTTTTTAGTATTAAGCAAAAGTTTGGTATGCTGTCACACAAGAAATTTTCATGCTTTAACCATGCACGGTTCTCTGCAATGATGTAATTTTCCATCACATATGAGCTGGTTTTTCAATGAAGTACACAGCTTCTAATGCTCAGTTTATGCCTTAAATCTCTCTGTTAACCAAAAAAGACCAAAATCTGTGTCCTCGAGTTCTTATTGCATTATTTAAGAGCTGCACAGAGTCCAGCAAGCAAAGCTGCAACTTGAGGCTGAATTAATGAAAGAAGCTGAAGAAGCCAGTGAATTCATTTACAGCGTTGTCCGCTGAACTGCATTATTTAAGAGCTTGAGGGGGTCAGGTTGAGCTAGTCAAAGATGGAAAGCCTCTTGCGATGTTTCAGAATGGAAAGCTGTGCGCTTGTAAACCAATTAGTTAGGTTTCAATTGAAGCAGATTATGTGCTTGGCAAGGACAAGATTAATCAGTTCTTGCCAATTGGTGGACCTGGCAGGGCATTGAAACCACTTGATCAAGGGAGAGATGCTGGTTAGGCTGGTGCAGAAGGAACCAAAGTTCCCGAAAGTGCCCATCTGAAAAATGGATTTTGCCATCGGTATCCTTGGTTTCCTTGCCAACATCTTTTCCCTCAAGGGAGGACGCAACCAAGTTCGGCAAGATTGACACGCATTATGCAGCTGAGAGCATGCTGGTTTTGTATCCTGAGAATGGAGAGTATAGCTCTAAGAAGACCCCAAGTTCTGGGAAGGACACACTGGAAAAGTTGTTTGAAACCAAGAATGGACGAGTGGAAAAGGATTGTCGAGCAGTCCATCTTCTAAGTGATACGGTGTTAAAAGAGACTAGTTGAATTTTGAACATTAGGGCAATCAATTTTCTGTGCCAGAGTGATGAGATTTTTAAGGGGAGACCCCTGAAAGAAAAATGTGAAACTAACTCAGAGACCCAAATTGTTTATGTTTTTTGTTGGCTGTGGACCCACATAATTGCAGGTTTTTTTGACCTATATGTACTTCCCACTTAAGTAGGATATAGTTCTTCTAAAGTTCGTATCTCAATCTATTTTGTCAACTTTCCTTACTTGCGTTGAACTTTTTCACCTTGAAGCCCTCGTGTTGTTTTGAGTAAGACTGAGTGTAGGAGGTACTCACACTAGCGACCGATCCCTCCTTATCTTTCTCCTTAACTCTCCCTTCCCTCGTGGAATAAGTTGGCCAATAAATAATTCTCTTCCCTACATTTTCTTTCGTTGAAGTTTCTGTTAAAAGGCTCCAAAAGTGCATAATATTTTGAAGTTTGGTAAATAGAGAGCAGTGACAGCAAGGCTTTGCTCACTTGTTATTCTCTTGCTCCTCAGTGTTGTCAAGTAATACTTCAAAAATCACGTATTCATCTCCAAACTCAATCGTAGTGTTTGGAAAAATTTGTAAATATTATAAGTTATTTCTAATTTTTGAATTAAACTCCTTGGCATTTGAATTATAATATTTAATAGAGATTAAATTTATGAATTGTTCTTATTTATATATTACTCTCTCTCTTTTTTTCAATGTAAAATACTTACACTTTAAACCTTACTATGTGAACCTCAAATCTCAAGTATAAATTTTGTCGGTACTAATCAGAATCGGCTTAGTTTTCCAAGAAAGAAAAAGCTTCCAACTTTCCACAGGGTAGAAGATAAATGGACTGTGAAGGGGAAGGGAGTGGTGGTGACATTGCAAGCGTGAATGGGACCAAGTTTACTTGGTTGAAGCTCTAAAGAGGTGTTTGGAGGGAAACAATTGGGACCATAAAAAATGCTAGTCCAAGATTGATTGATGCTTTACGATCTTCATCTTCTTCTGCTTCTTCACGTCGGGCAGAACAAAACCATTGTCCCCCTTTAAGCTCAGTAGTGGTTCTTTGACGGATGTCTAAAACCCAGCTTTGGCTATCCGTTTACAAGAAAGGTTTCAGTACATTGTTGGCCATTCCCGTTTATACGGCTCGATAAGGTAGTGTCAGTAACATCAAGCTTCAAGGTAGTTTCGAAACAGAGTTCTGGCCAGGCAATTTGGCTCCAGTTACAGTTCCTGATTGATAAAAGTTTCTGGGCGGTTATAGTTTCTATTTTGGTTTTGGAGTTGAGCAGCCATTGTCTTACCACAGAAGCTCATTTCTTGAAAATTTCGATTCTCCAATTTTCGCATGTATTTGTTGAATTTGATTAAACATCTCCGACACTGAGGAGTTGATGCATCCAAATAAATTAAAAGACATTATTTTGCCTGGTCAGGGCATGCTTTTCCTAGGCATGCGCTTGCCGATATCCTCCCTATTGGACGTGTATTTCATCAAACGATAAACCTAAATCCATACCGAAAAGTTGGTTCTTTTTTACTCCTTTAGTCACAACCAGAAGTACAAAATTGAGGGAAGGTAGTGGTCCGAGAACATGTTGATGCTTTGTATCAAAGGTTGCTGGCATGCTTATGCACATTCAGCTCAGGAAAAGTGAGAGTTAATGAACAGAGACAGTTTCTTCCAGTCCCAGGACTCCAGGTTTGGGGACATGATGGCAGCACTGACCGCCACTGCTATGAGAGCAAAGGCCATTCCTTTCATGCACCCATTGCCATGGGATACTTTTCCCAGTATCGCCTTGCAGTACTTGTCTGCATCTCTGTAGAGTGCTTGGTGAGCAGGATCTGTGCCATTTCCCATTGCTTTCTCATTCTACAAAGCCAAAATGATCAGCCAAGAATTAGAGAACAAACTTAATTCTGCATAGAAAATAATCAATCTAATTATGCCCAGCAAAAGTGATAGTGGTTCCTTTTGTGTTATTGTTGAATTATAAGAATATCATCAAAGAAACAAAAAGATACCTTCAGCAGAAAATTCTTGGTAGTTTCCCTCAGGGTGTCAAAAGGAGCCAGTTTCACAGAGAGCTCCTTCCAGTCCCCAGCAACTCTTTTAAGAATAGCAATGCTAGCATCTAGGTTGTCCTGATAAATTTTGTCCTGCATATCCAATGTGCAACAAAGATCAAGAAAACATTATACAGAGGAAGAATTGCAGCCAACTATCTGATATACTGAAAAAGCTCACAATAGAAACTAGAACTCACCCACTGCTTGTAGCAATCAGCATTTTGGGTCAGACACCAAATGGAAATGCCTGCTGCTTCCTTGGATAACTCGGGAATGCCTGTAAGATCATACAAACAAATCCTGAGCTCTAATAACAATCATTTTTTCATTCTTTTGCCAAGAACCTTTAGCAGTAATAAAAAAGTCAATCATTTCAATTTCCCAGACCTTCTCCGGCAGCTTTAATGGCAAATGTCAGGATCTGTTGTGCTACTTGTTTCATTGCTTTGCTTCCACTAGTGCCAGCAAGACCAACCTCCTTTAGGATGGGATAGATTGCCTCAAATCTCTCAGTAGCCTGCAGAAATACCAAATTCAACAGAATATAAGAGCGTAGTATGTGACATTGCTAGTTACAAGTGCAGCAAATGCCCAAATGACACCCACTTTTACTCTAGCTGATGATGATGGGTAGGTGATATTAATCAGGATCTCTAGTGCAGAAGGTGGCATCAAGCGCTCCCCCTTTCTAACAGCACCATTTGCCAAAATTGTTCGAGCTTTTGGGGAAGACAAGATTCTACAGCCAAGGGAACATTATTGTAAAAATGTTGAAAACTTGAAAACAAGAAATTCAGAGGGAGAAATGGCTATAAAAGTTACATACTTCTCCACTAGCTGCAAAACTAAATCCCTGGACTGTGGATTAGAACTTTTTCCGCTCACTATAGGCAGGATGTTACGGGCCCAAGAGTACAATCCTACGCTCAAATCCCCCTGAGATGCCTATAAAAATTGCATAAATTATCTGAATCAGAAAATAGATACAAGGACTGGTCAAAAAAAAAAAAGGAAAAACAGAAAAAAGAAAAGGGAGATAAAAGAACTTATCCTCAAAAGTTATCATATAATGTCATTTGCTTACCTGTACTATCATCCATACAATAACTGGAAGTTTATCCTGTCCTTGATACTTTGAACTTTCCCTCAATGTCGATAGTAGGTTAACTAAAACATCAGGCTTTCGTCGCAACACCATTGCTAATACCACAAAGATTGCAACCTGTCCTTTCACAAGAACAGTGATTAAACCAAGATAACAACATGAGTTTTTAACACATTCATGCACACAGACAACACAGAGAGAGAGAGAGAGAGAGAGACAGATAATGCAAGGAAAAGCCTTAAAAATGAATCCTGAAACTAACCATCATTTTTCATTTTAAAACATAAATTATGAAGTGCTTAAGAAAAGATGCCAATTTCCACTTGTTGATAAATGATACATGCATAGCACATAAAAACAACTGATCTCCCTGCATGGTTGTGCATAGATAAAAGAGCACAACTACAGTTATCAACATGTAAGCAATATAGAACATTGAACCAAGAAACATGAAACATGACTGTCAGCTATAATGAAATCCAAGTAAAATTTACATTTCATGTTATGCATATGCTTAGACATAATTAACGACACCTGAGAGCTTCCAATTAGTAAATACCTCAACAATAAATGGAATTTTGATTGGAAGTATTTGAGATGTGTGAAGAATAATTCAGCATACAATTTAGGATTTAGACTAAGGCATACTAATTACCAATATATTATATATAGTTATACACACAGGGTCAACACCATGTCACACACCACTATTTTGTATCCAAGTGTATGGTTGGCCGTGAATTAAGTTACCAATGCCAGCTTGTTACCTTACATGTCAAAAGAAAACCCAACTCCCAGGAAAAGATTAAAAACTCTTCCAAACACAAATGTCACTTCTCAATGACGAACAAAAAAAAATTTTAAGTTTCCTAAATGCAAGGAAAGCCATAAATGATTATGCGAATCAACAAACATCAACTCAGCAATAATCTTAACAAGGTAAGATTGTTAAGGTCTTTAGAGAAGGAACATGGAAAATTACTTGAGATTTTGGCGATGCCTGCTGGACACCCTTTTTAGAGACCTTAGAACCAACATGCTGGCCAGCCAAATCTGCTAAGATGCTGTCTAGGGACCAAGTCACAAAAGAAGTAAGGGCTTCAATGGAGTGTTGGTTAATCCAGTCAGTTGACATTTTATAAACAGCATCGGAAATATGAGACAGGGATCTGTTCAAGAAAATGTTGGCAGATGAGAGAATGACAAAAGTGGAGAGTGAAAAGGTCCAATACATCCAACCGCATGATTACATATCAGATCATTTATTTATTTTCACTCACAAAAATATTGAGCGAATAAATAGAATGATGACCAACAATATAAAAATTACAAAAAACAACATGAAATGAAAGTTCACACCATAGATAAAGTGGTATTATATAGAAGTAAGATTTTAATCAAAAGTCAAAGATAAAATGCCACAGGAGCTAGACAAGCTGGGAATGGTTACTAGATGCTAGCAACCAAATTCAATCTACAACCTAAGGAGAGCAAATTCATTATCGCAACCATGACAACTTAGCCATCAATAAATTGAATTAGTATGCAGCTCCCAACATGTATCAACAGGAGGGCCTCAAGGCAGAATATGACTTCTAACTCATGAGGCGATAGGTTCAGGGTTAGAGACCCAGTAAAACCAAGTGCTATCAGCAATATGCCTCTGCATGTTTGCTGGATTCTTTTCATTTTCATTTACAATGTTCATCTGCAATCAGGAATTGGCAAAAGCTTTCCTTTCTCAATGACAAGCATCATTCACACATGCTTATTCTAATAAATCACAAGCACACACACACAGAGAGAGAGAGAGAGAGACTCAATCTCAATACCTAGATGCCAAACCAGATGCTATGCAAAAAGAGAAAAAAAGAGAGGCAGAAATGAATAAAAAAACAGGAGATTTCCACAACAACTCACATCGGTGATTTTGGACACCGTACTCTCCCTGAAAATCTTCATCCAGGGAAACTGCGCTGAACTCACGGCAGAGAACGCCCTCCCAAAATAATCAGCAAATCTCATAAGCTGTATCTCCTGCTGCCCCTCGTACGATCCCTAAACAAGTTCATTCCTCAAACTCAATTACTTCACTCCAAATTATACAAACTCAGGCAACACGCAAAAAAAACAAACACACACACACACATGCAAAATCCCACCGATATTTCAGCAATGAATGTGGCGAGGTGCGTGGCGTCGATCTTCGCGGCTGCCTCAGCCACGTTGACCTTCGGTTTCTTCGGCTTCTTCTGCTCCACCTTCTTCTTCTCCTCAGCCTTCTTATCCCCCTTATTACCCTCCGCCTCGTCGCTGTCATCATCGTCCTCATCCTCCTCGTCAGATCGGTGCTTCTTCGACCTCACTTTGCCGGCATCAACCGCCGCAGCACTTTCCGCCGCCCTCCTCGCCTCGAGGATCCGGCGGTGACGATCCTCCGCCTCCTGCTCCACGGACCGGAAGACGTACGCCTTGTCAGCACCATTGACTCCAGCGGAATTGAGAAAGCCGACAGTGGCAGAGGAGGAGGAGGAGTCGTTGCGCTTCTGCTTGCGCTGCTTCTTGGCGTAGCTGACCTTATGCCAGCCGTGATCGGCGGCGCCGATTTGGTTATCCTCGTTCCCGTTCGACTCATAAGTATCCATTTTCCGGGATTCTGTCTTTGTCCTTTTCTATCTGCTTTTTATTTTTATTTTAATTTTAATTTTTTCCTTTTTCTTCTCTGTTTCTCCCGCTTTTCTTCGGATAGGAAGGCCAAGGAAAGAGGGAATGGATAACTATCCGTCGAGAGAATTGATGTGGTGCACTTGGACTTTCTTTCGATTAAATATTTCCATCAATAATATCTGATTCTGTCCCAATAATAACATAGCTCGAAGATAACAAAATAATGACAATTGCAACTGGCCATGATTTTCAATTGGCCAATTGCTTAGCCATTTCTCAAAAATAGTCAGAGATCCCTTTTCATGGCAATATCGTATTTTTGGTAAAAGCAAATAGTAGTAAGTTATGGGGATGGTTTAAATTATAGTTACTAAATGTAAGATTACTTTTTTAAAAAATTTAATTGAAATGAGTAAAAAACAAATTTGGAATACCATAAAATTTAAAATTCGTCGTTAAATTATATCCAATAATATTTGCAACTCCTTGAAGGAGATGAATTGAATATAATCGTGTATTTCCTATTTGCCAATGTCATCCCAAGTAGCTTGTGACACCTACAATGTTGAGATATCAAGAATGAATTTCACTCTACTGAAGGTGAGAGGAAGATGAACAATCAATTACTTTTCAAAGAAAAAGGTTTTTTTTTTATTAAAAAAAATATATTTTTGAAGAATCTTACACAATTCATTTCAGTTAGTTGATTAATCAAAAATTTTAAATCTTTTTTTGATACCCATAACATGAACCTATATCATTAAAAAAATAAATAAATCTTGCATAGTCTCATTGTTTGGACTTTTTTCCACCATTGCTGCCTCTTTTGTTTTCATGAACATGACAAATGGTGTGACAAATTCTTACAATCATACAAACATTTAAGTCTTTTATAAGTATTAAATATCTTTTTTAGTAGCATTAGCTAATCCTAAGTTTACTCTCTTTTTTTTTTTTGTGATATTTGTAAGTTTCTTTTTTTCATGTATAAATGAGTTTATAAAATTTAGGTCTTTATAGTTGGGTCCAATTTTATCTTCTTAAAATGTTTTAATATTGGCATGTTTTATTAATATATATCAATTATCAAGTCTGTACAAATTTTACTCTTTTTAAAAAAAAATGCAATTAGTTATTACACTTTTTGCAAACAATTGATATTGTTTTTTTCAAAAAGAGAAATAATCTACACATATGAAACGAAATGGAAAAAGATGTTATGTACTTTGAAAATTTATTTTCATTTGCTCTTTTTTTTTTTTTGTCCCAATTATAAAATTTACTCCCACGAAAAGTTGTTTGGGATTAGCTGTTGAGATAATCTAGTTTAATATTATTGTATATATAATATGATAGGATTAGTCTACCATATCCTGTCTGGGATGTACCTTTCCAACGCAATGTACTCGAGAGACGTGCGAAAGCTTGATTTGGCTGCCAATCTTGACATTTGACAATTCAACAAAGAACTAAAAAAGGGAAAAAATAAAAATAAAAAATCTGTTGATTCCTTAGCAAGAATGCAACTTTGATTTGAGACAAATTACATTTCACACCATTTATTCTCTACCTCAAAGATATAAAAAATTTAATCTGTTCTCTTAAATCTTGATTTGCTCTTCTAGCAGAGTTGCTGCCGATCGAGGACCCTTTAAAGAAAATATCAAAAGCACCCTCCCATATGGAATCACCCACCCAATAAAATCCATTCCATAAATCTTCAAATGCTGGCTTGAAATCCACAAGTATTTCCAAGAGAGGTCACCAAACTGCCAATGAAGAAAGTATAGCTAAAGGTCAAAAACAGATATTCAGTGTTAAAACTGCCACACTCAAGTCAGTCAAACAGAGGGAAAGTTGGAGAGTTCAACAATGAGGGCATATGTCAGCTATTTGGTACCTTGCAGCAGTGAGTCCTGCGCTGCTTGTAGACCCGTAAAGGTGCCTTTTGGAAGCGGGTCCCGGTGATGACGTGACAACGGTGCGAGGGAGTTCTGAGGTCCCGGGTTTGCTTCAAGCTCGAGGCAGGAAGGAGCTGGAGGAAAATGAGGCTGTTGATTGGGTCGGATGAGCCAGAAAGCCCATTCCTAATCAATACTCTTACAAGAATCCCATAAATAAATCCTTATCATCAAGAACTTCAACGAGAAAATCGACACGAAGCTGTTCATCGAACTTCTTGAGTCGCATATCAACAACAATGTTGCTCTAACTTCAGCTTAATGTTAAAATGTGCATTTGTCGATACAATTTCTGACCGGCAATATCAGCGAAGCAAATGAGCAATTATTGTTTCTGATTAGCTGGGAGTGAAGCATCTCTTATACTTGCTTTATGATTCTTTGTTTTTTTGTTTTTTTTTGTTTTTTTTTTTTTTTTTTTACGATGAGAGTATTTTTAAGATTTTATCTTCACCGATGTATCTATTTATTAAAATTTTAATTATAAATATATAAATTTTGTAATTAAAAAAATTATATTTTGAAATTTTATATTAAATAGACAACAAATAAAATAATAACACATATATTTTAATGTAACTCTTAAAATATTGACAGACACACATCTTACCTTAAGTAAAATAAAAACAAGTTCACTTATATTACTTATTTAAACCATATTCAAAATTATCTTTGATTTTAAATTCTTACATCCCTCTTAACACCATTATATTCCCAGATAATTAATTAAAAAACACCCTAATTATAGGCCTTGAAATGCCCAAATTCTTTCAAAGACATGCTTTCATAAAATAACAAGTCATTTGATGTCTGATTGTTTGCAAAATAAACAAATAATGAAGCACTTCCTGTAAGTCATGACACCCTAGACGGTCAACTAACGTTGATCCCTGGGAACTTACATGGTCTACCCGTTTGTTTTGTGAAATTGCATAGATAAGGAGAGAGAAACGCATTATACATCAGGGTAATCTATGTTTTGTCATAATTTCAGTTATAATTGACTAGCATCCGTTAGTTAAAATATTTTAGTAAAATGTAATTTATAAAAATATGGAATATAATTTTTATTTTATTTTATAACGATCTAAATAAATCGAGAGTGTACTTAGAAAGCCTGCAGACATTTTTATACAAAAGACTCATCTGAGTTCCAATAGTTTGCGTATACTGGGACGGACTGGAAAATAAAATCTGCCCATATCAAGCCACAAATGGATTGGGCCGGACGTAAGCTCCATTGTGGTCTAACCATGGTGCAGCCATTTAAGATGTGGCTCATCCTTACCCCATTGTGCCGAGTACCACAATACTCAATAATTTAGCAGTTATATCTTGCCTTCTACCCCTTAAAAAAAAAATGAAACAGGAAATAAGAACTCTGTTTTCACTTTGCTTCTTGCCATGAGGTCTATAGCAATTAAATTATCTACAGCTTTTAGATAGGGTTGCTTTGACAAGAGCCTAACAAGGGGGTCCATAATCACATGCAAATACATGTGGGGAAGGGGGAGGGATGTGATTAAATTTTGCCATCAAAGAGGGCCATATCCTAGAAAAAACTGTCCCTACCCCTTTAGGGCAAAGCTACTCCAAGTACATCAATCACAGATCTTTGACCCTTGAGATTGAAACTAAAACCTACCAAAGTTAACGCGCGCGCGTGTACTTACGCCTAATCTTCAGGCAGCGAAAAGGGTGTTAGAACGCTTTTTGATGGGCTTAAAATGGTGCCGAAATTATAAAGTAATCGGAGGCAAAACGCAAAGGGGACCTTTGGGGACATTTTGCACACGGTAGGGGTCAGGACCTCTCTGTCCAGTGGCCCCAGCTAGCCCGTCCATATGGAACAATGTCGAATCTGGACGGTGGGGGACAGTGTTATTGTTTAAATTTGTTTATTTGTTGAAGAACATGTGGAACATGACAAGGAAAACGCCTTTTTCTTTTGTGCGGAAGACCACAGTACAACCTCAAATTGTAGGTGAAAAATGTCGACAGAATTCTTAAATTGACTCCCTTAAGATGTAACACGAGTTAAATTAATTTAACTTTAAATATTAAAAAAATAAATTTTAGTTAAAATAATAAAATAAATTTATATGATATAAAATTATGTATGTTATTTTTATAAAAAATATGAATAAAAATATCCAACAATTCTTTCTTCTTGTGTGTGAATAGGGTGCTATATATATATATATATATATATATATATATTGATACGTTTCAATAAACTATAATCATGGATGAATTATTTATTTAATGCAATACATGCAAGTATGCAATCTTTTTGTTAAAATTGTCGATATCAAGCTTTACTATAATAATAAAATTATTTCATTGCGATTTTTTGTTATTCTATTCATGCAAATAGTTCTTCCATAAGTATAAGGATACATTTATTATTTCTCTAAATCTCTCGTTACATGAGGGCATCACGAACACATTTGTATACTTTGTCAAAGATCGGCTACCCGGTTATAATGCATATAATATTAAATTGACTAATATCTTCTGTATTTTAAGATTCAATAAAAATATATATATATATATATATGTATGTTTTTGGACTCCGGGAAACGTAACCCTGGAACGAAACCAACGCTTGTGTCCCTTCTGTCTTGTATTTCGTTCCACTTTTGGGTACAGGTGGCTTTGACACTATTTTCAAGCACAAAGAACCCTTTCAAAACAACGCAAGAAATTGGCACTCAATGGTAAGGAAAGAAAGACTGAGAGGATGTCTGTCACAGAGTGGCTGCCATTTTTTGGCCACTCATGCATTCCAAAGAGGAATTATTGGAGATGTTCGATCTAAGTACTACGTTGTTAAACTGCCAACAATACTCAATGACACATGTTGCACTTCACCATATTTATTGTCATACATATTAAATGTGGCATATTTTGTACTATTTGTAGTGTAAATGCTCCAAAGAGGGCACGAAAGTTTCAAGAGTTTGAACTGATTGGTAAGTAGCTAGATACGCTTTCCATTTTGTAGATTAAGTTTCAAATCTAATAATCAGTCCAAGGGGTTTTTTTTTTCAAGTGGCAATATTTTTTTTTATGTATTAGTAATTAATTTTTTTTTTTTTTTTGCAAAATGGGCAAGAAACAGAGAGTGACATATTTTGACAAAGAAAAATAAGGAAAAGACAAGAGAAAATTATAAGAGATAAATGATATATTTAAGAAATTCAAATAAAATACTGATTTCTTGTATTATATTGTAAATCTTTTGAAATAATTTTTTAAAATATACTTATTTTTCCACAACTGATTTTAGTGAAAACGTCGATTGACCACATGGTTGTGTAATAAAATTGAAGGCTGCACTCAAATAATATGATTTTAAAATAAAATTTATTTTTTTTAATTATTTATAATCAAAATTTAAAATCTTAATCAATTAAGATAAGAAAGTTATAATATATTTGGATGACCCAAATTAGAATTAAATTCTTTTTTTTCATATTTTGATATGGTTTGAAACTAAATTAAAAATAAAATTTAATTTTTTAATTGTTTAATTTAGTTATAAATAATAATTGAAAGGTTATAAAAAAAATTTAGTGCCAAACAAGTATCTACAGTTTGGACGTGCGGTGGCTCACGGGCATCGCGACCCATCCGATTTTTTATTGTTCACAATTCTCCAGTTAATATGGGCGCACAGTAGACCCCACCAGACAGAAATGGATAGATACACGTGTAATGGTACCGCGGAATGTGGGGCCACAGGCACAGCCTTCCGCAGTTCGAGCTTAGTGTCACCAGGTGGCGTGGAAGGGTGTGGCTCACCTGTGACAATCGCGTGGGAGCCCCTCTGCACATGGCGCACTGTCAGCTAAAGTGTTCGTAAAATCGTTAAATTCATTATATCTAATTATTTAGATCAAAATAAAACAAAAATTATTAAAAATAATTGAGATATAATCTCTAATTTAAATAGATTATATTTAATATTTTAATTATAAATTTAAAAATTATTAAAATTAAATTAAATAATATTATAATATTAAAAAATTTATAAAAATATAAATCATAATAAAAAATTCTAGTCATAGTTATATAATATACAATTCTCTAATATTTAAGACATGAAATATTGAAATATAAAAATATTTTTATATTTTATATATTTTTATTTAAATTTTATTTTCTCATATTTATATTTTAAATTTGTAATGTTTAGATACAAAAGATTTTGATTATCAAAAAAAAAAAATATAAAAAAAGTAAATAATAGTCACAATATTTTTGATTTAAATTTTTAAATCAACCAAATTAATCCATAACTACTAGTGACAATTTTAAAAATTTAGTGTGTGTGTGTAAAAATTAAAATGTAATAAAATTAATTTTTTAATATTAATAAAAAATATTTAAAAATATATATTATAATTAAAATAAACAAAATAAAAATATTTCTTAAAATTTATACATCTTAAAGTACCAAAATAAATGCGAATAAGAAATCAATACAACTATCACTAAAATAAATACAAATATAAACTAATTAAATATATTTTAATAAGAAGATGTGAGAAATTAACGAGTTAGTTAAATTCAGGTGGACAAAGTATTTGTTTTTATATTTAGTATAAAATTTATATAATTTAGATTTAATTTTTTTTATAATTGTGATGAAAGACTCTTAAAATATCATAATGTTTTGCCTATTAAAAGTAAAAATAATCAATTATAACAAAATTCATATTCAACATTAGTTGAAAAAATTTCTTTTTAATTAAATATTATCGTTAGAAGTGTTGCAATGCAAGAGCCGATCTTCTCATTAGGTGCGATTATTGTCAGAAGGTCCGAACGTTAGATTAAAGATTGATCGCTGAACCGTGGAATAATAAAGATTTGACGGATACTTGAGTTTCAATGCCTCTGCTTTATTATCTTTAATTTTTTATTTTTTTTTTGTTTTTAGAGGACAATAAAAAAGTAAATTGTTAAAAAAATATTTTATTAATTTTATAAAAAAATTAGTGTATATATTTAATTACTAATAATTATATGTTTTACTTAAATATAATAAAAATTATTAATAATTATACATTCCTAAATATTTATTTTTAGTAGTTATTTTATTTCGTTCCGAAGAATACAATATGTTTTTTTAAAACCAAACCGTTCCACTCGAAAAAAAATTGGATTCAATTCATTGATTTTTATAATGATTGTTTATTTACTGAATTTCAAAAAAAAAAAAATAAATAAATAAATATATTTTTTTTTTTGGTTAAACCGACAATCCGAGCAAATTCTTAAAATATTAACTTATGGCCATATTTTATTTATTATTATTGATTTATTTCTCGGTTTTCCTTAGAAAAAGTTGGACGTTGCATGTGGAGGGTTGCAGTCAACGGGTCTTATCTTGTCCCCGCCTTTCAAATAGCTCAGGGTCTTAGTCATTAATAAAAATTCCCACGCACGCGCCCATCACATTCGTTTCACACTAACCACTTGGGATGGGTATGGGTAAAAAGACCCGTTTTGGACATGCGGATCTATAAACGGGTCTTCTGGGCGTAGCAATTTCAAATTTAGAATTTAATTTTTAGTTTTTATAAATTAACAACAAAAAGTACTAAAAAAAATAATCTCAACTAGTTAATTTAGCTCTTTAATCGAGTGTTGTAGAAACTTTGTAGAGTAATGTTACGGAAGGATAATTTCTTATAAATTAAAACTCGATATATACATATCTAAATTCCAAATTTAAAACTCTAATAATTTAATATCCAAGATAACTTAGTGCAGAATCAATTCGATGTACATGTTCGCTTCCTCTTGTTTCACAATTAGATATGCATAACTTTGCATTAGAATAAGTTGAGGAAGTCAATTTAGCGTGACATGGAAAAGCCGCTGTACAAAAAATAAATATCATAACCTTTTTTTTTATAATTATTAATGGTCATTATTTTTGTAATTACTTACAATTTTTTTTTATAAATAAAATCTATAATTTTATTTTTTAAAAAATAATTTGATGGTAACTCAACAGAAAAAAAACACAGTGAATAAATAATTAAATAATTTTTTTAAAAATAAAAATAATAAATTATATAAATTATTAAATATATTATATATATTTACTGTATTTTTAATTATATTTTTATGTACTTAAATTCTTTAATCTTGTTTGTTTGTTGTCGCGGTTGTTAGCCTACCATGATTTACCATCGGAGCTTGTGCCCTCATCAGACTCTTTTTTATGTGTCCTTCAATTTTATATTAAAAAAACAATAAACAAATATCTTTTTCTTTTTCTTTTTTTTTTTTAAAAAAATTATTATTATTATTATTTATTTATTTATTTATGATAAGTGCCAGTCCAAAACCAGTGAAAGAAACCAAAGGCAAAGCAAAAAACCCCAATCCCCGTTGTACGGGTCCTCCACCCATTCACAGCTGTAATTGGGCCCTGAGCAACTCTCTGCAGACACAGAAAACTGAAAGAAAACTGAGAAAAAGTTTAGGACAAGATTGAAGGAAAGCAGAAAGAAAAACTGATCAAAATCATGAAAAGAGAGCATCCAAATCTCCCTCCTCAGCTAGACCCATCAGCTGCTTCTGCTGCCTCTAGTGGAATGTTGGCAGCGGCGGCGGTTAATGGGAAAGGTAAGGCTTGGGAAGGAGAAACCCCGGTGGCGGACGGCGGAAGGATGGACGAGCTCTTGGCGGTTTTGGGCTATAAGGTACGGACTTCGGACATGGCCGAGGTTGCCCAGAAGCTTGAACAGCTCGAAGAAGTTATGGGTCACGTGCAAGAAGACGGTCTCTCTCTTCTTGCTTCTGAAACCGTTCATTACAATCCCTCGGATCTATCCACGTGGCTCGAAAGCATGTTGTCTGAACTTAATCCAGACCCCGCTTTCGACCTCGTCTCGTCGGCGGCGGCGGCGGCGGCCGAGTCTTCTACCATCACCACCGTCGATTTTGCCGAGCAACAGCAGCAGACAAACAGACGTAGTTTGTTCGAGGAATCATCATCGTCCGATTACGATCTCAGGGCTATTCCTGGTAAGGCGGTCTTGAACCAGACTTCTCGAAACGATTGCTCTAGAGAACCCAAGCGCTTGAAACCCAGTTGCTCGGGAAGCCAAGAGATTGGTCTTGGTGGTGCTTCGGCTGAGTCGACTCGGCCGGTGGTCCTGGTCGACTCGCAAGAGAACGGTGTCCGATTAGTTCACCTTCTAATGGCCTGCGCTGAGGCTGTCCAAGCAAACAACCTAAATCTCGCCGAAGCTCTTGTCAAGCAGATCAGTTTCTTAGCCGTGTCTCAGGCCGGCGCGATGCGCAAGGTCGCCACTTACTTCGCCGAGGCTTTGGCTCGTAGAATCTACGGAGTATACCCTCAAAACCCAGTTGATCATTCTCCGTCAAATATCCTCCAGATGAACTTCTACGAGGCCTGCCCGTATATCAATTTTGCTCATTTCACAGCCAATCAAGCCATTCTCGAAGCCTTTAAAGGTAAAAAATGCGTCCACGTTATCGATTTCTCGATGAATCAGGGGATGCAGTGGCCGGCTCTGATGCAAGCTCTTGCGCTTAGGCCAGGCGGGCCACCGGCTGTCCGGCTGACTGGAATTGGACCCCCGGCGCAAGATAACACTGACCATCTTCAAGAAGTGGGCTGTAAATTGGCTCAATTGGCGGAGACGATCCACGTTAAGTTCGAGTACAGAGGTTTTGTGGCCAACAGTTTGGCTGATATTGACGCGTCCATGCTTCGGCTCGGACCCAGTGAGTCAGAATCGGTGGCAGTCAACTCGGTCTTCGAATTGCATAAGTTGTTGGCCAGACCGGGGGCTATTGAAAAAGTGCTATCTGCGGTGAAGCAAATGAAACCGGAGATCGTAACAATAGCCGAGCAAGAAGCGAACCATAACGGTCCGGTTTTCATGGACCGGTTCACCGAGTCATTGCATTATTACTCGACACTGTTCGACTCGCTGGAGAGTTCGACTAGTGCGCGGGACAAGTTGATGTCGGAGGTGTATTTGGGGAAGCAAATTTGCAATGTTGTGGCATGTGAAGGGCCGGACCGGGTGGAGAGACACGAGACGCTGGCTCAGTGGCGAACCCGTCTCGGTTCGGCCGGTTTCTTGCCGGTCCATCTTGGGTCCAACGCGTTCAAGCAAGCTAGCATGTTGTTGGCCCTGTTCGCAGGCGGAGATGGGTATAGGGTGGAAGAGAATGATGGGTGTTTGATGTTGGGTTGGCATACTCGGCCGCTCATCGCCACCTCCGCCTGGCGGCTGGCCAACAATCCCCCGGCAGTTGACTGAGTCAACATCACTCACGCCCGAGTCAAATCGAGCGAATTAGGTCACCCCCATTTCAACACCAATCTCTAGCAGTTGGGGTTGTGTGTACTGTAGTGTACTAATTGGATATTGCTGAGCTGGTTAATGGGGTGAAATTAAGGCTTTACATTTTTTTCCTTTTTTGGTTTCGTAATTTTCACTTCTTTTTTTAGGTGCATTCTTACTTATCAGTCAGTTGGTCAGGTCCTTTTCTTTTGGGGTTGGAATATTTTGTATTTTTCAGGATGAATCAAGACAGGCAAATGTGTATTTACCTATAATTTTTTATAACTATATTACCTTAGTTGATAAAAGGACTCGCTTTTAAGCCGATAATTACAACCTTTTAGGTCTTTACCTCTTTGTGAAGAAGGGTGGTGTACGGCGAGAGAAATGGGTAGAAAAGAAAAGGAAAAAGGCGGTTGGACCAGCCGTCCATTCTACTCGATTTAGGCACCTAAAGGGGTAGGGTAAAAGGGAGAGAACAGAGGGCTTCTAGGCCCCTAAAATAAGTGAGGGGGGGGGGGGGGGAGTGACCTATCAGCACCTTCCTCCGAAAAGAAAATGGGAATTAAAAATCTACTTGTGAACTGAATTCTTTCAAATCTTTAAATTTGGCTTTAGTGTTTCTACTGCTAAAATGGGCCAAGTTGCCTGAATCAGACAGAATCATACGAGAATATATGCCTTTATGCAAGTGTAAATTCGCAGGATCACATGATCTTCTTCTTTTCTTTTTTTTTCCCTCTCCTGTGAGGGAACACCATCATAGAATAGTTTAGCTCACTTTGTAGTTTACCTTCTCGAAAAGTTCGCACTTTTTGTTTATTGCCTTTAATATTATCCCGTCACTTATCCGAAAACTTGTTTATCATCTTCTATTTATTTTTCCTGAAGTCTCAATGTCAATAAATGCACATGACATGTGTAACCTGAATTATGTGTTTGTACTAGTGGTTGTTTGTTATTATTATTTTTTCGGTTGGCATTGTGCGTAAAAGGTGAACCCTGTTATATAATTCTTTAACTTCGGTTCTTCATGTATGTACCAATCTATGTATTCATGCGTAAGAATATGCAGTTGTTTTATTTATTTATTTATTTGGGTCCGTTATTTGAATATAATTATTAAAATTAAGAGTTTTATTACTTTATCATCAGACTACACATGCAATAATAATGTACAATTATTGATAATATATTCTATTGAGATGTCTTGGTAAATAAGAATTGCTCGAGATATCTTGATAATTTGAATATTGTGTATTCATATATATATTCAAAAGGAAAAGTAAGGATATGCACTTGGGGACCATGGTAACTTTGAAGTAAGGGAAATAATATTGTTTTTTTTATAATTAATTTATATGACTTATTGCTACGGGAAAAAAAACTTTAATATGAGATATTTTTGTAAGAGTAATTGGTATGCTTCTTTATATTATTGCTGGTAACAGGAAAAGAAGAAAAAAGAAAAAGGAAAAGCGTATTCTCTTTGGTAATATCTCGCTGATAATTAATGGACAATAAATGAGTTTGGGTTTTGCCTATGAAATTCCAAAGAGAAAAATGAAAGATGATGATCGTGGTCGTCAAATGCTTATCAACTTTTCTGTTTTACTGAAAGATGTCAGTAATTATAGGAAATTCCGAGGTTGCTGGACATTCCCTTTTGAGTTCGTCCCAGCTAGTCCACCAGGTTGCACTTTTTTTTTTTTTAACTGTTCCCTAAGCAATTTTACTTACTATTTCAAGGCAGATACTCTTACAGGGGAGCCTTCAATAAGATCCAATTCATTGAGTTCAACCATCTCTTCAAAGATTGCCATGTCAACATCTAAACCAGATCTGGTCGCGACTTTGGTGGATCTCCAAATCCTTTTTTAACAAATTGTTTATTGACTCTCTCTTTGGATCTCCTCTTTTTTAAAAAGATATCAATTCGACTATTGTTTAAATTTAAATTTAAATGTATTTTTCTTAAGTTTAATTTGAATCTTACATAATTTAAAATATAACACCACTCATTTTAATATAAAGCTGTTTCTTTTTATTTTATTTTATTTTATTTCATATCAAGTGGCATTAAAGAGATTTAAATCAATGTCAATATAAACAAAAAAAAAAAAAACACATTGAGCAATAGATAGTGTCCTTTCTAGTTCTTGATAGCCATGCATTTCAATAAATTATCTTCTACTAGTAAAAAATGCAGGAGGAAGCCAATGGAAAGCTACAAGCATTCAAATTAATGAAACAATACTATAACAGTGATTGACAATAGAAACTTTTTGGGGCCTAAAAAAAAAAAAGGGAAATGTTGACAATTACATTTTTGAATGACTAGCATTTGTTTTCGCAGGTGAATTTGTGCATATTTATCCTTGATGATATAAACGAGTCAATTTCGTAAGAATAAAGTAGCATGTAATTTACACATTAAATAAGGTCTTCAGTGATAATGATAAACTCACGTATTGATTTCTTTCTTTATTATTTTTTGAGTTACTGAGAAATTCAGAATTGTAATTGTTAAGACTTACGCTTGACACCAAGTGGGTCAGGGACAAAATATTTTTTACTAAAAGTACGTGGTAGCTTGTCTCCCAACTCGTGCTTTTTTCCCTTCGAGATTCAACTTACCTACTCAAAGATCTTGAAATTGTAGTCCATTCTGTCCCTCACTAATTAAAAGAAAATGGTACTCGATACATTCTGTTCTTTGTAAATCACGTACTACAACTATAAAATGCATGAAAGATAAAATAGAACCTGAGGTCAACATAAAAAAATAAATGTTCTGCCAAGGATGAGCTATTTATTTTCTTTTCGCCCCCCATCATTCATGAAAATAAGCATACAAACAAGTAAATCAGCACAGCTAGATACGTTAACATTACACTCCTCTGCAAATAAAATTTCATTCAATTACGTTAATACTCAAGTGATACGTTTTTTTAATATATATATATATATATATATATATAACAAATAGTTCTGACTTTAATTTATAAATATAATGACTATCATTCATACAAAATGTTAAATAAATAAATCAACACATAAAGAGAGATTTTCCGGGACTTAACAACATATGGAGTGGGACATTAATTTAACTTAACGTATACAGAGCAGTAGGTGATCCAATGAATTTAAGGAAGCACCCTGCCCATTTTACCCTATACGGATTGGACCATACTTGCATTATGTGTACATTACTATAGCAACAATGAAGAGTCATGTATTTATATGTGTGAGTGTTTGTGTTTTTAATTTATATTCTATCGTGTAGTACAAAAGGGTATTCAGAGCATTTAAATGGTGCCAACTCGTCCAACGTGCATGGGGTTTTTGGGAATCCTTGCTTGTTGATGCCCCCCACTTCAAACTCTCTTTCCTTTTCTATTGCTATTTATACATACATCTTGTTGGACCATGTACATGCAAAACTGTGGTTTTATCTGTACAAAGCAATGATTTTCACTATTTGGCAACATTTTTTGGTGCATATAAAACCAAAACATACATATAAATGACAATTCTCTTTTCATAACTTATTCATATTATTATTTTTTTAAAAAAAAATTTGTAGATCTAATTTCTATCCTACCTTTCTTGCCCATTTAGTTGTAAACACATAATCCACCTCAAGATTGAAAGTGGGGTGGGGGAGGAATTGGCACATCAACTTCTACTATATTTATATGGGTCAGATCTTTATTTTTCTACTAAGATTTAAAACGAGGAAAGGCAGCTATCTATTTTTAATCGTTAGATTCGTTTTCTCCACATGGAGAAAGTAGTTGGTCTATATGGTCATCATCGTATTGTTATTAAATTGATTAATATATTACAACTAGCACTTTTATTACTACTATTGACATCTCGTACATTATAGATTGACAATTTTTTAACTACAAGAAATAATAATTTTTAGCAGCGGAAGGTGACTTATTTATCGGCGGAATATATGGAGATTGCTGCTAAAGCTGATAATTTTTTTTACAAAAGTATTTCGTAGTTTATAAATCGAATATATATATATATATATATATTATTTTATTTTCCATTTTTTTGACATTATTCTTCCCTTAGAAGCCGTGTAGAATTTTGAAAAAGCATGAATGATTGAACGGGAGGGAATATGGTCAAAGTGAAATGATGTTGACAATAAACCCACAAATTCTAGTGGGCTCTAGCCACATATTTTCACATTGAATTTTATGAGACTCGATAATTATATACTGTTTTTTTTTTCAAACATTCTCGTAGAACTTGAAGGCATGCCGGTGTTGGTGGGTCAGAGTCAGTTCACTCGCGATCTTCATACGATATTTGATTGAATGTTAACCCTTCCTTTTTTTTTTTTTTTTCTTGGTGAGTAAACTTCAAATTTAATTGTGCAAATTATTCCATCCACATGAATCGATTTGAAACCCCACATCCCTTTAAATAAATAAATATATATATATATATATATATATATATTTAGTATGATTCTTTTTAAAATTGCTCCAAAATTCTGTAATTACCCTCAACCCCTTAATCTCAATCCACGCAAAGTCTCAAGCAAATCACTGCCATGCGAATGCTGTTGACTGTAACACATGTCGTTGCGATCCAACCAATTCTACCCTAGCCCACCATTGAAGTCATACACGTTTTTTCCTCCTTGATTGGATCGCCAGAAATATTCCCAATTAATGGATTGGAAAATTATCCAAATCTTTGTTAGCTGCTCCGAGTCTCAATCATATGGCCGAAGTGTGCCTTTCAACGGATTCTACTTACCGTGTGTGTGTGTGTTTGTGTGTGTATGTGTTACCATTGCCTCTGTTATCACGTTGTCACTCCGATTGCCCCAATGTCAAATTGTCAACACTCAAAGAGCCACTTTGCATGTGGACGCATCATTATGCGAAATATTAACCCTTGTTGAATAACTAACATTTAGTCAAAAGTCGGTAGCATTGTTTCAAGATCAATTTAAATCAACCTAATGGATGCATGACTAATAAAACATTAAATAGAATTGAATTTGTAGTTTATTTTTTAAAAAATATTTTCATTCTTATGGAACTTTCATTTGAAGCCACAATTCTGCATGGTTATGACCAGAAATGAATTGCTACAAATGGAAACCGTTTGTCCCTCTTATAGGCTATTTGACTAAAAGTTTTAAGATATTTATTTTGAAAGTGTCCTGTTACTTGCAGGGATATATGAGTAAGAATTTTTGAAAAAATGAAAAAAAAAAAAAAACCAATCTTATATAATTTATAATTCAACGAGTCTCTTAATAGACTTAAAAAGACATAAAAACAATATCCTTCTCTTTTTTAGATAGTTACGATTAAATTGAAGACATCTATATAAGTTATACTTTCCATGGAAAAAAGGGTAATTGACTATAAAGCAATGTGATGCAGGGAGTGTACCTCAATGTGTTTCGATTTGTTCATATAGAAAGGATAAGCTGACCTAGGCCATGTTTGTCCCCTTGCTTATGGCCCGTACAGCTTTGGATTTGCTTTGTAACCCACCAACCACTACTCACATATGCCATACGACTGTATGAATTCAAAGCTTAATGGGTCCAAAGCTGGCACCAGCCTTGTGTGTTTATCCATACGGCTTTCTTTCTTTCGACCGAAAAGTGCATTAGGTGCCTGCTAAATTTTTAAGAGACCTTATTAGCTGCGTTCTCTCTAAACAAAATAGATACTACAAAATGTTAAATTTATGATAATGTATTGTGTCCGATGTTAATTTTATTACCAAACATACAAGTAGAAGAGGAGTTTATCCCCTGATGTTAGAGATTAGGGTTAAAGATAAACTCCCAACAACTTGCTAGATATTGATTTTGTTAGGTTAAGCCTGGAAATGATTCAATTGTCTCACAGGGAACATCACAGTTATTAAGAGTGTAAGCATTTGTTTTTAAAGTCTCAAATTCTGATCCGAAAAAGAAGAGTGTAGAATTTATTAAAAATAAAAATAAAAAATGAAATAGTTACTCCCTGTTGTGCAGTGTTTTTTTTTTTTTTTTTTTTTGGTGAAAAAAATAATATATAGTTGACTGTGGGCTAGGAAGGGGGACGAGTAGGATTACTAAACCCAATAGGATATTTTTAGTGTGTTGTGGGCCTTTTTAGTATGGGTCCCTTGTTAGCTTTCTAGTCTAGGCCCAATTGAGTGCTTCACCGAAGAAGGAGAATGAAAATTTTGAAACGTCCGAGGATGAAAATAATCGAAAACACCGAAAGTTGTAATAAAATGTAAGAGGAAGACCCCCCCCCCTCAAAAAGAAAAACAAAAGGTCCCATCACATCACTGCTAGTGTTTAATGAACACAGAGAGAGAGAGAGGCATTTCACGTTTATACATTTTTTATAAGTGTCCTATTTTGTTTTGGTGAGAAATTAGGAACATTGAATTTAGTTGTTTGCCTTGTCAAATTATTTTCCTTTATTTATTTATTTTGGATTTTTCAAATATTAATAACTCTATATTAGGCATAATTGGTCATTTACAAAAGAGTTTTTAATAGAAAAAAGAAATTTATTTTATATTTCTTTTTAAAAAAGTGTCTTAATTTACAAATTTCTCATTGATTTTTTTTAAAAAAATCAAATGTATGTAATTTTTATTTTATTTTTTTACATAGAGAATATTTTTTTGATTTAAATTTTATTTTTTAAACTAGAATAAAATAATTTTATTATTATATCATAAATTCTCTTATATTTACAAAGAGAAAATTTAGTTTAACTTACTTAAGAGATACATAATAAATATATAAATGTTATCTAACTATATCTTTTTTATTCTCATTAATAAATAAAATTAAAAGAAAAACTCTATCTCTAAGTAATAAGTAATAAATTTAACATCAAATTTAATCTAAAATTTTAAAATAATAAATTTATAAGTTATTTTTATTTATATATCACTTAAATTTTTCATATATTTTTTTAATATAAAATTTTTTAATTACATAATTTACACTTATAATTAAAATTATAACAATTTTTTTACCAAATTCGTTTGCTTGTCAATGCTGGTTATTACCATAATTTTTTTACCAAATTTTTAACTTATGACTTTTTTTTTAATATATAATTTTTTAACTGCATAACAAAAATTTGAACGATATTTTCGAGAGTTGCAGTGTCCAACAACTCAGCCGAAAAGAGACAATTAGATAGACCTGACAAAAGAGCACACCAACGAGACAGACATGAGCCCAACGCAGATACAACCGTGAGAGCGACATGACATTGGTTGGTTCATGCACTAGGCTAGTACAATTTCGTTTGCTAGCAATTGTGAGATGGGGCCCTTAGTCCGTTCACAAAAATGCCATCAGGAGAGGCTGGCTGTCCCATTTAGTAAGATATTTCTTTTTATTTTTTTAACACAGTAATAATTAATTATTAATCTGTTAAATGATTAGTAGAGAGAGAGAGAGAGAGAGAGAGAGAGAGATGGTCTTCTTCTCTTCTCTTGTGTTGCAAATATGCTGTAGCATATTTTACATTGGTTAACAGTTTCTACAGGAATTGCCATTGGTTACTTAGTTTTGTTGTTGCCTATTTTGCATATGGGAAAAAGCCATAAAATGAGTTCTAAAACATTTTGAATTTTTCAAAACGTAGTCTTATTATTATTATTATTATTATTATTTATTATTATTTGAATTACATATTTTTATATTTTTTAATGAGTTTTTTTTATGAACAAAATTTAATTTTTTTTAGCATATTTGTTTAATCAAACATTTGACTCTTTGAAAAATATATATATGTTATAAGACTATGTTATTATATTCAATATTTTTATTTTAGTCACGTTTCCACACACAATTGCTAGGAAAACGAAGAGGGAAATTGCAGGGTGAGGCTGCTCAAATGTGAAATGAATTGGGTCCATACCAAATCCCCCCATATATTTTACACCAAAATAGTTTCAGCGTTTCGATTCAAGTTTAGTTTAAATATTCGACAAGAAGGAATTGACAGCCCTCCTCTTCCACGAAGCAATGCACATGCAAATTGAATACAACTCCGACAAGGTCTGCATCAATGTCGCTCGTCGCCATCTCAATCACCTTCAATCTCTCTCTCTCTCTCTCTTACAAGTTTCATGATTTACGTGGGTTGTGGCATTTCCTACTTCAAGAACACACACACACATAACTTCATTAAATGGACAAACAAAATGACACCTGGAGAAGCACCATTATATTGACTGCTAAAACTGATTAACAATTGAAAAGACAGTTGCCTAAAAATAAGAAGGTAAAAGCAAGAACGGAAAAAGGCTGGCTTTTTCTATAAAATTGTGCCGCTCAAGAACATTTATCAAACATAGTCGAGTCATTCTCTTAAAATAAGGAAAAAAAGAAGAAAAGGATAACCAAGAAAATGTTGATTTGGACGCCATCCCTCCTGTATCAGTCCCCGTGAATTTTTTATCGGTATTTCATGACATTTGTAATAAGATTAATTAAATTTATTTTGATAATATAATTAAATTATAAATAATTTATCTGTTGATTTAATATAAATATATATCTATTTTTATGTATGAATATAGATTCACGTTCAAAAAATTATTAAAAAAAAAAAAAGTCAATATGAAATTATTCCATGCTCTCAACACAATTTGGTTAGGACAATTCTTACCGTCCACACTACAAGACAACTCTCCATGTGTTGCCATGTAAAGTACAAACTTGAAAGGTGCGTATGATTGATGCGAGAATAATATCTACAAACTATAAAGACCATGACCATGGAAGAACGCAAATGGGAATCCAGTTCCAATCCAATTCTAAGTTTGGACCAGCAATTTTGGTTAAGGGGAAGAAAGGTTAGGCGGTTCTGTTAGAGCCATGGATTCCTGATTCTAGTTTGGTGGTTATCATTTAAGTTTTCATTCCGGTTCGGTTCGATTTATTGTTGTCGTTGTTGTTGTTTTTTTTTTTTTCTTTTACCAAAAAATGTCATCATTTTATAATTTTCAATAGAATAATTTTGAATTTATAAGACATAACACCAACTCATTAATCTCTCCAATTCAACAAATGAGTTAGTAAATATAATGAATTAAAACTTAATTAATATGTTAATCATCAATAACTTAGTATACTTTTATGAATTGATACCTAATACTTGTTTGGATTCAAAAATATAAATTAATAAATAGAATCAAGGGTTAACAAAAATTTATTAATATAATAATTTAAATAAAAAATTGAAAAATAAAAGAAAATTGATAATAACTTTATTAGACTATTAATGTTTATTTATTTAGTGGCGAAATCTTCTTTATTTACAAAAATTCGACAAATTAAGATCAATAGTAAAAAAAAATAAAAATATTTCATTTTTAATTTTTTAAATTTTTTGAAACTATGGAACTTGGGGTTCTACACTACACTTGATTAGTGAGGAATCCATTAAATACATAGTTTTTAAAGCTGAATATGGTGTATTACGAGCATATTGAATATTGCACATGTGAATTGAATTCAAAGATTATTCATTGACAATCTTATTCAACCTTCCCATATAATTTCATGTTTCAAGAGACAACAACTAATATAAGCATTGGATTTAGACTATTAGAGGCCCAAACACTCAACAAGCACAAATAGTTCTTCATCCATTCTGGTAAAAGAAACATATGAAAACCCCAGAACGGGAAGAGCTAGAGAAACTCCCGAGTGGTGCTGGCAACGAGAAACTGATAGTTTTACTGTCATTTAACAATTTAATTGCCGTATGTACTCCTTTGTCAAGTTTCATCGTACGAACACAATTAATTTAACCTGTGCCAAACTGAAGTTTATATTACACCGTTATTACTGTCAAATTGACCTGCATATACAGCTGTTACTTTATTGTTTCCAATGGCATAGACCGCTGTGGTTGAAAGGACGAGAGGGTTTATTATCATCAAGATTGAAGTGTAGCTTTCAACTAGTACTCGTAATTGAAAGCAGCCATTAGTTGTGAACTGTAATTCAAAGAGGCAACTTCTAGTACAGTATATTCAACTCAAAGATGCTTGCCAGATTCTGATCCAACAGTCAATGTTACCGCTCTCATTTGTATTCTTTTCCGAAATGACTAGGAAGCTTAGTTATCAGACCCGATTTGACCATTTCAGGTAATAGGGTCATCCAATCATCAGTTCAACTGTTACGTAATTAGTTGAACTGTCTGTACAATTAAAAAAAATATAAAAATAATAAAATATTAATATATAAATTCAAATAATTAGTATAGTTTAGCCCCAAAATTTATATTCCAGTTTCATTTTAAAGCCTAATCTTTATTTTTCTATTTTTTTTTTCCGGGTTGAATGGCAACAATCCAACAGGGTCAATCAAAACTGGGTCTCTGCGTTTCATTGGTTCCGACCATCCGAGTCGGATTGGGTCTGATAACTATGCTAGGAACCCCATGCTAGTAAATTCTGAAAAGTTAGCAAAGTGATTCCCTGCCACAAACCCCACATCGGTGGTGCACGCCATTACATGCCATCAAACCATCAACGGAGAAAAAGCTGGAAACAAAGAAGGACTAGCCAGAGGACAGAAACAAGGACCTTGTTTCCAGCTTGGAGAGCCCCTATTTCTTCCTTTATTCCATTTTTTCGATATATTCTCTACCACAAGATGGCATATTCCATAAACGTGGACTTTTCTGCAACAATCAAAATTCGCACTCTAGACATGAAAATGTGGAGAATCATGAACTTGGAGCCTATGACAGATTGAAAAGCAGGAAAAAAGATCATCCTGCTTGTTTGGTCGGAATTTATCTGATTTCTCCAACCTTATTTGGTACACCAAACATGTATTACATTGAAGAAAAAACTCTTAATAGTCAATAAAAAATAATAATACTCTAGACTATATTCACACATGTAATTACATTCTTGACATTCAGCAATCAATTTCCATGTATTACCTGTGAAATCTTAGTCAACAACTGAGTTCTGAATTACTACAAAAACATTCATCAGAAGCAACAAAGTAGATAACCACGTGTGTAAAACTTGATTCTCACTTGAAGCCAGCTGGCTGCTCATGAAGATGGAAGAAAATTTTGAAATTACAAGACAAGGTCAGACCTCTGATCCAGCACAAAATAGGGAAAAATACATTCTCATGGTGGGATAACTGGCATCCTTGTGGGATTTTGCTTGTGCTCTATCCTAAGAGATTAGTGTATGGCTCTTCCATCCTAATTCATTTTAAAGTTGCCCCAGTAACAGAAAATAGAGGATTTCAACCCCTAGCAATATAATTTTGCAGATAATCTTTTATGCTACACTAAGAACCCTTCAGAACAAGCAGTTGGTGGAGCTTATCAGATCTCATATGCTCAAACTAGGCACAAATTGAAATTTGTACGATATAGACACTCAATGACGAAGTCATAGTTTTGAGTTTATATTGGTTTAAGTTTGAGATTTTGTTCTTTTGTATTGTATGACTGGCTATGTAGTTGGATTTAGCATATTATCAAAACACAAACTCACTTCAAACTATGAAAGTGAAAAGCCTATGCTTTATTCCATTGCAAAAGGGCATACTTTATTCCATTGCAAAAGGGCACAAACTAAAACCAGAAACAAGAAATGCCAAAACACATAAACCAGGGTAACCGGCCACCACAAATCAAGACGCCCAAATTTGACTTGGCCTAAGGCGATGAAATTGGAAACAGAAACTTTTATTCCTGGAGAAGTTAATTTAATGGGAAGATATCTTCAGATTAAGAGACTTGTTAATCCATGCCTTCCAACTCCCACTTCCCTTTTGAGTAATTGCTGCAGTGGATCGTGCATTATCTTCCAGCTTCTCGGGCTGTGGCTTCTTGCAAAGCATGAAATTGCGTGTCCCAAGTGATCCAATTGTTTCCCATGGGTTCAGAGCTGCATTCAAATTAAACAACCACCCAAAATAAAAGGGTTTTAAAACAGAAAACTGGAACCAAAATATTTCTAACTTTCAAACTATATTACATCATAAATTTTTAATAGCCTAAAACAATATAATGAATTACCAATAAGAAATAATTCACAAATGTTTCAATTTTCCCCTTTTTTTAGTTTTTTGTTTTTGGAGATAAAAGCATATGCTTGAATTTTCAATTACAAACAGCTTAACCAGAAAAAATAAAAATTCAAGATGGAAGATGTGTTTTGAAATTTCTTACCACCAGACCCAGCAGTGGGGGAATAAAGCAGGAAATGATTGAAATCAGAGCCAAGGACAGGAAGGCGACCCTCACGAGCATAAGATTTCAAAGCAGTATCAATAACAGCACCCACAAGCTCATACTCATTCACAACAAACCGGATCGGCCCTGCGCTACCCAACACCGTCACGCTAATCAACAGCCTGTTGCCCTTGGCAACCTGATTCTTCTTATGCTTGTAATGCAACATTTTTTTCCCCTCCTTTTTCTTTCAAAAATCCAAACAAAACAGCAAAACCCCTTTTGTATTTTGCGCCCCCCCCCAAAAAAAAAAGAGAAAATTGCAAAGAGATCGAAAGATTGGATCTTGAATAACAAGGAAGAACCGTCTTCTTGTGGGGCTTTCACAAAAAAAAAAAGCTCTTTCTTTAAGGGTCTAGGCCGAGGCAGCGATAGTACCAGCCTTCCTTGCAAGAGCCGAAAGAGAAAGCAGAGGAAGCAGATACAACAACGCCCACCCTTGACTTGCAAAGGGAGAGCATGTAACTCTTACTGCCTAAGATTTCCACCATTCACAAGGACACCAAAAACAATTAAGGGTCTTCGTTTTCTATCGTTTTTGATAACTTTGGACCAATAAAAAAACACACCCAGATACCAAAATTCTTCTTTTCTCTCTAATTTGATGATTTTGATGGCAGGTGAAGGAAAGAAAGCTATTCAGAGAGAGAGAGATAGAGACAGAGAGAGAGAAACAGGAAGAAAACAGAGACGTATAGGGACTTCTTGGTGCCAGAGAGAGATGTGGAAGGGCCGGGCGGGGCGTTTGCGTATTTATAGTTAGGAGGGACCAGAACAGAGTGGCATTTAGATTGTGAACTCAATTTTTAGGGTTTGGGTTGTCGACCTCTAAGTTGTTTCTTGCGTGTTTGCGTTGCATTAAAAATTTGGATCCGATTAGCTATAAAAAAATTTAGAATAGTCATTTTCTATCTTTTCTTCTCTTAATTAAAAAAAAAATATTTTTTATTTTTTAATTATAAATATTTTTATTATACAAATTTTAATATAACTTTATTAAAATAAATTTAATAAATCAGTTAAAAATTTAATTTTATTTAAATATTAAAAAAATTACAAATAAACTATTAAATAATTGTTAAATTAAATACTTAAATTATTTTTAAAATTAAGTAAATATTATCATACTAATATTTTTCCTTTTTTTCGATAATATATACTTACATATAAATATAAACATCTTATATGTAGTATAAAAATTAATAGTATTAATTTAAAATTATTTTTTTTTAATACACCTAGATTTTTATTAAAATTTTGTGGCATTAAGATTGAAATTGGAAAAAAGAAAAGGAAAAGGAAATTGAAAAATGCTTTTGTGCAACATAGTTAATCACAGTCTTGTTTGTCATTAGAGTTTGTTATTCCATTCCATGTATAGGTTGATATACGGAGAGAAAAATTAATAAAATACTTTTGTAGCTTATTTAATTTTAAGAATATTTAATCAATTGATTAAGTTATAATTTTTTTATTAGACTCTTACCGTTTTTAAAATAAAAAATTAATTTCTTAAAAAATCTAAATTTATTTTTTTTTTCTGGAGAGAAAAAATATTTTTAAATTTACTTTTTTTCTTAAAAAAATCATAATTGAAGTTTTTTTTTGTTTTTTTTTAAATTTTATTTTCTTAAAACAACACTCTTAAATTATTATTATCATTTAAAAAATAAATAATCATAACTTAATTTATTTTTATTATTTAAATAAAAAATATACTTTATTAGATATATGGTCTAATACAAGTAATTAGGATTTAGAAGGACGAGGTTTCCTTTCCTTTCTTTCATGGAAACCGCCACAGTATCATCACATAAAATTATTCTAATAAATCATGTTTTCGATATTTAACTTCTCTAAAGTTTTGTTTTAAAATGGACAAATATTTTTGGATTTTAATTTAACTACTTTAAGTTTTTCTTCTTGGGTTTTACAATTTTTAATATTTAAAAAATTAATTGAGCTCTTATTATTTATTAAAAATATATAATGTGCTAAAATCAATAATTCTTATTAAAATATGTGAGATAGATTTATGTATATTTTAATCTGCTTTATTCTATCACCTAAAAATATTTGACGACAATAGGAGTAAGATTCAATAAAAGAATTAATATAAATTTAATTTTTATTAAATAAAAATTTTATTGATAAGTATAATCCTACTTTAATTGTAATTAAATTTTTATAATTATAAATATTTTTTTAAAAAAAAAATAAATAATAAAAAAGAAAAAAAATTCAAATCTTTTTTTTAAAGAAAAAAAATCTCAATTTCACCATTTGTTTTAAATAAAAAAACTACTCTCAAATTTTTTCAAAATAAAAGAAAGAAAAAAATAATTTAAATCTTTTTTCTTTTAAAAAATTATTTTCAAAATGTAAAACAGTTCCAAAAATTAATTTAATTTAACTAACATTTTTTTAGATCTAATTAACAATAAAAGTAAACACAACCTAAACTAGATTTAAAGAAGAAGAAAACTATTTCATATTGGAAATTTTTAACATAAAAGAAGGTGACATCGAAAATTTTTATTCTCGATCACACAATTATGGATTGCAACAACATGTCATATCTGTGTGTTTTATACAGCATAAAAATTGTGGGTCAAGAAGAAGAAAAAAAAAATTATATAATAAAAATTTATTTTATTAAAATAGATAATTTTTAATATTTTATTGATAAAAATTAATAATAACAACAATTTTTTATAATAATTTAAAAAATATATTTTTTAACATTTAGTATTATTAATAGTCAAATATCACATGCAGTGGGATCATTTCATTTGATTTTATGCATTATCTTTTCAGTCGACAAACAAAATAAGGCATCAAAACATGTCACGTTGGCTGGTTTTATACGGAATAAAGAGTTGTCCCCTTGTACCTTTGCACAGGTACGGTAGTACATAGTGCGTCATTTTTTATAACTTTTCTCTGCGTCTTGGCTTGCATGCCTTGGGCGACAGGGCGAGGAGGAGCAATCGAGAAATCTTTTATCTTTTTTTTTTTTTTTTGGGCCTAAATTTCCAATCTGGAAATGACGTCTGAATTTTGAACTTCGCAATGTATTCCAAGCACAGGGCCGACCCCGCCATCAAAGTAGTGACAAACATGATAATTAAAAGTAGTTTTTGTATCAGAATGATAAAAAATAAAAAATAAAAATAAATAATGTGTTAGTATGTGCAAAAGATATATATTTTTTAACTATTTACATTCAAATTCTTGCGAGAATGGATGAAAATAATAGCCTCTATATATATATATTATTTGTGTAATTCACTGAATAGGGGAAGAATTAGAAAAATAAAAAATGATGGGAGGCCAAGTTGTATAATAATAATAATAGGAGGTTAGAGAAAGGGAAAAAATAAAAAGACAGGGAGCAAAAAGTTAAGGATAAAATAATAAAAATTTAAAAATTTGATAATATGAACGGACCTAAATAAAATAAAATTTTAAAAATTGTACCTCTGCTTTAAAATATAATTAAAAAGGGGAGTGGGATGGGGGGGGGACAATCTTAGTTCAGATGTAACGAAGATCTCCATTGAGAATATTAAATAGTGGTCGTCAGTCTTTGTTTTTCTATTTCTTGAAATTTCAACTTCAATAATTCAGAATCGCCATCGCCTCTGTGTGTTCAGTATCTCGTAAAACCAAAAACAGATGCAGTGTCCGATCAATTTTATAGTCCCACGCTCAATAGTCGGATGAATAAATTATAAAGGAAAAGCACACTACCTTCAGGTATTTTTTAAATTATAAATGCAACATATATATATATATATATATATATATATTAAATTGATTCTTTTTTATTCAACAATTTTTGGTTCTTTTTTTATAACATAATTTATCACATCAGTTTATCAAGTGTATTGCATGATGTGTTGCTGATTAAAATGTCGCGTCATTGCCTGTTATTTAAAAAAAAGAGTTAATTTTTTTTAATATATATATATATATATTAAAAAAATTCTAAATTTATTTTCAAAGATTTGTAAAGTCAAAAATAAAATCTTAAAGTATGTTGAAAAATTATCTAAAATTTTCAACATAATTGAAAATTCAATAAAATTCAGAAAATCACAAAAAAGAAAATTCATAAAAGTTCAAAATTCAATAAACTTTTATAGTACACGATGCAGTGGAAATTGTAGGATTGAAAGTGCAGACTAGATCTCCACTCTAACCTTGTAGTAGCTATACATATTTCACATTTTAAATTGTAGAAAATATTGTGCAAAAACGATGTGTAAAGTATAGAAATGTCATAAAGCATTCAAACCTTTTTTTTTTTTTTTTGGTTTGAAAAATACTTTATATATGGAAAAAAGAAAAATACTTAGCATACCAAAAGTCCTATAAATACGTAGGCAATCGAATGAGTTCAATACATTCTAAGCTAATTGTATAGAATGACGTTTGTATGTTTTGTTTTCTTTCTACATCAGTTTCCATCTGATTTCTTTATAAAATCTCTCAATAAGAATAGCATTGTTTTCTAAACCATGGTGTAACGTATAATAGTTTAAATTTTTATTTATAAGATTTATAATATATATATATATATATATAGATAATTAATAATAATTCAATAAATTATTTAATGGAACAAAATAATTGGTCTCCATGTTATTGAGGTAGATCCAAGATCTTATTACTTCCAAGTACTTACTTCAAGTGCTTTATATCCCATGTTAACCACGATAATATTATATTTTATTTTTACAGAAATTATAATATTTATTAGTTTTATAGTCCATATGACGCACAATAATATTATATTATATCTTATTAAATTTTTTAGTTATATCCACTGTATTATAAATATTTATGCATATTTTTTACTAATTATATTATTGGTTATATAATGAGAATATTCACACAATTATAGGCAAATGCGCACAATCATACTAAGAATATTTTTTCTGTACTTTTAAAGGAGAAGAAGTAAGGAGAGGACATAATACATAAACAAAGTATTATCTTTCATTGGTTCTAATAAGATTAGCCAGAAATTTATAATCTTCAATGTTAGAGTCTCTCTCTCTCTCTCTCTCTCTCTCCTGTCTCTTATACACATCTAGATGTGTATAAGAGACAGCTCTCTCTCTCTCTCTCTCTCTCTCCCTCTTATCTGCATTGCTCTCACTTTTTCTTGTCTTCAATAATTTATAGGGACGCAAGGTTTTCATGTCCTAACATTGTTGTTATATCTAAAACTAAAATACTACATTGTGCTGCATCTTTTCCACATTCCTTGTCTTAATTCTATTCAATTTCTTAATATTAAGAAGTTATTAGACAATTAAACTTTCAATAAAGACAAACTAAAGCAAAAATAGTTTAAAATGAAATCCAATATATGTCCATTCGAGGGAGGGAAGCTTTAGGAAATCAATCCATTACATAAGTGCATCGAATGGGGCCTACACGAATCACTGTAGCTTGCGCAAATATGCCAAGCATGCCTACCCTCCCAGGCCTTCTTGCACGTCATTAGCAGCATCCATTTAACAATTGGGGAAAAAAGGGAAACACACGAGAGAGACAGTAAGTAGGTACTAATTAATGGAAATAATAATCAAGACCAATCGTTCTTAATCTCCTTAAGTTTCCTTTCTTATGCGTTTTCAATGTCCTTTATCACGCCAATGAGGTTTAGCAGAGGACCTCCAGGGCAACTGGATGCAAAAACAAAATAACATGACGAGGGCGCATCACAATAAACAAGATGAATAAAAAGAAAAATTAAAAATTTTTTAGGTTCCAATTCTTTTAGTGCAACTTCAATTTCGAAGAATGGCATAAACAATATAATTAGAGCATTCATAGTCTACATTTCACTTTGATCGAGTAGAAGAAAGATGAGAAGTGTGAAAGGAGAGGACTTGAGAGAAGATTGCCTTTGGCACTTGACAATTTCTTATCATAAGATTAACTTGTGTATATATATATATACATATATATGCCTTTTTATATGTAATTTTGATTACTGTTAGAACTAAGAACAATATAAATTATGTATTTTTATAAATATAGTTAAAGTTTAGCGCATTGTGTATGAATACCATCTGTGTTTTTCTATTACACAAATTGAAAAAACAAAAAAAATTCTCCATAGAAGATGCAATTAATTGCAGCACATTTAAACCTACCATAGATGTATTATATATTTTTAACGAGAAAGAGAAAGAAAGAAGGGAAATCTGTTTAAGTAAAAGGGTCGTTGTCTTATTTAACCAAAAAAATAAAGATAAAAACAAAAGAAAAGGGTCCTTGTCACGTTACTCCTTGCAAAGTTGGTGCACCAAATTCAAGAGCTACATTACATCAAGACTCTGCGTAACTAGAATCCAACACTTCATTGTTATATGGCGGAATTGGCGGCACAAGGGGCTAAAAATCCAATGAATTGGGGGGGGGGTGCACGTTGCTGTCAACTAAACTGTTGTCTTACTTGGTTAGAATAAAATACTATTTCAATACATTAAGTGAAATTGGGCTACTAGATCGAGCCCATGTTAGTACATTTTTTGGACTTGCAAGCACATGACCACCTTCTTGTGGCAGAAAGCATTGTGGTCTGTGCATTGGATTAGAAACAAAGGGAAATTGGGCTACTGAGTAAGTTGTAATCAACATTGGGAGTCTAATTAAGTGAAATTTGGGCTACTGAGTAAAGACTCCAAAGTTTATTAGTGAACAAAAATGCCACCAAAATAATAATAATAATAAAAAGCTACACCAAAATCAATTCTACTGGGTAAAAACAAGCGCCCTCGCCCACCAATCTGCCTTCAGCTTCACATCGTAGTGCTGGGAATGATTAGTAGACGTAATTAATATGCAGGAGTTGGCAATTTGGAGATGTGTTTGGGTTTTATTTTCTTTTATTTACTAATATTAATTGGTTCATTAACCTTGTTAATTAGGGGCTTATATAATGCACCAACCCAATATGATATATATGTTTAAATACTAAGAAATCAATCTAAAAGTTTAAACAGTAAAATGTGACTTAAGAATTGACCCTAGAACATAAGTCTATTAAGTTAAAAAGTATGAACAAAGTAAGATCACTGCTTATTTGTAAATATCATATTAATAAATTATTTAACACAAAAACTTTTAACTGTCAAGTAAAATTTATAAATATATTATTTATTAAACTCTATCATAAAACATACTTAACAAAAAATACCTTTGCTAATATGCAGTTGACGAAGAATTTATAACTTTGACCTTATTTTTAATTTATAAAATTAAAAAAATAAAATAAAATTGATGTCTCCCAGTCCTTTAAAAAAAAAAAAAAAAAAACTTCGCTGCTTAGTTTGTGCGGATTTTGTGCAAACGACAAAGGAAAATGAAATGGTTATTATGGTGGTCGTAAGCCCTCGATAATTCAATGTCAGCGAACACTACCCAAAAAGCATTGGTGAAAAGCATGTAAAGTGACAGAAAAGAAATGAACTGCCACCACAAACATAAAGATAGTCATTCACTTATTTATATTCTTTCGCTGAACAAAGGGTTTCCAATCACTAGGTTGCGTAGTGTCACCATGCCACTTGAAGGGGTCAGGTCAATTTCAACCCCACATGAAATACTGCCTCCGCAGATCAGCAAAATGAAAAAAAAAAAGAAAGAAATAAATAACCATTTGGTTTAAATTTGTAAAGCTACTTGAAATTACCAATATAAAGTAATTCATTAATTTTTAAAAATAATCATGCAAAATTATATATAAAAAATCATTTTTCTCATTTTAATCTCACTAACCTACTCTTCATAAAAAATAGAGATTAGTTAATAAATAAAAAATGCCAGGGGTGTCACTTGGTGCCCTATGTCAGCAAATAAAAATTGAATGACGTGGATATAACTAAATAGGTTTCTTATTTTATAAATCTGTAATAATTTGTGAGAATATAACTAAAAATCCTAAATTCCCAATACAAACCGCACTGAGATGAGCCAGCCCAGCACTTCTGTGGGACCACAATCTTGTATCTACTACATATACAGTCATGTCACACTCATTATTGTCTAGTAATTTCTGCCAATAAAAATTAATTTTCGTGTAAGAGAGAGAAAAAAAAAAAATCAATCATCGTTGGATGACTCATGCCCTTAGGTTCCCTGGGGTGGGCCCATTTTTCAAGTATATTTTGTTGTTTTCAAGCTAACAACAAACATATCTCTTGCAGCATTGTTTATTCACAATCAGCTTTTGACCTGTGGCCCTGCTGCCCTGCCCTTATTGGTATCGTCGGAGATGGAGAGCATTCTTGGCCTGCTTAGAGTCAAGATCAAAAGGGGCAACAACCTTGCTGTCCGTGATCTTGGTGCCAGCGATCCTTATGTTGTGATCACCATGGGGAACCAGGCCAGTTTTTTCTTTCCTTCTTTTGAGTTTTTTTTCTGCTTGTTAGATTCTAAGCTGTTTCCAAGCTTTTATATTTAAGGTGTATTAAGAAACCTTCAAGAGTTTTGGATCTCTTCATTGACCCTCCAGCTTTGGTCTTAGACATGGAAAAGTTTGAAGCATATGGATAAATATGGGGACTTAGAGGGGCATTAACAGTAATACCATAACAGTAATTTTCAGTGCAGCTTGGTTGCTTACTACTTTTCTCCCTCTCTTCTGATCTTACATTAGTTGATGCAGATGTTGAAGACTTCTGTTGTGAAGAATAATTGCAACCCTGAATGGAATGAAGATTTGACTCTGTCAGTGACAGATACTAATGTTCCAATTAAATTAGTAAGCGATCTCTGATATTTGTTAATGAACATAGGAAGAACACCTCAATTTCATTGTATTTATTCTGATTCCATTGATTTTGGTTTGATTTGTAGACAGTTTATGATAAAGACACATTTACTGCAGATGACAAATTGGGTGAGGCAGAGATAGACATCCAACCATATATAACCAGCCTAAAGGTGGGCTTGAAAAACCTCCCAACTGGATGTGTGATCACAAGAGTTCAACCAAACACTGACAATTGCCTCGCTGAGGAGAGCTGCATTGTTTGGGACAATGGGAAAACCATCCAAGACATGCGTATCAGATTAAGGAACGTAGAATCTGGTGAAGTGCACATTCAACTTGAATGGATTGAGGTTGCGGGATTTAAGGCGTTGGAAACTGGTGGTGTGAGCTGAACGCGTTTTGCCATGTATTCTGGTGCATAAGCGCAGCTTTCAAGCATCTTGCTGTCCCTTGAAATGAGATCAATCATATAAAATTGTAGACTATGTGACAAACAGATTGTGTTATCAGCTTTGCATCGGTGTTTCTGGTAATAAAATTGTGTATCTTATCTATAGCAGCAGTGGCATTGATGAGAAAGGCATGTGCAGAGTGCGAATTTGCTTTCCATATCAATTTGCAAATTGCAAAAGCATGTGCTGTGCTGTGCTGTTTGAACCTGACCAATGGATCTTCTCTCTTTTTTTATATATTTTTTATTTTTAACAGAACAACTACAGGATCAGCACAGAACAGGGCGAAGAGTTGCCAATTGAGCAAAATTTTCCTGAAATTGCCACACAAACGATGAAAAATCTGCTTCAATTTCTCTATCCCCGACTTGTCGTAGAGCCGACCATCATGAAAGCTGATTGAAACCTTATTGGACTCTAGCAAACTAGAAACTATTACTAATACTATGATATACGACCATGTTCTTTTTCAAGTGGGGTGCCTTCCGTTCTCCTCTTGTCCTTTCCACTCACTGTTTGGTTTATTCTTCCATTGTAGTTCGACACTTTTCTTGTCCGACATTAACATTGCCTACTTTATCAAGAAGCTAGAGACTAGCTGATATCTTTTGCCATAGATTTCAACCGCATAGTGTTCTAGTCCAACGAGTCTAATTAACCAACCACTTAAAAAAGGCTTTTGCTTGATTGTAAACTCACCGACTAGTGCAACTTTCATCGGTTGACATTTTGGACTAGTGCTTACCCGACATTCTGAATTCGATCTACCATTTTGGGGCAACATATTTGTGCAGGACCACGGCTTACATCTCCAATTCTCACCTGTCCGACACAATCACATGTAAGAAGAGGCATGCATATTTTTTGGTCCCTCATCTCAGCTTCCATTAGGCCGAATTGCCACAAAAATATAGGTGGGCTTCATACAAGAGTCTAGTCCAACTTGATCCAATGTCCATTGTTGTGTTTCTACTAAAAGAGTAGAGAAGGTACTTTGTAGCATTAGAATTCTATGAATATATATGAGTAGGCCCTTCATGAAGGCTCCTGTTTGCGTCCAGGTCTCGCCCTTTCAATAGCTGTCCAATTAGACGAGTTTGGACATAGAGTTTTAACGATCCAGCCCACCTAATTGCATCTCGTGCCACGTTTTGTGTCAAAAAGGGTCTCTGGAGTCCAGAGAGCTAATAAGTGCTGAACTTTGCTCGGACCAGTTTGATTGTTGGCCCAAAACAACTTAGGGTCGTGCTCCATGGCAGGCTGTTACATATCGCTCCAAGCTCGGCCTAACCATACGGAGACCAACAGCAGCACCTGGTAGAGAAGATTCACCCAACAAGCAAAAGGTATTAAATATTACACACAAAGAGCGTCGAATGGCCAAACAAGAAAGGTCTCGAACATCGTACATATTTGACGCGCGGGACTCACTGGAATGTCCTGTCTAGTATAACCCCAGACATGAAAATGCAGAAAGGCAAACGTTTGTAAAGACCATGGAAGTCTCTCAATTCTCTGTCTGTGTGTGTACTTTTACTCCCAGAGCCCCAGAGTGTTAAAACTTTATTCTTAGTTTCTTCTGATCCAAATCTCAACAGAACTGGTCAGAACCTATCGATCATGAAATTACTACAGAACGATATTAAGCCACGTTTATGAGAAATAGACCATAACATTTATTAGTAGAAACAAAATCAAGCGTGATGGTTCAGTTTTTGTATCTACAATAAATGATCCAAATCACTTCTCGTCACTCTCTGTTCATGGATCCCACGTCTCCCCATCCTTTTCGTTATTTTAGTCTCTGGGCCTCGGTTACTTTATTTTCCTCTTATAATTGACAGCTGGTGGGGCTGCGCTGGAGATTTTTTACTTCTCCATGATTAAGAGTTTTTAGCAAATTTCTTCCCTTTGAAATTAGCGATCAATGCAATGTCACGTTAGGTTGTGACATCGGGCCCTAGCCTGTATTTTTTTAAAAGTATAATATAGATATAAATTTATTTTATTATTTTTCAATGTAATGTAATTTAATTTAATTTTGTATTTTTTTAATATTTAACATTTAATTAATTTAAATTATTTAAGGAAAATGATTTAAATTAAAAAAATTCAAATATTTTGACTTTTGAAAAGACCTGCAATCAACAAGATTTTTACTCCTAATCGACAGCATATGACATTGGTGAAGGCTCAAATGCATATATCGGCCTTTACAGCCACTGGCCCACCCTAGTGGTTGGCCCCGGCGTTTGTTAGCTTGTTAAATCAATGCATTGTCATGCTAAGCCTTTTTATTAATTAATTAATTTATTATTATTATTATTATTATTATTATTATTATTATTATTATTATTATTATCATTTGTGTTGTGTGTTTGTCGAACTAAAGAAAATATTTTGTGCTAATTGCTTCCAAACGATGGAAACTAAGATTCAGGAGACTCATTTTCTTAGAAAATATTTTCCATGGAATTTCTTTTTCTTTTTCTCAGGCGACTTATTTCGGAAAAAAAAAAAAATAATAAATGGAGCCTAAGCCTAACTGTATAAAAAACTTGCTTACCTAATAAATATAAAAATGCAGTGTAGAGGGCTGATAGTGTTGAAGTGGGGCAATCAATTTGGGCAATTTATTGGGGGCGATGAAGGTGGCCCAAGGTGTAGTAGAAGAGACCCAGTGCAATCACTTGACAAAAAATGGGAAAGTGACTCTGACCTTCTATTCAGAGTCATTTACATGGCAGCAAAAAACTCAGTACTTTGTTTTGATTCCGTGTTTTCAATTAATAATGGGGCATATGCATGCTCTCACACTATATATGTCAATGTAAATCCATTTTATTTAATACTTACGTAAACAACTAAGCATAAAGTCTTCGAAATGCACAGTCACATCAGGTTCTTGGGACAACTTGGGCTTATATAAAGACACAAGCACATCATGTTCAGATCGCTGCACAGATACATTATTAAGCCTTTGAAATGCCTGCGTCAATGTCTTCTGTAAGACTCACCATAAAATCCAGGTAGTTGTCCGGAGATGGAGCATTTGGATATAACTTCTCATATTCAATCGAGCATATGGCAACGCCACCCTGACCTTTAGGTACAAGGTTGAAAACAGGCTTAAAGAAATTGTAAATCTTGAAAACATCCCCCTCCTGACCATTAAGAGTTTATTGTCTTATTCACTTCATCATATTCTACCTTCTCTTTAGACACTCAAGCTTTTCCTCCTATATAGATCGATCCATCAAGACATAAAGTGATCAGGTTTATTATAGCAAATATGAACTTACGCTCAACCAGCCAAAGTGGAGGTTAGATTAAAAAAGAAAAAAAACTAAAGTTTTGATAATTGTTAGTCCTATTCTTTACAATAAAATAGATATTTTATTTCGAGAGATATTAATGTTTAATAACTTAAAAATTTTAGTAATTTTAAATTTAAATATTTAGGAAGATGTTAATTTTATAAAAAATAAAAAATTTAATCTAATTGTGTAGTTATTAGATTTAACCGACCAATATTTTTTTTTTAACAAATAGCAGTGGTTTAATATATATATATATTAAAGGCAATAATATTCGGTAGATTACTTGTTATGCGTTAAAAGAGGGAGGGGGGTAACGCTTTCAAAGATGTCGCAGGAGGTACAAATCACTCCACGGTGCAAGCACCCAAATCCCACAATTTTTTGGGTAGTTAGAAGAGGCAGAAGTTGAACACCCACCTCCCGTTAGCCACAAAGGGCAGGTAACCAGCTGTGCTCAGCAGTTGGTGTCCAGTGGGGTTAATACTGAATGTAGAGTTTTAACCAGTGAATGATTCAATTCAGAGGCCAGGTTGGATATAATATAATCTTCCTGGCTAATTTGTAATTAAACTTGCTAGACTAAACCATGGTCTTTACCTATGGTGTATTTCCAGAATTTGATGGAGCCATGAGTCTCCCAGTCTCCGTCATGCACTTCAACTCCTTGTATATTGTTAGGAGTATGCTTGGGAACATGGTGTGCTTGACGTCTGAAGACATTGTAGAACTGGTCAGGAGTCGACTTCAGTTCTACCACAGTCTCCACCTTGCCTTTTAGAGTCATATTGCCCTCAAGGAAGCACCCAATTGATGAAGGCAAAGTAATTTTGATGGGGAAACCATGTTACCAAGCATCCCCTTATATGCAGGTGAAGTAGGCCCCCCAGCCCTAATAATAGGCTTTGTTTAAATCAATGCACTGTTATGTTGATGCTGCGACCCTTATTAATTTTAATGATCTAATTTAAATTAAAGATTTAAATTCAATAGAATATTTTATTTTTTATTATTCCTAATAAATGATTTTTTTTATTTAAAATATTGAAATGCGACCATTTATCACTATAAAAAAAGTAATTTGAAATTCAATATTGTGAGGTGTATTATTATCTTTAAATTGTTATTTTGAATACTCTGCCCACTTGAGGAAAGAATTTGTTAATGAAATGCCAAATAAAATCAAAATTTAGTGATAAAATTAAGTCGATAGATTATGTTTTAACTGTTAGTTACAAAACATTTGTCCACAAATTTTTTAATGTGACGTGGAAGTGAACTGATGGTCAATGATTGGCTTTGCCACTTCCGATGTGGTAGGACATCAACCATCATGGGCGTAAAATGAGAACGAAAACACACGAGCCCCACTTCCCATTATCTACCAACCAAGTGGCGATGCTCATCGACTGTCTCCAACATTCTTTTCACCGGACCACTCGAATTTAGTGATTATTCTGCGTAATTTTTATGCACTTGTTCATGTTTGGATATATTCGGTCTGTTCCCTTGAAAAGCCAGAGAATCGTGGGAAAGATATGCTTTTAGATTTATTTATCTCTCTATATAAAAAAGTTAAATTGAAAGGTGAATAAGTCACGCTAAACTTGAGCACCAAAAAAAAAAAAGGTTTAACAAATTAATCCGAAATCCCAACATAGTCATTAAATTGAAAAATTCATAAGATGAAAATTTAATTGATTTAACATATTATATAGAGAGTTAAATTTGTTATACTGATATTTGATTTTACATGTTTATGTATATATATATATATAAATCTGGACTGATGAGGATATATATCCACCGGTCAATTTCAACAGAATTTTATTCCGAAGAGTATATATATATCAGGTTGGTAACCCTTGACCAAATAATCCAGCAGGGCTTCTTGCATCATGCAGCTAAAGGGTATTAATTAAAGAAATTGCTACAGGTAAAACTCTTTATAAAGCATTAAAAAATTAGGAAACTGCTGCGAATACGTCAGGCCATACTCATCGCCGAGTTACCTAGTCATGGATTTTTTTTTTTTTTTTTTGTAAATAGTTTTTCTGCCCTTACAGTTAAACAAAAGTGTTAAATATATGTTGAATTTAATAAATAAAGTTAACTTCTTTAATAACTTTATATAACAAATCAAATAATTATAATTATATATTTTTTGACATAATAAATAAATTTACTTATTTTTTAAAAAATTAAAAACAGGTAGTAATGCAAGGACAATGATACAACGTGGAACATTATTTACTATAATTAATACAATATTTTGTCGGTTATCTCAAAAAGTCGTCTGCCAAGAGCATGACATGGAAGACAATAATGCTCTAAATTTATCTGTTTAATATTCATCCTCGTCTAACTTTCTCCCCTTTCAGGCAACACATTATGATGATAAGATTCAGCGACTCAAGTTGAGAGAAAGGTAGGTTAGACAAAAGATTGTTTTGGAAAGTTGTTGTGGCAACTCTACTTTTTATTATTTTAGGACTCAAATTGGTTATTTGTGAGAGAGAATATTTTTATAAAAGTAAAGAACATATTGGAGTAGCAACATAAAATCATGGCATTGTAACTAATGATATCTCATATGAATTAATTTCAACGATAGTGCTTATCTTTTTCTAAAGGTGAAATTCTTTATGAAAAGTGTTACAGTATATTTATTGAAATTAATTTAAATTTATAACAGAATAAAATTAGTATTTAATTACAAATTAAATAATTAAATTTATATTTTTTAAACTATTAGTAAATTATTATTTGAATAAAAATTAATTGAGTTAATTGCATATTAAAATTTCAAGTATAAAAATATAAATTATGTGGTTAAAAAATTTTAAAATAAAAAAGAGAGAAATAAATAAAATATAAATAAAAAGAATATATAAATTCAATGTATTCTTATTACTTATATATTACTTACTTATTTTTTATATCATTAGATGAGAAAAAATAATGTCTATATTACAAATGTAGTTACTCAATGTCTCTTTTTATTTATATATATTTTACTAGTTCTTCTATTTTATTTGATGAGAAAATATTATTTTTGTATGATTTCAGTTATATTATTTACACATATTTTTAAATTATTGCATAATATTATTATAAAATTTAAATTATATATATTTATATTTATATATATATTTATACAATTATCTATTAATAATGTATAAATAATATGTACAAATATGTTTTCTTTAATTTTTTTTACTTATAAAAAAATTATATTATCTATAAAAAAAAGACTTATATTTTTTTCGAAAACTATTATGGTCAATAATTTATCAAAAAAAGTAATATCTCATATCAATAATATGAATGACCATTTTTTTTTATATCAAAAGGTCAAATATAATTATCTGTTGCAATGATAGAATTGATATAAGAGTACAAATATATGAATTTTCATATCGATTCTTTCCCTCTTCAGCTTTAATTACTTGGGACACTCAGCCAACAAAGAAGAATGCAGATCATGCTCCCAGCCGCCTTTGTGGATTTTATCAGGCAGAGGGTGTTTTCAATTAGTAGGGCATATGCACGCTCTCATATTACATATGTCAATATAAATCCATTTTATTGAATACTTATGTCACATCCACACCAAAGAAGATTACAAGCACGAGCATCCTCACATTATACAAAAGCAAACAATTAAGCATAAAGTCGTCTTCATGCCACAAGATTATTGTAGGAGTTCTTGGGACAACTTGGGATACATATAAATACACAAACACAACAGCTTCACTGCACAGACATATTATTAAGCCTTTGAAATGCCTGCATCAATGTCTTCTGTAAGACTAACCATAAAATCCAGGTAGTTGTCTGGACATGGAGCATCTGGATATAACTTCTCATATTCGATGGAGCATATGGCAACGCCGCCCTGACCTTTAGGTACAAGGTTGAAAACAGGCTTAAAAACCTTGTAAATCTTGAAGACATCCCCCTCCTGACCATTAAGAGTTATTGTCTTGTTCACATCATCATATTCTACCTTCTCTTTAAACTCCTCAGCTTTTCGTCCTACATACATCGATCCATCAAAGCATAGTGATCGGGTTTAATATAGCAAATATGAACATACAGCAACCAGCCAAAGGGGGTTGGAATGAAAAAAACTAGAACTTTGATACTAAAAGTTTTTGGTCCAAGTCTTACATCCATTACAAGAAGGTAGACATTTCGTCTCAAGGGGACGTTAATAGACTAACCTAAAATTCTATCTTAGAAGTCCGAAATTCAAAATGTTGGGAAAGTTTGTGACATTAATAGACAATAACCTAAAAATCTATCTTACAAGTTCTAAATTCAAAAGCTGGGAAAGTTTGTATAACTATTGGTCCCGTAGACCTGATCATCAACCCAAAAAAAAAAAAATAGAAAAATCATTCGGCATCAAAATTTTGTACTGCCAAAACTGTACAATCTGTTGCTATAAATTTATAACAATAATAATTGAGCTAAAGCATCCTTTCGCGGAATAATTGTAACGTTAGATTTTTAACAATAACTCATAAGGTTTCTACTAAATAGTAAATATTTATAATAATAATAATAATTCTTGTTACTATATGTCGTACCAAAAAATCTTTTTTATCAGGTGATAATTAATCATAAATTTTAGTCAAATTTAATGCAATATGAGCTTGTATTTACCATATATGCTGGTCTGTCATTCATTCCTCCAAATATTTCAGCCCGATATGTAGCTAAACTGATGTTAAATAGCAGTAGCCACCGGGGCCAGTACTTTTTTCTTTTGTTTGTTTTTTTTTTTTTCAGGCAGTAATAGCCAATAGTTAACTTGTTAGGTGTTAGAAGATAGGGGGTAACGAGTTCAAAGATACCACAAGAGGTGCAAAGCACCCAAATCCCCCAATTTGGGGATATTTAAAAGTAGTAGAAGTCGAATTTCTACCTCTTCCTAGCTACAAATGATGGGTAAGCAGTTGCGTTAGGCAGTTGGTATCCAGTGGAGTTAATACTTTACGTAGATTTTTACCAGTGAACTACTAGTGGTAGCCAACATAGGTCGGTAACTGTTTAATGGATGAATGAGTCAATTCAGAGGCCAAGTTGGACATAGTATAATCTTCCTGGCTAAATTGATATTAAACTTACTAGACTAAAGCATGATCTTTACCCATGGTGTATTTCCAGAATTTGATGGAGCCATGAGTCTCCCAGTCTCCTTCATGCACTTCAACTCCTTGTATATTGTTAGGAGTATGCTTGGGAACATGGTGTGCCTGACGCCTGAAGACATTGTAGAACTGGTCAGGAGTCGACTTCAGTTCTACCACCGTCTCCACCTTGCCTTTTAGAGGCATATTGCTCTCAAGGAAACACCCAATTGATGAAGGCAAACTGATGGTGACGGGGAAACCATTTAGCCAAGCACCTCCTCATATACAAGTGACAGGATTCGGCATGGTTTCCTGTGTATACTTGACTATTATCATCTTTTTCTATAAATTATTAGTAAGATACAAAATTCGTATCTTTTATATTGACTTTTGAAGATCTTAGAGTTTTAATATGTTATCTTTTATATTGATTTTGATCATCAATGTGATTGGATTCTTCGTAGTCGCTTTCTACTAACAGTATGATTTTCTACTAAATGCAATAGGCTGATCCGTGGGGAGTCTTTTTTTTTTTTTTTTTTTTAATGTGAAACTGTTTTATAAATTTGCTCATTTTTTATTTTGATGGCAATAAAATTCTTGCATGTGCAAATTTCTTTCTAGTTGCTATATCATTATAGATTTCCCCCCCCCCCTCAATTTGACTAATTCAAAAATCCTCCTTTCTTCATGGAAAGAAACTAAAATTAAATTAGAAACTATAATTGGTTTTTGGGAACATGGTTGGTGTTTTGTAGGCAAATAAGTCAAAACTTTTATGAATGTTTTGAATGTAGTATTATTAATTTTTATACTTTAGAATAAGTCATACATTTTTATTTTTAATTTGAATTAGAGTTTTTTTTTAGATTTTTTTCTGTTAGTAAAATATTTATTTTAACGAATGACTAAATTATATTAAAAATAAAATTAAATAAAAAATATATAAAATTCGATTAACAAAACAAAAGTAACAGTAATATATTTATAAAATTTAAAAAATTTAAAAGTTAACGAAGTAAGAACACCAAAATACTTGGCAAAAAACATGAGATGTGACATTATAGTGTCAATTTTCTTTTTCTGGTTGACGCAAATTGAGATTATAGAAATTTTCTTCAAGGTATATTAAAGTTTCAACTATCATGTTGAAAGAATTTTATAATTATAATAATTATTTTTTAAAAATTTATTTAATATTTTTTTATTAATTAAATTTAATTTATATTGAATATTTTCCGTTAAATAAAGTCGCTTGTAGATTACATGACAAATGTTTGTTACTCTAATTATTATATTATTAAATTTTTAAATATAATATAAATTTTAATTTTTAAAAAAATTAAAAATTAATAAGATAAGATATTATTATTATTATTATTATTATATAATATTTCAAAATATTTTTATTTTTTTAAATTATTAAAATTTGTATATATCAATAAATTTAATAACGTAATAATAAAAATAGTAACATATGAATAATTGTCAGGTAGTTATACTTAAAAGAAAAATATTAAGTATAGGTTGAATTTAACAAATAAAAATAAAATTAATGTATTTAATAAATTTTAAATAAAAAATAAATATAATCATGATTATAAATTTTTTTTTGACATAATAAAAAGATTTATTGATTTTTCTTAGAATAAAAACAGGCAGTGATGCACGACAACGTTGGACAAAACACTGAAATATTTATATTGTAAAAAAAATAAAACATTATTTTTTATAATTAATACAACAATTTGTCTGTTATCTTAAAAGGTCGTCTTCAAGAACATGACATGCCAGACAATAATGGATTAAATTTATTTGTTTAATATTCGACTTCATCTAACTTTTTCCCTTACGATGATGAGATTCATCTACTCTAAGTTGAGAGAAAAGTAGGCTGGACAAAGATTGTTCTGAAAACTTGTTATAACAACTATATTTTTAATTATAACTTGGTTGTTTATGAGAGGAAATATTTCTCTAAAAATAAAAGAACAAATTGGAGTATGACCAAATTTATGGACTAACGCTCAAAAGGGTATTTATTTTTATTTTTATTTTCTTAAGTACACATCAACCCGTTTTTCACCTGTAAATATTTTGTGGGTGTATGGGTTCTAGTTGTTATTGTGTGGCCCTATGTTGTCGACTATCTATTTTATTGCACCGAAAGGGAGCGCACATTTATATTCGTTAATTAATTAAACGAGACTGCCATATATATATATATATATATATATATATGGCCCTATATTTTATTGTGATGTAAGGGTTACGGGTTATCTCAGTTCCCAACGCTACTCATAATATATATATATATATATATATATATATATATATATATAATTTAATAAAATTTACATTTTATAAATAAAAATTGATAAGGAGTGTATATAATTTAAATAAAATATTATAAAAATAACACTTTTATAATAATTGTTTTTTTTTTTTTTCACATTTTGTTTAATCTACTGCATCAAATCTACATCATTACTATGAATCCCAACAATGGGACCCTCAATTAAACTCCGGCACATGTTTTTGTCTCTGACGTGATCCTGCTTGTGTACATGTTGATATTGTACTCTATTTTGCGTTTTTAGTGTGTATATATATATATATATATATATTATATATATAATAAAATTGATTTCACTTATAAAAAAAAAGTACATTATTTGTAAAAAAAAAAGAGAAAGGTTATATTCTTTTAAAAATTATTATCGGTAATAATTTATCAAGAAAACTAACATTAGTAATAACTAACATCAATAATAATACGTATTGTCATTTTTCTACATCAAAAGGTTAAAAACGATGATATGGCATAGCATGGCATGCTTTTTAGCTGATGTGACCAAAACATTGAAACACTCAGCCAACAAAGAAGAATGCAGATCATGCTCCCAGTCGCCTTTGTGGATTTTATCAAGCAGCGTGTGTTTTCAATTAATGGGGGCATGTGGACGCTCTCATATTACATATGTCAATATAAATCCATTTTATTGAATACTTTTGTCACATCCACACCAAAGAAGATTACAAACACGAGTATCCTCACATTATACAAAAGCAAACAATTAAGCATAAAGTCGTCCTCATGCCACAAGATTACTGTAGGAGTTCTTGGGACAACTTGGGCTATATATAAATACACAAACACATCAACTTCACTCCACAGACATATTATTAAGCCTTCGAAATGCCTGCATCAATGTCTTCTGTAACACTAACCACAACATCCAGGTAGTTGTCTGGAGATGGAGCATCTGGATATAACTTCTCATATTCAATTGAGCATATGGCAAGGCCGCCCTCACCTTTAGGTACAAGGTTCCAAACAGGCTTCAAGACCTTGTAAATCTTGAAGACGTCCCCCTCCAGACCATTAAGAGTTATTGTCTTGTTCACATCATCATATTCTACCTTCTCTTTAAACTCCTCAGTTTTTCCTCCTAGATAGATCGATCCATCAAGGCATAAAGTAATCAGGTTTATTATAGCAAATATGAACGTACGTCAACCAGCCAAAGTGTTAGATAAAAAACAAAAAAACTAAAAACTAAAGTTTTGACACTAAAAATTTTTGGTCCAATTCTTACCTCAGTCACAGGAAAGTAGATAATTCGTCTAAGAGGGTATTAATAGTCAATAATCTAAAAATCTTAGTAGTTTTAAATTCAAATCTTCAGAGAGATGTTAAATTTATAAAAAAAATAAAAGAGTTAATCTATTGTATGTTACTAATTCAGTAGACTGGACCATTGGGCCAATACATTTTTTTTTTTTAAAAAAAAACAAGTAATAGTGGTTTAATATTTTTTTTTGTCTAAATGCAATAATATTCAGTAGTTGACTTGTTATGTGTTAAAAGAGAGAGGGGTAACGCGTTCACAGATATCACAGGAGGTACAAATCACTCCATGGTGCAAGCACCCAAATCCCACAATTTGTGGGTATTTAGGAGAGGCAGAAGTTGAACACCCACCTCCCCCTAGCCACCAAGGCCAGGTAAACTGCTGTGCTAAGCAGTTGGTGTCCAGTGGGGTTAATACTGAATGTAGAGTTTTTACCAGTGAACTAGTAGTAGCCAACATAGGTCGGTAACAGTTTAATGGATGAATGATTCAATTCAGAGGCCGGGCTGGATATAATATAATATAATCTTCATGGCTAAATTGTAATTAAACTTACTAGACTAAAGCATGGTCTTTACCCATGTTGTATTTCCAGAATTTGATGGAGCCATGAGTCTCCCAGTCTCCTTCATGCACTTCAACTCCTTGTATATTGGTAGGAGAATGCTTGGGAACATGGTGGGCTTGACGCCTGAAGACATTGTAGAATTGGTCAGGAGTCGACTTCAGTTTCCACCTTGCCTTTTAGAGGCATATTGCTCTCAAGGAAACAACCAATTGATGAAGGCAAACAAATGTTGACGGGGAAACCATTTAGCCAAGCACCTCCTTATATACAAGTGATAGTACTTGGCATGGTTTCTATATATAATTGACTATTATGATATTTTTTATAAATTAAATTTTGCATATACTATTTTAACTTATAACCATCCTTAAAATTTAATATGTTATTTTATGTCAATATTAACTAGAATTTCTTTAATCATTGGATCTTCATTGTCAATGTATGCTAATAGTAAGACTTTCTACTAAATGTAATAGTTTTATTCTAGAAGATGTTAATTAAGGAAAAAGAAAAAGAATTTTTATGTGATTATTATAAACTGATAGGAGTCTTTTTTATGTGAAACTATTTTATAAATTTACTTATTCTTTATTCTGATGCCAATAAAATTCTTGGGTATGGAAATTGCTTTCTAATTTCTATGTCAACACAGTTTTTTACCCCCTCATTTTTATTGATTCAAAAATACTCCCTTTTTTTGGAAAGAAAATAAAATAAAATTAAAAGTTATAATTACTTTCTCAATAAGGGAAACTTTGTTCTTGTTTTGTAGGGGATAAATCAAAAAATTGTTTTAAACTTTTATGAAATTTTTTAATGTAGTATTATTACTTTTTATTCTTTTAAATGAGTCATGCATTTTTATTTTTTTTAATTATAATTTTTTTAAAAGTATTTTATATTAGTTAAATATCTATTTTAATAAATAACTAAATTACATCAAAAATAAAAAAATAAAAAAAATAAAACTTATTTAGCAAAACACAAAATTACAATATTATATTTAAAATATTTATATAAATTTAAGATTATAAAAGTTATGAAATAAAGATATCAAAATACTTGGCAAAAACTATGAGACGTAACGTTACTATAAAAATTTTCTTTTACATTTGTAAAATGTCTAATTAATGTAGATTGAGGTTATAAAAATTTTGTTACATGTATATTAAAGATTTGTCAATTGTGTTAAAAAGTTTTTATAAATATTTTTATTTTTAATATATTATATTATTAATTAAATTTATTTTATGTTAAATATTTTTATTATATGCAATTACTAACACATTATATATGACAAATGTACGTTTCTTTAATTATTATATTATTAAATTTGTTAATATCAAATAAATTGTAATTTTTTTAAAAAATAATAAAATAAAAAATATTTTTAAATAATATAAAGAAAAAAAATTATACTATTTCAAAATATTTTTATTTTTTATTTTTTAAATTATTAAAATTTATATCATATTAATAAATTTAATAATATAAATAATAAAAAATAACATGTAAATAATTGTTATACAATTATACTTAAAGAAAAGTATTAAATTATATATCTAATTTAATAAATAATATTAACATATTTAATAAATTTAGAATAAAAATAGAATAATTATAATTATAAAAAATTGACATAATAAATAAATAAATAAATAAATTTATTTATTTTGTTTAAATTAAAAATAGGCAGTAATGCAACGACAATGATAGAACATTATTTCCTATAATTAATACATCTTTTTGTCGTTATCTCAGAAAGTCAGTCGCCAAGAGCATGACTTGCGAGACAATAATGCTCTAAATTTATTTGTTTAATATTCGGCCTCCTCTAACATTCTTCTTTTCGGGCAATACCTTAGGATGATAAGATTCAGCGACTCAAGTTGAGAGAAAGGTAGGTTAGACAAAAGATTGTTTTGGAAAGTTGTTGTAGCAACTCCATTTTTAATTCTTTTAGAACTCAAATTGGATATTTGTGAGAGGGAATATTTCTCCAAAAAAAAAAAAAAAAAAATTGGAGTAGCAACATAAAACCATGCCAACAAAGAAGAACGTAGATCATGCTCCCAGTGGCCTTTGTGGATTTTATCACGCAGCAGCGTGTGTTTTCAATTAATGGGGCATATGCACGCTCTCATACTATATATGTCGATATAAATCCATCTTATTGAATACTTATGTCACGTCCACACCAAGGAAGATTACAAACACGAGTATCCTCACATTATACAAAAGCAAACAATTAAGCATAAAGTCGTCCTCATGCCACAAGATTATTGTAGGAGTTCTTGGGACAACTTGGGATATATATAAATACACAAACACATCAACTTCATTCCACAGACATATTTATTAAGCCTTTGAAATGCCTGCATCAATTTCTTCTGTAAGACTAACTACAAAATCCAGGTAGTTGTCTGGAGATGGAGCATCTGGATATAACTTCTCATATTCAATGGAGCATATGGCAAGGCCGCCCTGACCTTTAGGTACAAGGTTCCAAACAGTCTTCAAGGCCTTGTGAATCTTGAAGACGTCCCCCTCCAGACCATTGGCAGTTATTGTCTTGTTCACATCATCATATTCTACCTTCTCTTTAAACTCCTCAGTTTTTCCTCCTAGATAGATTGATCCATCAAGCCATAAAGTGATCAGTCTTATTATAGCAAATATGGACAGTAAAAACAAAACAAAAAACTAAGGTTTTGATACTAAAAGTTTTTGTCCAATTTTTACCTCCGTCACAGGAAAGTAAAGTAGACATTTCATGTCAAGGGATATTAATAGTTAATAACCTAAAAATCTTAGTGTCTTAAATTCAAATATTGGGAAAGATGTTAATTTTGTAAAAAATGAAAAAATTAATCTAATTATATAGTTAATAGTTCAGTAGACTTGTTTTTTTATTTTATTTTAAACAAGTACCGGTGGTTTAATATTTTTTTTTTTCTAAATGCAATAATATTCAGTAATTAACTTGTTATGTGTTAAAAGAGAGAGGGATAACGCGTTCAAGGATATCACAGGAGGTACAAAGCACTCCATGGTGCAAGCACCCATATCCCACAAGTTTTTGGGTATTTAGAAGAGACAGAAATTGAAACCCGCCTCCCCTTAGCCACAAAGGCCAGGTAACCAGCTGTGCTAATTAAGCAGTTGGTGTCCAGTGGCGTTAATACTGAATGTAGAGTTTTTACCAGTGAACTGGTAGTAGCCAACATAGGTCGGTAACAGTTTAATGGATGAATGATTCAATTCAGAGGCCAGGTTGGATATAATATAATATAATCTTCCTGGCTAAATTGTAATTTAAATCAATGCACTGTTATGTTGATGTTTCATTACACATGCTTCTAAGAGGATGAGCCCAACAGCAAAGTTCAATTTAGTATGTTTATTAATTTTAAGTATCTGGTTTAAATTCTATAGAGCATTTAATTTTTTTATTATCCCTGAAAAATGACTAACTTTCGTTTTTAACTTTTTAAGATGTTGGTATACGGCCATTTATCTGTATGAAAAAGTAACTTAGAGTTTAATATTGTGAGCTATTATTAGAATCTTAAAATTGTTATCTTGAATGCTCTGCCCCACTTGACACCAAAGGCTTTGGCACTGCGAAGATAATGAGATCCCAAATAAAATCGGAAATTAAGTGGATGGATTATGTTTTAGTTGTTAATTACAAAACATTTGTTCATTTTTGGAGAGGTCGATAATTAAATTCCTCTGGAGTTCACTTCGACGTCTCACTATAAAAAAATGTTATGGGTATCATACATAGAAATGCCATCTGCTGCCAAGTATATGTCACCCAATATTGGATTAACTGATCATATCGGGGTGAATGACTAAACCTAAAATTTTAAGTTTGGACTCCCAGAGTCCCAAAGTTTCAGACTTTCTTCTTTGCTTCTTTTGATCCACATCTCAGAACTGGTCAGAACCTATCGATTATGAAAATACTACAGAACCATATTAAGCCACGTTTATTGGAAATAGACCATAACATTTATTAGTAGAAACAAAATCAAACCATGATTGTTCGGTTTTTGTATCTGCAAAGAATGACCCAAATCATTTTTCGTCACTCTGTTCATGGATCTCACGTCTCTCTCTATTTTTTTTTCTTTTTTTTTTTTATTTTCCTCTTATAATTGAGAGGTGGTCCGGTTGCACTGGAGATTTTTTTTCTTCTCCATAATTAAAAGTTTTTAGCCAATTTCTTCCCTTTGAAATTAGAGATCAATGCAATGTCATGTTAGGTTGTGACATCGGGCCCCTAGCCTCGACTGGCTTTGGTAATCTGGGGACGGAGATTCATGAGTTTTTTAAACGGGCAATGAGATATATATTTAAAGTACTTGTTATATTTAATCGTATTTTTTTAAGTATAATATAAACATAAATTTATTTTATTATTAACATTTAATTAATTTGACTTACTAAAAAAAAAAAGAGTTAAATTAGAAAATTCAAATATTTTGACTTTCGAAAAGACCTGCAATTAACAAGAAAGTTTACTCCGAATCGAGAGCATATGACATTGGTGAAGGCTCAAATGCATGCATCGGCTTTTACAGCCACTGGCCCACCCTAGTGGTTGGCCCCCCGCGTTATTATTATTATTCTTTATTTTTTATTTTTTTTTAAGACAGAAGTTATGCCCGTATTTCATGGCATCCGAAAGAGTTAGGGATACCAAAAAAAAAAAACTATACTGCTAATATTTTCAATGCCAAGTCTCTTTCACAAAAACGAGTGTCTAAGCCAGCACATAAAAAATGTTTCGGTTGTTCGCAAAATAGAGCAGAAGAGACCCAGTACAATCGCTTGACAAAAAAATGGGAAAGTGACTCTGACCTTCTATTTAGAGTCATTTACATGGTAGCAAAAACCTTAGTGCTTTGTTTTGATTCCTAAAGTGAATCTGCCCGCCACGAGAAGGGAGCTGAAGAAGCTAGCAGCGTGTGTTTTCCAATTAATGGAACATATGCATGCTCTCACACAATATATTTCAATATAAATTCATTTTATTTAATACTTTGGTCACATCCACGCCAAAGAAGCTTACAAAGACGGGTATCCTCACATTATACAAAGGCAAACAACTAAGCATAAAGTCTTCGAAACGCACAAACACAGCAGGTTCTTGGGACAACTTGGGATATATATATATATATATATATATATATATATATATATATATATATATATATATATAAATACACAAACACATCAGCTTCACTGCACAGACATATTATTAAGCCTTTGAAATGCCTGCATCAATTTCTTCTGTAAGAGTAACCATAAAATCCAGGTAGTTGTCTGGAGATGGAGCATCTGTATATAACTTCTCATATTCAATTGAGCATATGGCAAGGCCGCCCTCACCTTTAGGTACAAGGTTCCAAACAGCCTTATAGACCTTGTAAATCTTGAAGACATCCCCCTCCAGACCATTAAGAGTTATTGTCTTGTTCACATCATCATATTCTACCTTCTCTTTAAACACCCCAGCTTTTCCTCCTATATAGATCGATCCATCAGGGCATAAAGTGATCAGGTTTATTATAGCAAATATGAACGTAAGTCAACCAGCCAAAGTGAGGGTTAACAAAAAAAAACTGAAGCTTTGACACTAGAAGTTTTTGGTCCAATTCTTTCCTCCGTTACTGGAAAATAGATATTTCGTCTCAAGAAAAATTAATAGTTAATAATTTAAAAATCTTAATAGTTTTTAATTCAAATATTAGGAAAGATGTTAAATTTATAAAAAATAAAATATTTAATCTAATTTAGTAGACCTGACTATTAGAACCAATACTTTTATTTTTTTTTTAACAAATAATAGTGAATATATATATATAGATATATATATTTCTAAATGTTATGTGTTACAAAAGAGAGGGCTAATGCGCTCAAAGATATCACGGGAGGTACAAAGCACCCAGATCCCACAATTTGTGGGTATTTAGAAGAGGCAGAATTTGACCACCCACCTCCCCTTAGCCACAAAGGGCTCGTAACCAGCTGTGCTAATTAAGCAGTTGGTGTCCAGTGGGGTTAATACTGAATGTAGAGTTTTTACCAGTGAACTAGTAGAAGCCAACATAGGTCGGTAACAGTTTAATGAATGAATGATTCAATTCAGAGGTCAGGTTGGATATAATATAATATAATCTTCCTGGCTAGTTTTGTAATTAAACTTACTAGACTAAAGTATGGTCTTTACCTATGGTGTATTTCCAGAATTTCACGGAGCCATGAGTCTCCCAGTCTCCTTCATGCACTTCAACTCCTTGTATATTGGTAGGAGAATGCTTGGGAACATGGTGGGCTTGACGCCCGAACACATTGTAGAACTGGTCAGGAGTCGACTTCAGTTCTACCACCGTCTCCACCTTCCCTTTTAGAGGCATATTGCTCTCAAGGAAACACCCAATTGATGAAGGTAAACAAATGTTCATGGGGAAACCATAGTACCTCCTTATATACTAGTAATAGGATCGGGCATGGTTTCAGTATATAATTGATTATTATGTTGTTTTTCTATAAATTATAAGCAATTTGTAAATATAAGCTACAACTGCTTTGATCATCAACGTGATTGGGTTGTTCATCGCCTGTTTCTGCTAACAGTAATAGTTTTAATCCAGAAGATGTTAATTAAATTGAAAACAAAAAAGTTAGGGAGACCTTGATCCAGCTTGACCCTCCATTGTAATCTTTAATTTGTACTAATAAATTATTTCCTTACGAGTTGAAAGAATAAATTTTTCTTTAATATGGTAAATGTGTATCAAGTTGTAAAGTAAAAAATTAAAAAAATAAATATTAAATTTTACTAATATAAAGAATTATTAAAAATAAATTTTATTTTTATAAATTCATTTCTTCAAACTAATTTCACCTATGCAAGCTTAATTCTTCAAAAAATTTATTACAGGCAAACACTCGATAATATATGATGTTAATATTAACTAACATTTTTATTATATTATGAAATAATATCCTTGTTATAATTTTTTATATTTTTTTTTTGGAACATTTTATTTAATTTATTGCATCAAGCCTACGTGGTGGTTATTGTGAATCTAAATGATGGGACCCTTACTTAAACTGCATTAAATGCGCGCGTGGTTTAATATCTGCCATGATCCCAGTGTTCCCTATTTTTCTTATAATTAATACAGCATTTTGTTGGTTATCTCAAAAAGCTGTCGCAAAGCACATGGCATGTGAGCCAATAATGCTTTAAATTTATTTGTTTAATATTTTGGGCTCCATCTAACTTTCTCCCTTTCAGGCAACGCTTTGTGATCGTTAGGCTCAGCGACTCAGAGTTGTGTGTGTGTGTGTGTGTGTGTGTGAGTGTGTGTGAGTGTGAGAGAGAGAGAGAGAGAGAGAGAGAGGTTCCATTTTTAATTCTTTAAGACTCAGATTTTGGTTGTTTGTGCGACGAAATATTTATCTAAAAATAAAGAACAGATTGGAGTATCAACGTAAAATCATTACATTATAACTGTTACATTACATAAATTAATTTCAACAAAATGCTTATACTTTTCATAGGGGGAAGTTCTTTAGCAAGAGTGTGACAGTGTATTAATGTTTAATTTTATGTCACATCATCATTTTGGTAATCTACCAATCTAATTATTTGGTTAACATAATCAGATGATTATACAAAATTTTAATAATCAGTTCTACATTAAAGATGTAATAGAGAATTATGAAGTGTGTACGAGTGTTGCCCAAGAAGCCAAACATAAGGGAAAGGCATGGAATTTAGAAGTAGTTTTTGAACAGAATGACCATTTCTGTTCCATGTGATGCTTCTATTCTTTTCATGCTTGGTTTTCTATATATCTCTTATTAATGGTGTGCGCGCTCCAAAAGCAGAGAATCCTTTTGATTGACATTCATTTCTCAGCAAAAGTTAAGCTGCTCTTTGACTAAATATGACAATCACATGACAGTTAATAAAGGTAGGACAAATTCATTTACCAATCACAAGAGCCGCCCCTATCCAACCGGTGGCAGCCCACCTTTCCCCAGGAAGAACCATGAAAAACCATCACCCCACACTGGTTCCAACCCATATATGATTGCCATTTCTGTTGCTGATACATCATGCATGGAACCCCTCTGCACAATCAATAACAGATGGTTAACTTCTTGTCTGGACAAGGAGTAAACTGAAGATGAAGCTGGCGCTACTGCTTTCCATCCCAAGCTTGAAGTTTCATTTTTTTTCCTATTAAAGCTTCTGAATTCTGTTAAGTTAGTCAAGAGATGTTGCAATGGATTGGAGCTCTTCTGTTAACTTTCTTAGCAAGTAAACTTGCACTTTAGTTTGAATTAGAATTTTGTAATTTAATTTTGAAAGTTTCTCCTTGTACAAGCTCTTGACGCTACCACATTACAGGACAAAAGGTTTGGGCATGCACACAATGCTAGCCTGCAGAAACTACAGAAAAGCCAGCTGATGCTTGATTTACCAACAATTGGAGAAACTGGAGCTATTTATGAAGTATGCCAACAAGTAAAGCAAACAAAGCTTCCCTTCTCTATAAACTACACCTGGAGAAGCTCAAAGAAACTTCAGCTGCTTCACAGTAATATATGTGGACCTATGAGCACAGAGTCACTGAGAGGGAGCAAATATTTCATGACTTTTATTGATAATCTGAAAAGGTTTTGCTGAATTTTCTTCCTGAAACAAAAGTCTAAAGCTGCAAATGTCTCTTAAGTGTATCAACTGGAGAAAAGCAATGTAGGAGGAGATGAATGCCATAGAAAAGAACCAGACACGGACCCTTGTTGAGAGACCTCAAGGCAAAAAACCAATAGGAGTAATGTGAGTTTATAGGACCAAACTAAACTCCAATGGCTCCATAAACAAGTATAAAGCCAGAATGATAACAAAGGGTTATTTCCAACAATATGAAGTTCATTATATCAAATCTTTTGCTCCAGTGGCTAGGTTTGGTATTCTAAAGCTACTCTTAGCTTATGCTGCACAAAAGGGCTGGTTTGTACACCAACTTGACGTGAATTCTGCAATCCTAAATGGAATTTTAGATGAGCAAGTCTTTGCTAAGTAGCCTGAATGTTTTCAAAAGAGAGAAGCTGAACACAAAGTCTATCTACTGAGGAAAGCACTATATGAGCAGCAGACTCCAACAGTTTGGTATACAAAGATCAAAGACTATCTGTTAAAGCTCTCCTTCAACCGAAGCAGAAATAATGCAACTCCGTATGTTAGAGAAAAGCAAGGTGAAATTTTAATTGTATCATTTTAAGTAGATGATTTATTAGTTGTTGACAGCAATGAACAACTGGTGCAGCAGTTTAAAACTGAAATGATGAGTCTTTGAGATGACAGACTTAGAAAGAATGTTTCTTCCTAGGTCTAGAAGTTTACCAGCTCAAACATGGACTATTTGTGTGTCCAAAGAAATATGCACAAGATGTCCTTCAAAAGTTCTAAATGGCAGATTGCAAAGGCTCTAACACACCTTTGTCGCTAGGAGCAAAGCTGCAAAAGGAAGATGGTGCTGCAGAGGTTGATCCTAATAAATTTAGAAGCCTTATTGGTTACTTGTTATATTTGGCTGCATCCAAACCTGATATTATGCAAGCTGTGAGTCTCCTCACTAGATACATGCATGAAGCAAGTGAATCTCATTTAAAGGTTACAAAGAGATTCCTTAGAAATATCAAAGCAACGTCACACTTTGGCATTATGTTTAGAAAAACAGAAGAGCTCGAACTGTTGGGACTCACTGATAGTGACTGAGGTGGCTCTCAAGATGACGTAAGGAACACTTCAGGTTATGCATTCACTTTGGGATCAGGTTTTTTTAGCTGGAGTTCAAGGAAACAGTCAATAGTTGCACAATCAACAGCTGAAACTGAATGTCTTGTTGCTGTAGCTGCAATGAATCAAGTCATTTGGCTCAGGATGATGCTATCAGACTTGAAAGAGAATCCATCTAAAGCAACTAAGATCTACTGTGACAATCAAGCTACAATCGTCATCTCAAAGAATTCTGTTTTGCATGAGAGAACTAAATATGTTCCGATAAAGCCCCACTACATCAGAGAAACACAAGAAAACAATGAAGTAAAACTTGTTTACTGTCCCACTGGAGAATAATTAGCAGACATACTAACCAAACCTTTTCAAAAGGGAAGGTTTGCTGCTTTAAGAGACAAGCTTGGGATCCAATGCATTAACACCAAGGAATGAAGATGGAGCTACTGCTTTCCAACCCAAGTTTGAAACTTCATTTTTTGCCTATCAAAGCTTCTAAATTCTGTTAAGTTAGTTAAGAGCTGTTGCAATGAATTGGAGATCTTTTGCTAACTTTCTTAGCAAGTAAACTTGCACTTTAGTTTGAATTAGTTTAAATTAGAATTTTGTAATTTAAAATTGAAAGTTTCTTCTTGTATAAGCTGATCATGTATGACAGCTTTATCCTTTTGAATTTGTAATGATCAAAGTGATATATATATATGAGAAAGATTAATGAAACAAATTTTGCAGGAGAAAAAGCTAGCAAATCCCCTTCTCTGTTCCTCTTCCAAAGCATTCAGATGCATAAAAAATAAGAAGTCTGTAGCTTGTACATTCTCTGCTGCAACTTCTTCTGTCATAAGAACAACAACAAACACAACTAACATCATCAACAACAACCAAAAAAACTCACTCCCATATTCAATTGTGGACAGCTAAATGAATCATTTCTCACCATTCAGTTTTATTAAGCACTTAGTTTGACTACTAATAAGGAAAATCTAACAAAAACCCCAATCAAAACAATACTATTAAGATTCATTTATCAGACAGCCCATAGGCATGGCTCACGCACATCCTGAAAATTTCTAAAACCAATTCCATAGACCATTATCAACAACAAGACTCAAATTCAGCATTTTGGTTTTAATCAAAAACCATGACCAGAAAGCAACAGAGAATTTTACCTATGCATACACAATTTTGGCTCCAGGAAAACCACATGCATGCACACAGTAATCGTAGACTTGGATTTTTTTCAGTTCCAGTCTTATTCTTTTGATATAAATAGGATCATCCAACAATGTGTGTTGCTTAAATTTCTCACTCACTGTTTTTCTCTTAAAAGGAAAAGCTTTTCCACGTTTAGGCATGGTGTTTGCGGCTGAGACTTTCAGTAAGAATCTAGCTGAACATGGCTTATTATCTAAGGTCTCATTTTAAAATTCAATACCATGCAGTTGATCCATTAACAAAATCCACCTAATAATTTCAGTCACAGATGTTCAAAGGCATAAACAAGTATAAAGCCATTAGGCATTATGCAGAAGGGCCAGGCTATAGAGCCAGAGAAGGATACAATATCAAAAACAATTAGCAGGTTTTCACTGCATTCATTTCCTTCTTTCTTTTTTTTTTTATCTTTTTTATTTTTTCCTTTGAAAGTTGAGCCGCAAGAAGATGTCTGAGAAAGATTAAGTTACACAAAGAAAAGCAAAAGAGACCTTTTATTAAAACCAATAGTTGTTTTCTTTAACATTGATTAATTAAGACAAATACCTCTATCCATAAGCATAAACCAGTTGAGAATAAGCCTGTGTAAAGTGCAGGAATCCACGGGAAAACAGCTATTGAATGCCACACCATTGTCCTTGTCGAAGATGATAGGTCAGAAGCTTGGATGCCACCAACACAGCCTCCAACAAAGTACCATAGTGTTGAGATGAGAGTAACAACACATACCTAAATGGAAGCTCCCATTCTTCAAATCATGAGTTAAGGTAATCAAGCCCCATTTTGCATACATTCAAGACAAAGCACACACCTCGTATCCAAGGACAGCTGAAAAGTTACTTTTATTTGTGCTCCTTGATATATGTTGAGTTCTAAGCATATGGATGCCAAAAAACCCAGTGCCTAATAAGTTATTGAGGTCTCCAAACTGAAAACAAACAACACAGACTGCTTAGAAAAGCATAAAAAATTAGACTTCTTTATTTCTACCAGAAAAATTAAAAACAGCACCTCAAGAATGCTTTTTAATGTCACAATCAGCATCAAATTACATTCTAGTCATAGAGGAATCAAAGAACACTTACACTGGGAGGAGATTCACTGGATTCCAGCAAAGTAACTACTAGGATGGATACGAGAACTCCAAGCCAAGAAAGTGCAGGATTTACTGCCCCTAACATACCATCAAGCAAAGGAACCACGATTACCTGATAAATTCATCCAAAGTATGCAAAATTACTGCACTTTCGGTAGTTGTATAGTGCAACAAAGATGCCCAGTATACCTAGAGGCTCAGCAAGAAACTTACAGTGAAAATAGATATAAACAATGTACGCCCAGCATCTGATGTTAGCAGTCTGATAGCCTGCATTACATATCCTAAACTAAGACAGAAACCCAATTCTATCCCTGCACTAAGGCTATGAACATCATCCCTGGCTTGAATTACAAACGGCAGGAATGGAATTGCCCATACAGCAAACTGGGCAACTGTAAAAGCCACAGGATCCACAAGTGCTTCAACTTCTTTCACAACTGGAATGTTACTTGCTATAGAAAAATTATAAAAAAAAGTTCAAATCTTTATCCATACATAGTAATGCACAAATAATGAACAAGTTACTTCCTAATTCTGCAATGATCATCATAGAACAACACATGAAAAACTGCACAAATGGTAGCCTAAATGATGGAACTTGTTTCGCTAACCTCCCTCCTCCACTCACGTGTAACTTAATAACAGATAAATAATTTTCCCTTATTATTTTCACAATTGGGTTTCCTCATTCTGTTCATAGGTTTCTAGGGACACAAACATGTAAGTGAAAATAAGGGAAAACACCGCACAAAAAAGTCATAAGTGACAAAGTTACCATAGACAATCGTAAGAAGGTTGAGCAAAACGATGCTCCTAAACTTCCTCAATCTCCTCCTCCACCACAACGGGCTCCGCCCAAACAATGCCTTAAGAGAACCCAGCGTCTGTTTTTTCAGAGACCCGATTCAATTCCAAGAAACCTGGTTTTCCGCACAATCGGCCATGGCAGTCCATTCTACAATCTCATCTCTTGTAAGACCCCCGGTATCCAAATTTGTTGACTTTGCCACCTTATTAATGACACACATATCGGGATTCGGAGACAAAGATGATGGAGATGGAGAGGAAGAGGAAGAAGAAGAGTTGCTGTTGTCGAAGGGGATGGGATATAGGAGGAGGAGGACGACGAGAACATATAGGCGGTGGCGGTTGCGGTTGCTTGACAGCGATTGGCAGGGTGGTGCCGGCGATGAAGTCAATATTGATTCTTTTGACTCTTTGTTAATGTTGAAGAAGCTCTTCTTGTCTTGTGTTTGTCTTTTTGTCTCGTCTCTTTATTTTTTTTTTTTTTATGTTCTGTCTTAACTTCTAGCGCAATTATTTCTATTTAGTAAAGTATGTTGCAACCTTTAATTCCATGTAATGCAGAGGCATCGAAATGTAAGGGGTTTTTTCTTTAATAAATAATAATATTTATCACGATTCAAATTCTTCATATTTTATCAATGATATTATGCAAAAGGAAAAATTAATTAAATTAAATTAAAAATAATGACTCAAATCTCCAATTCTCACCGGTTATATTATGTGAAGAAAAACAATCGTGTAGAGTTCTCGCTTCTTCAATTTGTATTGAGGTCTCATTGATAAAATTACATTCTTCTTTTTTTTTTTTTTAAACGTAAAATAATAGTGAAAAGTCAACAAATGGTGTAGCCATTCATCATATATGGCTACACTTTTTCCCATACGGAGGAGTCTCTATCGAAGCAAAAAGAGAAGGGAGTTTTGGTCCCTTCTGTTAAAGAGACAACTTCTGGGTGGGGAGTAAAGCTGACGTGTTTACACTCTGGAGATCTCTATCATTGAAATTACATACAGCAGGATTTTAAATTTTTTTGTTATTTACTTTATTTTATACATCTATATTGAGAAGACAGAGAAAAACAAATCACTAAATCAGCTTATAATAGAGTTTTTTATTTATTGTCTAAAGCATGTGTATGAATCCAATTGCCTTAATTAAAACCATGAAACTTTTTTTTTTTTTTTTAATTTTGATCCAGTTAAATTAGGGAGAAAAAAAATTAATTACCAATGAAGTGAGAGATTTGCACTCTAAATAGAATATGAATTCAAATACATCGACTTAAGGATTGGAGCTAAATCTAACTGCCAAAATAGAACACAACTGGCAATGGACATTAACTTTGCTGAAATTGGGAATTGGATTGGAGCTAAATCTCATTGCTGAAATAGAACACAAATGGCAATGGACATTAACTCTAATGAAACCACTTATGAACCCACTATCCCTAAATTAAAATTTGAATGAAAATTCTACTTTAACACTTGAATCATGAGTTAATTTCTTACTCAAACATGGACTTTGTTTGCATTAACAATGATTTACATTTTAACCAATCTAAAGGTATCAAGCTGAATAGAATACCACTTTTGTTTTTTCTTTTTCTTTTTTTTTTTTAGGGGGGGGGGGGGGGGGGGGGGGGGAAATTAGACTAAGCTCTAAGCAAACATTACAAATCAAATTAGAAAGAGATTGCCAAGAGAAATCAATTCAACCCAAAAGAGGAGTCTTGATATCAAGGCTTTGACTTTCTTCAACATTGCTGTTGTCTTCGGTACCAATATGAAACTCATCGCCACACTCATAGATAGATCCAACCAGCAGCAGCTGATCTTCCAAGTACCTCTGCAACAGCCCCACCTCGCGTCCTTCCTCCAGCAGCAGCTGGGAGCCCCGGAAACCTTCTTCGTCCTCCTCCGCGCCCTGGGCCCCCAGCAGCGGCTCTTTCTTTCTCCGGTAGAACCGGATGCAGAGCTCCGCGATACATAGGAGAGGGAAGGTGGCGCAGAGGAGAGGCAGGAGGATTGGGGAGCAGATGAGAATGATGAGACACCGGCTCCGCCGCATGCGGACCCACGAGGTTGCGGCTGCAGCTAGCATGATCCGGCGCGATCAAGCGAAGATCGGGGAGTATATGGGGGTCGTCGGATTTCGGCGGCGGTCATGGTGTGACAAGCTGTTCGTAGATATCGGTGGTGGTGGTGGTGGGCGGAGGATGTTTGGGCGATCTGAGTTTCGCCGCCGTGGCTTGTGAGTGGACAGTGGTGGTCCTAATGTGAATTGCGATTATATAAATACGGATGGGCTGGGGTGCGTTTTGAAAATCGGTCAATATTTCTAATTTTTTATTTTATTATATATATATATATATAATATTAAAATGTCTGATAATTTTACTCATTTTTATAATTTTTCATTTTTGTCAAACTAAAATTTGATGACTCAGAGAACATACATTTTAGTTCATCACTGTTAGAATATTGTGGAGCTGACTTACTGTAATTGTTTTTGAGAGAGCAAAGCACAGTAGCTGGATCTGAATCTTGCACCCACCATTCAAAAGGGCGTGGTATTTTAATTAGATGCCACCAAAAAAAAAAAAAAAAAAAAAAAAAAAAAAGAAAGGAAGGGGTCGAGCAAACTTTAAGCCATGTTAGTTTGAATATGAAGGCATATTTCAGTATTTTAGATGACAAATCATCAAATTTAAAATTTTAATAAATCTCAACTTCATCAAATATGGAGTGATGCATGTTTCAAGTTCTTTAAATTTTGGTATAATCATATCTTATATGTATTTTAAATTTTAATAATTTTTTATTTTATTTTATTTTTTAAAATTCTGTATATGTAAATTATTTAAATTTTAAATCAATCATTTTTAAGTTAATCAAATCTTTGATCATTTTTATTTCATGTTACTTAGATTCTAAATTATTTTGATGTTGAGTAATTTAAATTATAATTCATTAAATATTTTTAATCAATACAAATTATTAAGTTAGTTTTGAATAAATTAAGTTATTCTACTCAAATTAAATTAATTTTTTATCACCTCTATATTTATTTCGATTAATAATAGATTTACATGATTTGTGAATTTATTAAATTTTAAAATATTTTTAATATTAAGTAATTATTGTGAAATAAGTATTTAAATAATTTTACTTCAAATTTAATTTTATATATATAAAGTTTTCCTACAATCGATTTTTGGTTTTATAAATAGCCGGACCATTTTTAATTCGAGTCATCGAGGCTTTGAGTTTTTTTTTTTTTTTCAGTAATAAATGGCTAAGAGAGAGAGTGAGAGTTTTAGGTATTTATAAGTCGATTGTATTGTAAAAATAAATTGTACGTGAAACTTGTCAAACTAATTTTATTTTTATAATAAAGTAATTGTATTATTTCATAATAAAATATTTTGACTTTTGTTTGTATTATTATTTTTATCACAATTAATTATATCAATTAAATAAGTAATTTAGATACAAAATACACAAATAATTATGAATGAGAGTCCTCTTTTGACAGAGGTTATCAATAATTCGTTGTGATTATCTGTAATCATTCTATCCATTACTTTCCTTTTTCTCGCTTGTTCCAGACTTTTTTTTTTTTAATTATTATTCCATGAAAGTTTATTATATTTCCTAATGATTTTATTTCATTTGGGTATGAAGCAAAAATCACCAATGTATTGAAGATATATAGGTGAATAAATGTAGGATTAGGAATTCATCATTCTATATTTTTTTTTTCTATGGGTGTCTTTTTCATTTTGAACTATGCTTCATAGATTTCTATTTACATCAATTATGTTCAATTTGTTACCTAAATTCTTAATTCCACATCTAAGTTCAAATTTTAGTCCTTATAAAAATTAAAAGGAAAAAAAAAGAGTGATATTTGGTCTGGGCACATTAAGGATATTTGCTTTTTTTTTTTCTTTTTTTTTTCAAAGACTCGCATTATCTTCTTGTTGACCTTCAAGAAGGAAGCCAAATCCCCCTCCCAGAAAAAGAAAAAGAAATATATATATATATATATATATATATATTTATTTATTTATATATTTCATGGGCACTTTTCTGTGATATGTTCGACCTAGAGATGAACAGAAGGGCTCAGGACAAACAAAGCTCATTGGCTCCCGAAATTTTATTTTAATTTTAGGCTAAAACTTTTAATTTTAGAGACGATTTCAATATTATAAATTGTATCTCTTAAACAGACATTCAAATCAAGTTAAATCAATTTTGATATTATTCTATTACAAAATTATTATTATTTTTTTATAAAAAATAACTTACAACGCACACGCAACGCTCACATTTATAAAATTAAAAATATATTTTTATATTATATAATATAAAATTCCATGGTATATTTTGCCAGGACATTTGCAGTTCTTTTGTCTCCCATATTAATGGGTGATGGTAATGCATACATATCATCCAAAGAGATGAATGCAAAAGCGAGCTAGCAACGGAAGAGAGTGGATGGGCAGAAGCAATGAACAAGAGTTTTATGCGACTCATCAACAAAACAGAAAAGAGGTAGTTGCATTCTGATGAGACCCTCTTTAACTCTCACATTTAAAGGCTATCAATGATGGCAACCCCCCCCCCCCAAAAAAAAAAAAAGAAGCAAACATTCATTTCATGGGGGAGAGTGATTCTACCTGGTTCTTACTTTATACCCAATGTACATTTATGTTCATCACAAACTTCGTTATATATACTTCCGAAGAATCTTTTAGAACCAACAATTAATATCAACGTATCGCTTATTGGGTGTTTCGGCCTTCTCCGGACACAACTGATTCCAAGGACATTTCCATGGCTTCTCCATAGGCCTTACCTCGAGAGCATTGCCACGGCCACCTCAGCAATTCATGATACACCACCGAGGACATGCATCAGCTATATTCAATGCCCACGTGGCCTACTTATCCACCCTTCGATCTCCTCCGTGGACAATCATGCTTGGGATTTTTCTTGATGAGTGGTTCAGATGCTAAGGCTGTATATAGTTAGGCAATGACAAGCGTGACATATTAATTTCCATGTCCCAAATACATGGTCGCGTACAAGGCTAGAATGACTTATTCTCCGTTAGATAAAAATTAAAGTTGTTTCCTCTTTTTTCAATCACTATATATATATTGCAAATACAAGCTAAGCACGAGGCAGCTCTGCTTACAAGCCATTGGACAAGGAAATGGACCCAAAAAAATGAAACCTATATATGATTATATTTAATAATGAGTTAATTCAAATTAGAAAATATTGAATATTATCAGATTCAGATACTATCAATAAGTTTGAGTTTTTTTTTTTTTTTTCTCTCCTTTTCTTTCAGTTGCAGGGCATGCCGGTTGGTTTTTTCATGAGACATAAGCTTCATGAATACAGTGCATTTTCTCTAGCTGGGACTGGGATACATATGCATCAAAATTGTTGAAAATAAAAAAGTCAGTACGGCAGCTTATGTCTGAAGCTTATGGCGAAGTTACAATGGATTAATTTTATCGATATACTAAAACTTGCACTTCCATCAAAATATCTGAAATTAACAAATAAAAAAATAAGAAGAAGAATTGAACTAGAAAGAAAGAAAATCAAAATAGATGTCTTGCTACTTGGCATGAGCAATGGCGGCAAAGCAGACGAGCAGAAAAGTAACTACACCAATTAAATTTAAACACAATGAATTGTAGCAGAAGGTGTACAGCAGAAGCAAAACACTGCAAAAGAAACAAGAGCATTAACACTAGCCTTCTGATCATTTTTGGCTTTTCCATTTTCCTTCTCCCACACATTCTCAAAACAGCCATTGCTACACTTCCCCATGGTCATTAACCAATACCCTCCTCATTAAACACCCCTGAAAAGGCTAAAGCCGATGCTCCTGGTATTCTCTCTCTCTCTCTCTCATTCACTTCAACATTCAAAAGAAAACAAAAGGAAAGAACCAAAAAGCTGGTGGCTAGTTAAGCAGAAGACATATTCGACAGTGATTTTAACAGAACCTACCATGCTGATTGACTCCATTTCTCCTAGCTAGTTGTGAAGAGGATTAGGACCTGTGTGAATTACCCTCTTATCATCGCCATACACCTTCTCTGGACCTCCTTCAGCACCACCCACAGGTTGAGCTTGTTCTTGACGGCTTCTTTGAGGTGCATGAAATTGAAACCACTGTGTGTCCAGAAACCGAGCTTTTCTTGGCACAGATGATTGTACAAATCCTCCCGTTTCTTGATAAGAAACAGCTAAAAGGACAAAAACTTGAGCAAGAATTACCAGAATCCAAAAAAAGAATACCATCAGAGCTCGAGCTTCAGAACTTGATCTTTTCCCTCTAGTTTCTACCCAACATTCTTTAACATGAACTGTCATTGCTTGCAGCAAGAAGCTAGCAGCGGCAGCACTTAGACTGCCCAACAGAAGACCATAAAATGCAGATGGTTTATAAATGGAAGTGGGGTTTGGATAATTCGTTGAATCTTGGTAGAATTCTCAAAGCTAAGTTGGTTGGCCCTCTCTCTCCCTCTCTCTCCCTACAACAAGAGTGGCTTGGCTAGAATGGGAAAAGAGTTTTCAACTTTGGTTCCTCCTCATCTTATGGGTCTAGTCACATGATATTTTGACCCTTGATTTATGGAACCTTCTTATTATTTTCTTACTTATATCACTGAAATCCTTGGACTTTGCACCTTTTACTACACTTCTCAGTCTCTCTCTCACACAAGCGCCCACACCCACCCACACACACACAACACAATTCTTTACTTTGGTTTTGCTTTCTTTTTGTTTTTGGCATTTGTGCTTTTATGTTTTCGTTTTGTACCATTGCATTTGTTTCTTTTCTCCTCCCTGTTGTTGCTTGAAGTGAGTGTCATAGGTGGGTCTGGCCAGCATTAATAGCCGCTGTCTCCGGAGCACATTATTCGAATTTATATGAATGAAAATTATAATGGGAGAAAGAAAAGTGTGGTTGCTTTGATAAACACATTCCAGATATAGTTGTCCTATATATATATATATATATATATATATACATTGCTTCTCGTTGCAGCAAGTGGTTTAGAGGTGTTACTCTTATAATATTTATGGAGCTTTGTTAACTAATAATATTTAGCTAGTTTCGAGGGGCTTGCTTTCTCTGATCTAATTAGCATTCATTTCGATTAGGCTGATGCAATTGCCCCTTCTATTTTAGCTTCCATTAATGCCTCTCTGTCTGTCCTCGTTGCCTACTGTTTTGGCTTCGATATGTCAAATTTCTGCAACGTGCATCTTTGCACCTGCTGCTATTAGCGATGCCAATTACACAAACAAACCCCACGAGCCATTTAAGCCTCTATGGCACTAAGATCGTTTTCACCTTGTTAGGGAACTTAAAAGGGCATTAGGCAACATATGCCATCCTATAGTATTTGACATTATTTTTTTAATTATATATTACATATTTTTATTTTTTTTAATATATAATTATTTAACTACACAACTCATATGTTTATATTTTAAAATTTTAATACGCTACTAAAAATTTAAAGTTTTAGAATTCATTAAAAAAAAAATCCAATCAAAAATTTCTACTTTAGCAAATTGAAAATGACACTTATATGCACAACTCGCGTCTAAATTAAAATTGGTGAGCATGCTTTCCTGCAGCATCCAATAAAATACTTTCTTATAGTACCCCTAATGTACGTACATACAAGAGGAGGACTCTCACAGTTGTTGTACATAAGAATTCTACTAACACGTCACACGTAAATATAAAGTTTTTAATAATTAAAGGTATATATATTAATAGACAAACGTTCTTAATAAATTCAAGTTTGTACCTTTTTCACCTGTCGAAAGTTGGATTATTTAAGAAACTTTTATGATCTACTGCTGCTGCATTGTCAAATCATTCTAGCACTGTCCTTCTAGCAGGGTAATATAACAGCAATATTTCATTTCCGTTTTGGTAAATGATGTCCAAAAGCTTAAAAAAAAAAAAAAAACGTGTGGCCCCACGGTAAAAAAGTTTAATAATAATTTATCTACGAGTCTCGCCTGAAATTTTAAGTTGCCTCTTCTTTTTAATGCGGTACTAAATATTTTTATATCCTAATTACATTACTAATTTTCTACAAGTATAGAAATTTTTTTTTTCACGATTTTAAGTATATTAAAATTGATTATGTTAATATTAAAAGTAAATATTTTTTTTTGTTTTTTAATAAAAAAATTAATTAATTTTTAAATATTTTAATTAAATAAAATAGAAATCACTATACAAATTTAATAATTCATATTTAAAAGATTTGATAAGTCAAAATTATAAGTTATAAAAAATTGTGTATCTCTTATAATAATATTAATATAAGTTTTTTGCTTATAATTTTTATTTGATACAAAAAAAAATTATTCTAACTTGCATAGTTAAATAAATTCTTTTTTTTCTTTATATAACTTGAAGTTAAAAATAATTAAATATATAAATATATATAATTAATAAGTAATTTAATTTTTTTTTGCACTTAATAATTTTATTCATATTTATAATATAATAAATTTTTGTTTAAAAAAATATATTAAAGTTTAATGTATATTCAACTCGTTAACTTATATACTTTTACATTAGAATAATCTTTTTATAAAGTTATCGAAAAAAAAAAAAAAGGCCAATGGTGTATAATTTAGTACTCCATGTCTTATTTGGTGAAAAGCTTTTGTGGTTGCTTAAGCGTCACTTCATGGTCAAAATAAGAATGAAGAGAATCTGTCTCAATGGCCATCGATCACATATATGTTAGTCAGAGAAATGCAGCTACCAATGTGATGGCAGATTGACAGCTAAAGTATTGCTGCATGGGAAGACTTGATCAGGATCTGATATGGATTGATTAATGCAGTCAAGTTTAGATGATACGTGCTTGTCAAGTAGTAATCAATGTATGTATGCTCTTCGTTGGTCTCTGAAGGATGAGTGCACCGTTTGAACCAGTCCATTGATTAATTGCAGAATTTTAGCAGAAACCAGATCCATTGTATTTATAGGAACCGCCAGAATATTGGATGTGAAGACTCAGGTCACACACACACACACACAGGCATTCCCATTTTTTCTAATCGAAATTTTGAACGAAAGCATATCTTAATTTTTCTGATTAGTTTTATAAACACACTGGTAGATTATGCATTTGGCAAGTCAACTAATTTTAGTCAATACATCAACAATGATGCTACAAAAATCATTTCAGCAGGGCCTTGATTACATAAAAGAGATATAATAGTCTTTTTAACATGCATTACTAATTTTATTCAATTTTTGTTGCGCTAATGTTTCTTTAGTTTCGATACATACTGTGCAAATGTCTTAAGGTGGGCCTTTTATTTTAATCCTTCTATTATAATAATAATCCGTGATGGAAGTAAAAGAGAAAAGGGATCTAAAATGTATTGGTTTCAAGCTTATAATTAGCCCTACTGTTAGCATTTAAATCACTAAACAAAAAAAATTCAAGTAATTAGTGAATTCTTACACTAATACTTGATATTAAATTTGTTTAAAATAATCACATCATTAAAACAATGAGCATCTATAATGTGTTGGGATTGCATGTTGTAAAAATTTAAGTCATGAGAAGTTAAGTTGTTAGTTGAGACGATACCATGCAACAACAGCATTAGGAACGTTGGGGGCGTGGCAATAGATATATTGGGAGAACAACAACAAACATACTAGGAGAGCAGCAGTAGGAATGCTGGAGCGCAGCAGCAGGCACGCTGGGAGCACAACAGTACGCTGGGAACAACAACAACATTGGCATACAAGTATGAGCTCGGGCTAACACTAAATTACGATCGGTAAGAAAGCACTTGAAAAATAATGAGACAGATTATGACAGAAATAACTCTTCATAAACTACCAAATTAAGATATAGTGGATGATTATCTCTAAAAAAAAAAGTGACAGTTCTGTATCTTTTTGAAAGCGTTATCTAATCCAAGTGAAATTATATGAACTCTTTAAGAAAAAAAGAACATGAGTGGTTATAGAAAATAGTTGAACAAGTCCATTATAAAGTAGCAGTCACTCGTTGAATAGAAAGATATGATTTTAGGAGTTAAATAGAGAAATTATCTCAAAGTGAGAGTTCCACTATAAATAATGAGAGTTATGCATATTCCTAGTTGGAGGTATTAACTAACACACTATAAATATGTATTTAAAGTGACAGTTAAGGACCACAATAAAAGAGATACACAATAAGTGTGAGTGAAATAGTTCTTGACATACTTTGTATTTTTTGTGTGAAAAAAAAATAAAAGTTGAAAATTTTTTTATAAAAACTTTTTTTTTAATTATATAAATTTATTTATAATTACATTCTATCAACTAACTAACGAGATTACTTTAACTGAAACTAAAAAGTATTTTTTAATATCTCAAAGTTTAAAATTTTAGTTAAAAATTTGTAACACGTGAGGATGTGTAAAATATTCAAATTGTGACACAAAATGTGACGTGATGCGACTCTTGTCAAAGAAAAGCATGCATTACGATTCATGACGTTGATTTCTGTTGAAATTAATATATTTTAGAAATTTTACTTTATTTATTAAATAAAAAAAATTAATTATATAATACTTAACTTTTTATTTCTACTATAATTTATCCTCTGTATAGTCTTTATTTTTGAGTAAAAAATTTAGATATATTATATAAAAGTAATTATTTTATCTCTTAAAAAATAATATTTGTTAGTTTTCTTTTATATTTTATTTGAGAAAAATTTATAATATTAAGTTAATATATATATATATATATATATAGGTTATTTATTTGACTTAACTCGTAAAATATATTGTGTATTTTTTAAAAAATAATTATTATAACCTAATATATTGTAACAATTTGGTTTATAAAAATAAAAATTATTTTTAAAAATTATGTGTAACACGTTTTAAATGTATTTTTTTTTGTTAATTTAAGTATTATATAATTTTTTTAAAATTATTTTTCAACAATTTCTACTCCCAAAATTAATTTTATGATCCAAGCATTTCATCACAAAACAGCAATAACATGTGTCAATACATTACGATAAACAGTAAGGTACCAAACTGTAAATTGAAACTCGTCGCCAAAAATTGATGGAATATATAACATCAAGTTCTTGAAATTGTCTTGTCAAAATTTATTAGCATTACAGCAACAACCGTTGCTACTGTAAATTGGCATTTAATAATAAACTCAGAAGTTGCTATAAAAGCTCATTGACCACAATTTTCTGGCAAAATGCGGCATACTTTTTGTCATTGAAAGCTTACGATGACAACATTTTGGAAGTGAATTTCGGGATAATTAAAACATATACTTTTTCTTGCAATATTCCATGTTTTTATTTGTGGGAAGTGCTGCAATGTACATGATTGTATATTGCATTGGAATTTAATGCACGGATGACATAATTAATTTTGTACCTAACTCTTATGTTTAATGCTCGCCAAGGGCTTGATCTGGAGTCAGAATGGCATAAGGGGAAAACAAGAAGTGAGTCAAAGGGTGATTCCAATGTTGAAATTTTAGCTTTGGTTTCAGATCAGAAAGATGTATTAGACAGTATGGATCTCTTAGAACATGACGAATTGGGAACGGAGAAGGATCCTCCGTTGTTTGAATGTTATATGATAGCGTATTATGTTGGATCTCGCATCACAGAGCCCCTCACTGGATGATTGGCCTTGTAGCAACATATTGTTCTGCATGGCCTACAGCTGCCAATGTTTTAAATCTGTTGGGAACTGATCAATCACAAGCATTATATTACAGTGAGAAGCGACACTGTGTTATAAGAACCCCGAACTCGGAACCACGTTTTGTTTTGGATTCATTCACATAAACATAGGTCCCGCGCATGAGGATATTTGCCATAGAATTAAAATATATATATATATGAGGTATACAATATTTTTCTTAACAACAATGAAGGAAACACAAGAATATGGCACTGATTCATCCTTATTATGATCTATTTAAGGTAAAATAAAAATAAAAATAAAAACACACTTGCACTGTTATCATTTACAAGGTTGAAACTCAGCAACCACTGCAGAATGCAGCTGAAGGCCAATGGAGTCCAGAAGCAATCCATCGTATGAAAACAGACTACAGATGGAACTATTAGGCTAACATCAAGAAACATAGAGTGGCTCCGGCTCCACTTTTCTTCTAATCCTATGAGAAGATACAAACAAGACAGAATTAGTTTGAGAACGGAAAATAATTTCAAAAATTCAAAACCCAAACTTCCCATGAGGTAAAAATGCAGAGACTAGAGTCTTGAGTAATAATCCTTATCTGGCACATCATGCAAATAAACAGCATTAATTCACTAACCAATTATCTTGTGCCCATTTGCAGCCATCAGTATCCACCACGTGCAAGCTGTAGGCATGCCTTGACTTTTGGGACTCATTCTCAAAGCTGTTGTGATGCACAAGAAGAGAGAGAAAGAAAGCTCAAGAGTTTATCAGCCCTATACATATAAAATTTCCTCTACCCTTGCTATGGTAAGAAAGCCATACAACATATTCTAACTCACCTCTGATGAATAAGGTCACCATGAATGACTACCAAAGAACCAGCTTTAACTTCAATAGGCACAAAATCCTTCTGATCGTATGAAGGGGATGGCCGATCAAAGTAGACGCCCTGCTCCCCTCTTAGAAACCTTCTGACCAGGCCATCTGAAAGAAACAAATTTGAGGAAACATTAATAAAAAATTGAACATTCAAATTTCTAATCTGCATTAAGGATAAGGTACAAGGAGGTGAAGAACAGGAAGATACTTCTATGAGATCCAGGAATGGCCCAGAGACAACCATTTGCTATTGTTGCATCTTCCAGTGCGAGCCACAGCCCTGTGCATGTTGTTGGTTTGGTATACAGGAATGAGTTATCCTGGTGAGGAACAACTTCACCCCCAATGCCTGGTTGCTGCGGATAACAAATTAACAGATTATTTCATGCATTGAAATAGGAAAATACTTTGGCAAAAGCATGCTATTTCGAAAACGATGTTACCATGTTGATCATTTCTAAATACCATCATCAGGCAAATATTTCAAAATCACATATAAAGAAACAATTGGAAGTTACAAATCACCATTTTGACTAATGAATTTTGAGGTCTTTCTTGGATTTCTACATGCATTAAGTGCCAAAGTCATCAGAAAGCAAATCAGACATTCATCCTTGGCAATTGTTTTCTCATAAAAAAAAAAAAAATGAAGTCTTGACCTTTAGAAGCAATATGAAGACATCAGCCCATTATTCTCTTTTGTTCTTTTTTTCTCCAGAAAAAGAGAGGATGCTGATCCAGTTTTAGATCATCCAAAGTAAAATTCAAAAAATGTGCCAATGGCTACTGAAGTACAAAATTGAGCACAATTGTCTCTTAGTGTTGTATTTGTTCCCATCCAATTAAAGAAGGCAGTCCACAACAGTGTATGAAGTCTGCCATATAGCCCAAATTTGTGGCTGGCAAATCCGACCTAAGATATATCTGTAAAATGAAGAAACAAAAGCCCAACTTCATTCCAAATTACCCTCCCTGGCTTAGCCTTCAAGCTACATCCCAACGCAGGCCTTGCCTTATTATGTTCAAAATGAAGACTCAAAAAGAAAGTGGTTTCAATTACATCAAGATCTGTTATGCGGTAAGGTGCTTATTTGAAGCAAATACTCAGCTTCTAGTGTATAGAAGACTAAGATGATCAGAGGCAGACACAATTGTCATAAAGATGCAAAGCCATCTTCCCCAATGGTTGAATCTGTAGTACTGTAGGTTTGATTATACAATACCTTAAAAATGTACATGGATTGAACAACCACTGGCCTCTTGTAACCCAATGACAAGAGCAAGCTTGAAAATTTCTCATTGGAAGAGAAGCTTTTAAATACTGGGTCAAGTTCATGTAAAGCTGCACAAAAAGGAAAACGCCAACTCTTTAAGATTAGAGCCAACAGAACATATATCACCATTGTGCCATCAGCTGCTGCAAAAAAAATCCCACTTCCAAGATGATTTTGTAACTTCCAAATAATAAGTTTACAACTTTCCAACGTGCTTACCATGGCCAACCTTGTTTATTGAGAGTTGCTTCGGTTGCTTTAACTTCATATCATCCCCAAATGCTTTCTCTGCCAATTATTTAAAAAAAAAAAGAAAAATTGTAAACAGGAAAAATTGGATAGCTTCCATCCATTTGCATCAGTACCCACTATACAATCTTTACTAATTTGCAATCTAATGCCCATATAAATTACCTTCAAAGAAGAACGAAATTTTCTCGGCGCTCTCGAAGAAATAATCATCAGTTGCTTGTTGCTAAAAAAAAACCCCAAATTTTTTTTTAAAAAAAGAGTATAAATAGATTATTTATGCAAGTACAAGAAACATAGATTAGATTTAAAAATTTATAAATGATAGAAATAAAAAAATAGAGAGAGAGAGGAATTAATTGAAAAAAAAACCTGATTTTTGGTGGAGAAGATGGAAGAAGTGGTGGAGCAGTCAAAATCGGCGAGCAATTTGTCCATTCTGTTCATCATTGATTCCGTTTCCGCGGAACGCGCAAACGATTCAATCACCAGATATCCTATTATTCCGAAAATAAAAATAATATTGAAAATCGTTGAAAATAAAAGTTAGATAGAAGAGAGGGAGAAGGGAGCGAAGACCCGACCTTGAGTGTTGAAGAAGTGCAGCTGGTCGGCGGTAAGGGTTCCGGTGACTCCCATGGCCGCTTTCGCCTTTTCCTTTTGCTACTTTTTTCGGTTTACGATGGCAAGCAATGCCAAATATTTTTGTATCATATAACATTTTAGCTTTGTATAATAAACTAATATAAAATAGTTAAAACATTATATATATATATATATATATCTAATAATATTTTATATATTTTATAAAATTATTTTACCTCTATGAGATCCCCACCCAAGTAATTTATATTGAGTAAGATTTATATATTATTGTATATTTGGGTAGATAAATAATAATTATTTTATTAATTATATTAAATATTTTTTAATAATTTCTTAATTATCATGTCTCCCACACCCACACATATATACAACATATCAAACATAATAATTTTATAAATTATGTATCAACAATCCGGATTAAATGTTTGCAAGATCTGGCATCAAATAGCTTGTTTGACTAGGAAACACTAAGAGGTACTGAGGATTTATGAGATAGAGGTTAACAACCCCATATCACATTCCCCATGATCCAGTCCTTGCAAAAAAGGAAACAAACAGCATAATTGACAGCATATTGCCAAGGACTGTTCTAAATATACTGTCAACCCGCTTGCTGAATGCCAAGACAATGTGCCTCAAATGATAAGCAGAGCAACAATGTAAGAGAAATATGATGCCAAAAAAAATGGATAACTATTTTTTGATAAATGTACACAAGCCTCATCTTGTTTCTACATGTGGGACAAGCTCCGGGTAATTTACAAGCCCCGGACATAACACTCTATGGTGTACCAAAGAATCAGGTGTGATGTTACAGCTTGTTAGATACAGCGGCTGCAGCAGCATGTATGAAAACAATGCTCAGTTAAATCCCACGCCAAGGCAAGGTATGCGGTGAAAGAACGCTGTTTGTGTGTTCTCTGGCACCATGGGCAAAAATGATGCAGTTTCCACACTTTTCAGATCATGAGAAACAATCAGACGAATGCGACCTCCATAAATCCTTGAAGCTTCAAAAATCAGACTGTATGATGCCCTCTCACCGCATTAGAGGGGGAAAAAAATGAAAGAATTAGGTCACACAAAATTAATGGTCAGCAGCAATGTGTGCCCACAAGCACGAGCAAGCATCGATATATATCCTTGAGCAGATCACGTAGCTGATGAAGATATTGAATTTTCTGTTCTGTTCGTAGGGCACATGCAGTCAGGGCATGGAAAAGAATATATGGAGTCATTTGGCCTTTTGAGTTCAAATCCTTTTGAATCACTGTGAGACCGCATGTTCAACATTTGCCGCTTAAAGCTCCTCCATCTGAAAATGAAGGAAAAAGACACCATTATTTCCGATCACTCCCCATAATGCCAATTTTGCCTTGTTCCATACCATTTTGACTGGCGCTATATGGCACTCTTGGTTATTATCACAACATAACTTTAAAGCAGTGGAAAATTGTGTACCCAATGTTTGGATTAGCCAAAAGCACTGCTAGCTTGCGCTTGTCTGGCCTGATTGTCTTGGAGTGTCCACCATATAAGAATCTTCTATGGCCCATCAGAAAATGAGGGAAATTGCCACCTTGAGTCGTCACAAACACTTCGCTGTGAAGACAAACAGTATAGTCTATAGCAGCCATCCTTGAAGAATAGTTCTGAAAGAAGCAAACCAAGTCAAACCAATGACCAGTAAGACAGGCCCCAAGAAAGGAGAATCAAATCACAAACTTCTCCAGACCTTAAAGGGAGCAAGTTCCTCCTCTGATGCCAGCATCTCTTTAGTTTGCAGATTTGGAAACATTTCAAACAGTGGCACCATATATTTTTCGGCATTATATATTTTTCCGGATGCCAAGTATATGGATGTGTTTTTATCAAAACCCATTCCCCTAAGCATTAACCCAACCTGATGAGGATTTAAAAAACAAAAAAGTATCAGAGGAAAACTCATGCGATGAAGTATCAATACAAAATCCACACACTGGTACAGGAGAGTAGGAGACAGTAAATTACTCTAATACAATCTTTCCATCAATCGATTGCCCATTTTAATGGCTGCAATGAATGGATTTTCAATTAACAATTCTGAGTCACAAAACACCTAACACAAGGACAGCCAATTCCTAGATATAATATGCCTCGTATTTCCAGTGAAAAGCATGGTTAAAGACCACTGAAATGCTCCTGACAGAAAAATTAGACAGTATCATACGTTTCAAATAAGCATAGCATGCAACAACTAGATTGATATACAGATAGAATATGCTCAATAACCTGTAGCACCAGTGGAGCTGTATAAAATAGGTCTATTAATCTTTGGGAGTACCACAACATAATTACACTAATACAACGCAATATTAACAGCCATATAAACTACCTATATTCAAAAGTAGGGAATGAAAAAAGGAGCAAAAACAACATTCACTATTTTTAAAAGAAAAATAGGAGTGACTTCCCATATCCTCATATCTTGGACAGTTGGACCACAAATTCATCTTAATCAACACTCATGTGCAGTAGCAACAATCCACAGTTAACACATCAGAGGGAAACGTTAAAAAGGATGCTGTTTGTAAATGGTAATAAAAGTTGTGTAAAGATATTTTTAAGTTTTTCGACCACTAGTTAGCAGAAAAAAGAAATATTTTTTAAACAAATAAACATATTACCTCTAACGGTGTAAGTGGGCACTTTCCATTGAGCCTGATTGCTCCAGGACGGATGTTTCGACCAGGCTTTGAAAATTTTCCTTTCCAACCTCTTTCCCTTGCTGCGATCATGTCTCTTTCTTCTTCCTCTCCGCCATCAAAAACACAGCAAGAGAAAGCAACCATGTCCTGTACATTACAAATGATAATATGCATGGAAAACAAAGATGGATGTCCCGGAAAAAAACAGAAGAAAAGGGGAATTACATTGTGTGCATTCATATTAAACAACAGTAGAATTTAAACACATCTTCTATAATGAACTAACCTCCTCAAAGCGAAGATGCACAGAAACATATTTTCCACCATTGTTGACACTGCGTTCTTTCATCCTCGCAACCAAAGTTTCTCCAAGAGTCAATATGGGCCCTGCAAATCTTAAAGCCTCATAGTTTGCTAAGCATCTAAGCCGTTGGACAACTGGAGGAGCATCAAATGACAAGCGATTTGCAAAAGGAGATATCCTTATAACCCTGCAACATTAATCAGAAAACAATGCCTCAAGTTAGCATATTCACAAACACTTTCTCTAATTTATTGACCAATCACCACAAATGAACATGCCATGATAAGTACCCAGGTAAAAGAGAATGCAATGCCAAGACAACGACAGTATGACACAAAACTCTCAACACAGAGAACTGCAAACCACGCATCAGAATGATTTGATTTTAAGTGTGAAATTTAATTTTAATTTTGTAGTTGAGGCCAATATTCGTTAAAATGTGAGTGCTTCAAGCCTTCAACTAGAAACAAAGTTGCTGGCCTTAAAAAAGATATATAATCTACAAATCTAATGCCAGGAAGCTGGGATTTATGGTCTTCCAAAGACGAATCAAGAAGTTTCACGAGCATGCAGGCCTTTGTTTCAAAATAATTCATAAAACTACCAAATAGACTGCCCAAAACTACACACTTCAAAATTACATATAAAGGAGGTACTGCAGAACTTAGAAAGAATACATCATGTTTCTGGATGCATAGGGATGGGAGGAGACCCCATTATGAAAATACTTGCTATTTAGAAGAAGCGAAGGGTAAGGAAGTTAAAACAAGAAAAATGTGTACAATAGTATAACATAGCTCCATCACTCACTTTTCTTCTAGTAGCCTTGGGAGAACAACATCCCCATAGTACTGGATGGGTGACCATGCTTTTACTCTGAAGTTGTAGACATTGCTCAAGTTATGATCAAAACGCTCCATAAGATACCCTGGGATCTTATCAACTATCTGTACATCATTGTCCAAGGCACTGATGAAATAATCTTCATCATAGATATCACGGAATTTGCTGGAAGAGTGAGACCCAAATGTCAAATACTTTTGTCAATTTGGGAAAAAGAAATTTATTTGGCCCCAAAATGTCCTCAATTAAGCAAAGAAAATCTGATGAACCGTGAAGTAGAAAACAATGAAAAAAAATTCCATTGGCATCTTGATCACATAACTATTGTCAAATGCTTAAGAGAGATAACAGGCAAATATCACCAAACTAATCCAAATTAATCTTCTAAGCAGCTTGTCCTCATTGGAATGAAATCACATGTTGAGTAGCCCTCAATTGACACACCAGTCCAAAGACCACATAACCATCTTCACATGCGAAATGTCACAAATTGAAGGAAAAGTCACAAAAATATTTATTGAAATGTTGTATTTCACTATTACATTTGAGCAGTCTAATGCTGTCAGTCACAAGCATTCTCTTTGCAGTTGTGCCATGTCACCAAGAAGCCTAGACAGATAATATAAGAAATTGATGGCTCAATTTGCAGGTGTCTAGAATAGTCAGGTCATGTATTGCCCAAAAAATAGCAAATTTAAAGTGAGATGGCCTTTTGTCAACTCAATCCATTTGATGGAAACTAGATAACACATCATCAACACATATTATTCCTATTTAATTCAAAAGATAGATAACTTTCTGCATTTTCCCACTGTTATGTACTGCTAAGCCTACTACCCTATTTTCGGCAATTCTTTTTATTGAATGCAAAAGGCTAGTATAGGCATGCAACCCCAAAACATTGCATGCTGAGTAACCTCCCTCAGACATTAAGGTAGTGAGAATTTGGGATTATAAGCGTCCTTTTATTGAATGCAAAAAGCTAATATAGGCATGCAACCCCAAAACATTGCATAAAACATAAGCTGTGGACTAACCTAGGGTCCCTCCAGACACTATGGTAATGAAAATTTGGAATTAGAAGTGTTGCATTAAGATAGCCTGCCACTGCAACTGCATTGCCTATCTGCAAATCAAAAATAATTGTGCTTATTCAGTCAACAATATTTCAAATGACAGTAATCTGCAGTCACAAAAAAAGAAGTTGCATTTTGTAAGTATGAACAGGTAAAACAAAGGAGAGAGACCAACCGATGTCCTCTGCTGATTCAGACCACCATTTGCTTCAACATATATGTAACCATTTGATTCCGGCAAGCCTACCAGGATAAACACAACAACCACAACTGAATATGGATAGACATAGAAACTAACCACGACAAGAGACAAATATCTGCAACACAAAAGAAAAGATAAGGGATAAAACAACGTTCCAAGTGCACAAGGCTCCCACACTATGAGGTTTAGGGAGGAAAAGATAAAGGATGTAAGACAATATTTACTGTAAAATAAAGTAATCAGCTTAAGTTTATTCACAACCACTGTAAAATTTTTCTCTTTCTTCTTTTGTGGTGAAAAAGGTGGAAAACACAAGCAAGAACAAATAATAAATAACCAACTATTTGCCCCCATCAATTTTCTATGTCATAAGTTTCTTTGGTTATTAAAGTCCCCAGGAGTAGAACCTCCAGGGAATTACAACCAGCTTGAAATAATAGCAGATACTAGTAAAACATAAAGAAGAGTAAGCCTTTGTGTAACAGTAAGATTACCACATTGTGACCCTTCCCTAAACCCCACAATGTAGGGGTCTCATGCATTGGGAATGAATGACCAGCAAAACATGAAGTAATTTTCCAACATTCCAACAATCACTTTCAATAACCAGCTAAAAAAGCATGTTAGTACTCAATAATACATCAATGGAGCTTGATATGGGTAGCAAACAAAGTTTATTAGCCATATCAACTGATGATATTGTTTAAAAATAAAGTCAGGCCAAATTTCTTGCTTCTAGAATGAAGTGGTAGGAGAAGAATTTTCAGAATCACATTCTTATGTAGTTAAATCATTATCCAACAACGAAAGACCTATAAGCATGACAAAGTTGTATCCTGTATTTGCAACAGACACAGTAAAAACTATTTCAGACGCACACAAAATACCATATTATGTCCTGAACATAGTTCATACCTCCCGAAGACTTGGTTACACATGGTCTCCACACACCACCTTTGTATCCGTTCTTCCAAACAGTTGATAACTACAATGAATTTATTTTCTTATGTTAGTGAGTAGTGCAAAGAAAAGATGCCACAAACATAGAATCTGATACAAGATGTAAACTACAAGAACGTCTGGAAAAACTGTACAAAAGATAAATTAAATTATTAAAGTTCTGAACAGACAAATGTTCTAAACTGCAGTTGAGTACAAGTAGCTAAAATGAAGAAAACCCTGCTGTATGAAGGCACTGTAGTGCACATAATTTCAGGGATATGATGGCTCAAGCCAATACTAGATTGAAAAAGAATAGGGGACCAATTTCATTTGTCTTCTGATAAAATAGATATATATATATTCAGCACACAAATATATCTTTTCAAGTAAATGCCAGGACATTTTTTTTTTTACAATCATAGCATGATATTTAATCTACTGATAAGAAGGGAGCATGAAAAATTCAAAAGATATCCCTAGATGTTTTCAGCTGCCTCCAAGATACAAAAAAACTCTCAGGTTATTTCAACAATATATTGCTGTCCTTAAGCAATCAGTTGAGTTGAAAATAAGAATAGGACACCCATTTTTCAAACTAATTAAAGTCTACACCCCATTCAGTTTCTCAGCTGGCTACAAAGAAATCCACAGGCTATTGCCACACCAATCAATTGATTTGAGCATAGCTTTCAAGTTATTCTACAGCTGGCTGTTCTATTTAACATGGTATCCATTGTATCAGAACCATTGTGTTGACAATGGACTAAGTATTTCTCATCAAATAACACATAATACCAACTACCCATGGTTAGCTTAGTGGTGAAGGTGCACTTAGGATTGTGTAAGTTAAGTGCATGGTCCAACGTTTGAATCCCCTAGGTGCATTCCATATTTCAAGTGGGGGTCATGGTGGTGGGGACCGTGAAAGCAACCTGGCCTCCATCAACTTGAAAGAAACAAAAGAAATAAGCAGCAGTTTGCTGACAACTCTATTTCAATTCCCATAAAAGCAAAACTAGTGCAATTGCAACAGCAAGATCTAACAAATGCTGATGGCAGAACAATTACTACAATTTCACTCTGTCATCTCTGATTGAAACCCAATCCAATGCCCAATAACTATTCCATTAAGACCACAATGACTATACTACTAGAAGATCCCAACAACTGATTCAATTAAGGAAAACAAAAAATAAAAATCTAAATTAAAAGGACCATAAACTCACCGCATCAGCAGAGGAATTATCGGCATCCATCTCGGGCCGGAGCTTGGCGTAAACCTGAGGACTCCGATAGAGCGACCCGGGAGCAGGGCTGTGTCTAATGACTGGAACCACATCAAACGACACCGTTCCCATATACAGGAGCATCCCGGAGATGTACAGCAGCGGGGCGAAGAGGAAAATCCCCTGTCGACGGAGGAGGACGGAGAGAAGGAGCCAAGCAAGGCGGTGGGCAATGTTCCCGCTCGGCGCGGGGGTGAATCGGCCAGCCTTGGACCGTCCGCGGTACCTTGGAGAGCGGCGCGGCGACTGTGGCGGCGACGGTGTGGTGTGGGCGCTGCCCGGCGACCGGCCGTAAGGGTGCATTTAATTAATTAATCGATCTTTTTGAATTCCCGCAGTTGCCTCTGCTACGACGCCGTCTTCTTGCATAATAACCAATTTTTTCTGCATGCGCCCCACTGTGTGTCTCTGTGTTGTCTTTTGATTTCTCCCACGCCTGAACTTTTTTATGTTTTCATGCCTTTTAGAGATGGACAGAGAAATAGAGAGAGAAAGAGAGAGAGGCACGTGCCTTGTGTGTGGGTGGCCAGAATGGTATTGGAAGAAGGGTGGTAGGAGAAGGAAAATGTTCTCGTTATCACTACTCAATTGGTTCAAAAAATAAAAAAAGGATTCAATTGTAGATGGTGATGGGTCCTTTTTTTTCTTTTCTTTTCTTTTTTTTTAATGAGCAAGATTGGATGGAATCAATTTGATTCTCTGATTTCGAGAATGGAATCAATTGTACATTACAAAGTAGTAAATCTATAAAATTTAATGAATGTTTTAAATTTTTGAATTACAACAGTTAATGATAATCAATTGGATTATCGATTTGGTTTATTAGTAATTAATTTGTATGTATTTATATTATTTTTACTTAAAATGAATAATTAGATAAATCTATTTAATTTTTTGTTTTATTAAAATAAAAATAAAAATCCCAAGTCATTAAAGTATTAAAATTTACTATCACTTATAATATGATATGCATTAATTTAATTATTACATGAAATAATAAAATTAGATTAAATAAGTCAAATTCAAATACCAAATCCTACTAACAATAAGTTGATTTGATGAGAGCAAATATATGCAAAGGGGTCAATAGATTGCTTGATTTTGCATTTGTTATTCCAATCAATTGAATTCAAATGCAAATAATTTAGATTGTGGATTGTTGCTTTTGAAAATTCCTCATATTTTCCTACTTAATTTGGATAATAAGGGTATAAGACATTTTAATCCAATGTGTCAATGTGACAAAAATTTCACCACAACTCTGATTCATCCTTTTACCAATTCATCTTTATTATCGCGAGCCAAGAACAACCCACAAAACAAATAAGAGAACGACCGCACCAGCTCTTCAACCAACAAAAAAAAAAATAAAAAAAATAATAATAATATTGTGATACGTCAAATATTTTATATTGTATTTAAATTATTTTATTAAACATTTCATACCTATCATATAAAATATTTTACAATATAAAGAATGCCGTAAGACTGTCAATCGAGATTTGACCAAATGGAAAAGAAATGAAGGACCTTTTAGCTGCAGTGTAGCGCAAGAAATGGCATGGTGGTGATCCTCGCAAACTACTGAAGAAAAAGAAAAGGGCACGTGTGTGTTGTGTTGGGTTGGGAAAACGAGGAAAAAAATTAAATTATGTCTGATTAAATAATAATTTTTAAAATTTAATATTATATTTTAATTTAAAATATTAATGTGTATATATATATATATATTTTTTTTGATATATATATATAAGTAGATTATTATTTTTTTTGAGTTAAAAGAGAATAAGAGAATTAAATTCTTAACATTGAAATTGTTTTTTGGGGGCTTATAGTTTTTCCATGGCGCCTTGCAGCCGTAACAAACATTACCTCCATGTACATTGACAAGGAAATGGCGGGATGGCAAAAGCCATGTGTCACAGTTCTCAAAGGTGACAGCCGATTATGAGCTAGACAGGGACTTTAAATTAGCATAAACATGGGTTCAAAAAGAGAAAAAGTCTCCTGTGAATGCAAACAAAAATTTTGGGTTACAACTCTCAAACCCCCATTAGAGGGCTGTTCATTGCCAGATCTAGAATCACCACACACAGCATGTGTCTCCTGCGGCTTTGTGCAATGACGGGACAAATTGCCAGCCAAAGGGATTGATTGCTACATTCGCCCAATGCCTTTGGGTTCTGTCACAAATTTTCTTGTGAAGCATGATCTGACCATAAAACCCATTTGCAGCAGGAAACAAATTCTGCTTATTAATTTTGGCTTACACCTTTTTTTTTTCCTTTTCTTTTGAAATCAAGAACTCATGAAATTAACAGTGACCGTGACAATGATATACAAGATAGGTTAATTTTACCAACTGGATCTCCATGTTTCCTTCTAAAAAAACATTATTTTATCTTTAATACGCTTCGTTGCTTCCAAGTGCTTATAGCTTATAGTCCATGTAAACTTCTGCGGGTGTGATTATTATAAGCCAAGCCAGCTGAGCGGAGAAGCTGTCAGTGAGAGAGACAGATTGGATTGTTTTGGTCCATTTTGGAGAACTTTGCAAGATATCCACTCCAAACATTCCCAGTATGGGACAAAATTGATATCTATCTTCAAATTTGTGCCAAAACAAAGCGTGAATCAGACCCACCACCTAACGCTTCCTTAATCAATGGAGGAATTAACCCATCGATCCCTATCAATTTTTAATTACTTGTAGTTTTACCCAAAGTCAAAAAGCCCTGACGTGCATTATCAGTGGACCAGCACCAAAAGGCGGCTAGAGGCGCTCTTTGTTATCGTTGCTGTGCAATCTGGATTCGAATCATAGAATGTTATATCCACAATCAAATCAACGATGGAAATTTTTTTTTAAAGATGTTTTGATTCAAATTGTAAAATCAGTAGAATCACCATCTTATCTTAAAAATTTTTATTTTTATTTTATAATAAATTTTTAATTTTTATAATTAAAATATATTATAAATATCACAGTATAATGATTTTTCCACTTTTGCTCTTATTGCTGTATTTTGACTTTTGACTTTTTGAAACTGATGTTCATTCACAATGAGAATGAGAAAGAAGATCAAATATATATTTTTATTCACATTTAAATACTAGATATAAACAAGCAAAAACTAGATGCAAAAAAAAAAACAAAATTTAATTCATAAAAATAGTTTTCTGATGACTATAAAGAGGAGATTAATTTTCTTTTTTACAAAAAAATAGATTATTATAATTTTCACATTGTTGTTAAATTAATAAATACAAAATACTTAATTGTAATTTATATATTATTGTTAGTTAATGTTTATTTTTTTTCTTTATTTTTAGTAAAATCTTATAATTATATGATCCAATTATACAATTCTATCCTTAACATTTCAGATCAATCCTAAATAAGATTCCAATTTAAACAAACAAAAAAAAAAAATACTGGAAGACAGTTTGAATGGACATGAAATACACACCAATGATCATTGATTGCCCTTAATTATTATGTAGAAGACAATGTGCTAATTGCAATAGCCATGATAACTTGTCTTTGTAAAATAACTCTTTGAACAGCGAAACGGATTCAAGGGTTTCCAATTGTTTTCACCGTCTGTTTCTCTCCGCAATCACAGGAAGTGCACATGATACAGTCATGGCCGCAGTTACACAAAAATACAAAAAAGGACGAAATGACTCAAGTGCCTAATGCATGTGCTCGGACAGTATTATGAGGTATCCAAAACTCGCCTATTTCTAATACAATACAAGGTATGCGGGATTGGTAAGTTACATTCACAGGAAACCCCCACTTCCCCCATTGCAGAACATAAATAAGAGAAGAAAGAATGATGACTTAATCACGTAAGCTCTTTTTGATGATCTAGCCATTGCTCTGATTGTATATGAATGTTCAATCCTTAACTCATTCATTCATTCGTGCGAGCTTCCTACAAAGTCTTCCCCAAAATCCATTTATCTTTTGAGGTAAACCCACAACAACAGAGACATTTATATTTAGTAGAATTCATTAAAATCTGGAATAATCGAAACCAATTGTTAGCTCGCAATAAAAAAAAAAAATCATTTATTCATCAGTCAAAATTTCAGCATCAACTTTTGCATCATATCGCTTTAATGTCAGTATGAGTGTAGAGCTTAAAAGCGGGCAAAATGCTATTCAGCTCGCCAAGACTCTACACATTCCTATTCAATTAGCAACAATGTTATACAAATACACCATCCTAAAAATTGGAAACAACTATCAAAATACTAATAAAATAACGATGATGCCTATAAAAATAAGCCATTCTTGGCACTAGAAACAACTATGAAAAAGCTCACCACAAAAGCCATACTAAGTGGTTAACAAGCAAGCCCCATCGCAAATTCATTATAGTCCCAAGTAGACCTAATAGGAAAATAATCAGATGACATCCCCAAATTTAATAGTAAATCCTCATTTGATTAATGGACATTTTGGGCATAAATCAATGCATTCAATATCCCATTTGGCATCCTGCTCCACATGTTCTCTAACGAAAAAAGGACATCTAGGTCTAGGAATTACTTAATTATTCTCGTTTTCACAAGCACATTGTTTTCGTGACTCTAGCCTACGAACTCTAGGTTACAATTGAGTAACTTTACCCAGTACACTAAGATTAGCCCTTGTAAGTTAAAGAAGTAGATTTTCAAATCCACTCACAGACTGCTTTGGCCAACTAAAAGCATAGATTGCTCTAGTAAAATTAACTGAAAATTGATGCTATGATATAGTTCAACCGATCACCAAAGCAGTGAAAATGAAAAGTGCCAGAACATAAAAACAGGTTGATAAGTTCTCATTCTCATTCTCATAACCTCGGTCCATTTATAAATCAATGGACAAACAACAACAACAACAACTAATTACTCATGTAGAGTGCCGAGGATGTCCTCATCCCTGTACAGAAAATACCTGCACAGAAACACCCACCAACCAAAACAATAAGTAAATGAATAAATAAAAGACAACAAGAAAAAAAAAAAGGAAACAAAACACACACAAGAAAAAAAAAAAAAAAGAAGCAGCAAAGAAACATACTCTTTCTCGTCGAGCTTGACTTGGGTGCCACCATATTCAGGCAAGAGCACTGTGTCGCCTTCCTTGACAGATGTCGGAATTATCTTCCCTTCATCGGTCCTCAATCCCGGACCCACCGAAACCACCTTGCCGGAGTTGAGCTAAGTATAAAACAAAAGGTTATCAATACAATCTTCTACGCAACAAGACACACATACGCATGTACAACAACATTTGAAAAAACAAAACAAAACAAAAGGTGAAGTTAAACCTTGGTGGATGTCTCGGGGAGGAGAATTCCAGCGGTGGTCTTGGCCGGCGGGACAATCTTCTGCACCAGAACGCGGTTGAGAGTGGGAATCAAGCGCTTTGCCATTTTTACTTAGAAATTTGCTTTTGGGTCACTCAAATTCTGTGAGGGGTTTATGGCTTTAAGATCAGAAGCGCTTGCAGGGGGCAGCAAGGAGCAGAAATGATATACACGCTGCTAGGTTCTAGGGTTTAAGGTGGTTGGACTAAAAAAATTAAGGTTGTAAGAACAAAATTGGGCCTATATGGGCCTGGCCCAATGTAAATGAGTACTGCAGATCCACATTTGATGAAACACTCTTTTTTTTTTTTGGGGGGGGGGGGGGGGGGGGGTCAAGCGAAACAAGCAAATTGATCGACACTGTAAAGTAACCATGCAACCTCACACCAGCAATGTTAAGAATATATGATCAGAATTTTATTTTATTTTATTTTATCATTGGATGATTAGAATATATGATCTATATTAAAAGTTCAGTCATACTCTTGAAATTCCAGCTAGCTCCTTTCAATATTTTCCACAACTTTGGTCGACCTGTATGATTAGATGCATTTTTAGTAGAATTTTTCATTTATTATTATTATTCAGTTTAGGCAAATCTTTGCTTTTTGCTATCTTGTTATCTGACTATTCGACCCCACAGATGTTGTTCTTTCTCAAAAAAGGTGGAAACATCACCTTACATGAGAGACAACGGGGAATGCCCCAGACACACGGTGCCATATTGCACCAGGGGGAAAACTTTTTAGGCCAAGAAAGGAAAAGGCCACAATAATTGTTGGCAAGGAACAACATGATTTTTATACTTTTTAGTCAAGGTAACATGCACACGATTAAGATTACCAATCTATGGCTCAAATGGTACTCAAATTAATTTTTTGTTTTTTTTCTTTTTTTTTTAGTGTAACAAGTAAGATTTTTTAAATTTAAAATTCAAGAATTCAAACAATTTTACAATTAAATAATATAATTAGTTAAATGAAATCAATTTAACTTATGGTATTGATATAGTTGGTTGAGTGAACTTAAAATAATCATAGGTAAGCTCAAACAAAGCCAAAACAAAAAAAAAAACACACAAAAAGAAACCAAAAATTCAAAAACAAAGGATTGTTAGGCTTGGACAATGCTCCTCTGTAGGACTTTAAGGACTTTGGACTTCAAATTTTTTCAGGCCGGCTCATTGAGTTAAACCTTAAAATATAGGTAAATAAATATTATTTAATTATATATGTCTTTTAAAAAATATTTTAATAATTAAAAATTTACACTTTTATTTTAAAAGTTTTAAGTTTTAATATTATAAAGAATTATGAAATTTATAAGATAAGAAAAGAAAATTATTTACCGTATAACTTATAACTTAGTAATAGAGTAAATATATTGTGTGTGTGTGTGTGTGTGTGTGCATTATTATCTTGTCCATTGTATATGTAATTACCGTACAGATAAATATTTGCATGACAATTAATTGAATTGCATTTGATTAACTCAGTACATGCAAATGGGTTATCTGGGATTCCCCCACCCGGATTTGTTGTATGCCATCAAGAAGTAAACTCATGTTTAGGGCATGCACGAGCTAGCCACTTTTGTAAAAATAGGGCTAACATTCTTTTACAAAAATGTGATGATAAGTCATAATAATTATTGGATTCTATATGTTACATGACAGCAAATGCTAGGCCATATGTCTTTATGATTTTGGAGTCTAGGTCAAGAGTTCAAACCACACTACCGTAGTGTTGGAATTGGTGGCGCATCCCACCTCCTATCGTCTCAATTGCTAAGGTCACCTAAGATTCAATCAAGCATGACTAGAGTTGCTCTAGCGATGAGCACAATATTTACTGCAAAAAGAAATGTGGACTTATATACCTGCCTCCCATTTAACATACCAAAAAGAAAAAGATTGGGTCATATGTAACTTTGCTTTTAGGATGACATAAAGTGGTCTTTAATCAATATGAAGATAAGGTTCTTTCCTTACGGTGTCAACCCTATCCCATAAAAAGCAGTGAAGGGGCGGAGGAACCTTTTATTCTCCCAGTAGAGAACAGAATACTTGGGCTGTAGTGGCGTTGGTGGTGGAGGAGATAGGAAGGCATGTCTATCTTGCTCCCCATAGCTACCAAACTTTGAGCTCCAACAAATGAACAAATGGGTGTCATGCATCATCATGCATATTATGATAGGGCTACTTGCGGCCATAATGTTGATCTAGTTCGGTGAATCTTTTTTAAGTGATTGGTTGGCGATTCCAAGCCCCCTTTACTTTACTGAATATTCAAGTGTCTTCTTTTTGTAAAGGAAATCTCGCACCTTTGCATATGTGGTTAACGAATTCAATAGCAAAAGGAATCCTTACTTCCCAACCAAAAAAAAAAAAAAACACACACACACACACCAAGAAAGCTAAAAGATAATAATTAGATTAGAAAAATATTGGATTATTAATTAGATCGTTTGACGCAACAATGAAAACTACTGGAAGAGGTGAGGAGGGAAAATTGCTAATGCGAAATTTGCTATAGCTCTATTGCTATCGTTTTACCTTTTTCGTTTTCTTTTAAGATAAGTAAATTTGTGCGCTACAAGCTCTTTTCTCTATTACTTAAGAATTACCCAAATTTTAATATTATATCAAAAATTATTTAATCTAAACAAATTAATTTAAGAATAAATTATATATTAAAATTTAATAAAAATAAATTTCTTAATCATATAATAATATTTATTTATTTATTTTATTCATCAAATTATCAATTATTCAACAATCTTGTTAACATTGATGAGATTTTTCATGATAGAGATTTTCGTAAGTTTAGAACATTGTGTCCCAATGAATATGCTATGATTATCTCTTATTTAATTTCAATTTTAAATCTTAAATTCTAAGTGATTTGAAAATTGATACATAAAAATATTAAATATGAAATAAATATATATATTTATATATCATATTTTTATCATAATTTTAAATTTTTAATTCATATATAAGAATACATGATAGATAGATATAATATAAATAAACATAATAAATAAAGTAACATATGATATCTTAAATTTAGATTAAAAAAATTAAAATAATTTATAATAATTAAGTGTATTTTATTTTATATTTACCTATTTCATATTTTTAAAACATAGAAGTGCTTACCCATCATGTATTTAATGCCACATTTGATGCTTCAAGAGACAAGTATCCAACATAAATGATGTGTGGCCAGGCTAAGAAGATAGATATGGCTGAGTGGCTTGAAGTTGATAAAAAAAAAAAAAAAGAAAAAGAAAATAAAGATAAGCACATTAAAGACTAAAACTTATCATTAATTTGTTATTACTTATTTATTTATTTTTGTTTTCACTTTATAGTCTCTGCATTAACACTGCTTTAGTTTCTAAAACAAATGATTACTTTTGCCCGTTTCATTTCCCTTTTCTTCTCTCGCTCGCCTGTGATCCTTATCTTCTTTGTTCTCCTGTTCATGGAAAGGGCTCAAACTACTGGAGAATATTTGACAAAAAAGAAAAAATTAGGGTTAAATAGACCCGATCACCGGACCGATTTGGCCCGGCAAATTATTGGAACCGGTTAAGGGGTGAATTAGTTATGGTTCAACCATTTTAAAATTGTCAGTTGAAGGAAAAATAATAATAAAAGAAATGATAGTTGAAATTTTAAAATAAATTAAAATTTTCCTTTGATATATATTTTCAAAAATTTCATTTTTCTTTTTCCAACAAAAGAAAGCTGAATGAATTGAAACTGAGCAAATTGAACCCAAACCAAAACCAACCTATAACCAAAATCAGAACTATTAATTAAACAAATCGATCGTTTAGAAAATTCAGATTAAAATTAAACTTCCTCTCTAAACAAATGTGTCGGTTTGAAATTGAAATGGATGTAAAATTAAATCAAGGTGAAATGTTTTGATATTAATTTATATTATAATAAAATTAAAATAATAGTAAAAATTAATTTAATTGAATTCAATTTAAATTTTATTATTTAAATAAATTTATATGTGTGTTATTATATAATGACGAATGTTTCATATTATTAGAATGTGTTTCTGAATTATTGTATAACTTTTTTCTTCTATTAATAAAATAAAGTATTCATTTAATTTTTTAATAAGATATAACTTAAATTTTTTATTGTAAAAAAAAAAACTAATTTTATTAAGCAGAGGTGGTTTAATTGACATGTTCCAAGTTGATTGAACTCATATTAGGTCAAATACCGTTTTGTGGAACTACAGTAATATTGTATGACAACATACATAGTCCCTGCCATCTGGTGTTGGAACAAAAACGAGTCTTGCTCAAATAACTCACGTATTGACTTTGCCCACTTTCTCAAATTAGTAACTTCAATGAAATGAAACTTTGAAATTAAGCAATTAAATTCTCACTCGAAATCATGAGACATGACATGAATGTGGAGAAATAATGCACTTCTAATCAAAGGGTTGAATAACAAAGTGCATATGCTTATTCCTCTCTCTCTTTCTCTCTCTCTCTCTCTCTCTCTCTCTGTGTGTGTTTCTTTTTTTTTTTTTTAACAACATACTAGAACGCAAAGTATATGTAATGTAAATTCTTTAGTCCCATGATAAACTACTATCTAGCGACCTTAACAAATAATATTACTCTTATGTCTAATGTCTCCTCAAGTGATTGTAAGACCATACTCATATGTCGATCTGGTTTACTGGGGATTTGACATTTATAGTGCTTGCTGCAAGGGTAGAACCTTACAACACAAGAAAATGAGGCCCCTCTCCTTATCGACCGAACAAACTCTTTGTGGATGTAAGTGGTATACTATGTTGTATATTATATAAAGTGCATGCTGCGAGTTCATTTCCCAATTACAAATGGCCTGATTGGGCTTCTGAGATAATTTTTTTTTTTTATGTTATTGGGAACAAATAATTATCCACATGAGACTCAAATATTGTTTATGGGGTTTTAGATATTTCTTCTTTAACGTGGCCAATTATCGTTTTTATCTACTGGGACTATTCGTAGCAGGTCACAGTTTTCGATATTTACAATTTCAAGACATTTCGGCAACTTCTTTTTAATTATATTAGATCATTGCTAGTAATATAAAATTATTAATATTCGAAGATAGAATGAAAATGATTTTAACAAAGCCTGACTACCATACTAATACTGTATACAAAATGTGATTTTTGACAATATATATCATGATTCGAAAGTGTTTTCTCGTGGACTTTTTTGGGCCGTGGTATTTTCCCATTGATTAATTAACTAAGCTGGTCCCATTTACAAATTCGTTCTTTTGGGAGCACCCACTTTTTTTCTTTTTTTTTTAAGAGCTTGTTGGTGCTTTTAGACTACATGGACAGAAAAGAGAAACGCAGGAGAAACCAAGCTCATGTGTTGCACTTTTTTTTTTTTTTTATATGATAGTCCATTATACATTTTATTATACTTAAATAAACAATAAATTTATAAATTTAACATTGCATTTTAATTTATAAATATTTTTTACTTATATATATATATATATTATTTTTTTTCTGATATTAATTTTTTTATCTATATAATTTATACATTTATATTTAAAATTCTAATACCTTATCCATGTATCCTTTTGTTAGTCATGTTAGCATGAGTTCCAATTACTCCGGATGGTTTAATAAGAGCAGCCAATTACTAGACAAACTTTCCTCTTACATCCTTTGATATGTTAAAGACTGTACTTTCCTGCTCTTATATCTTCTTAATAAAATAAAATAATAGATCTGATTCAGGAAAGAAGAGTGTTTACTTTATCTGTTTTTAATATGTTATATAGGCTTTGGATATCAACGCAACCAAATATTAGTTTTCTTTTTGTAGGTATTGCAGCCTAGAAAGACATGGCAAGTTACTCAAGAAATTAAAATTCAAATGAGTTTATCAACTAAACTATAGCTAATACCAGCTCTAAACTTTTAGTCATATTAACATAATTGTAGAATTCATGCTTATGCGGGAGTGAGTTTGACTTCTACAATTTCTAAACAATAGCTTATCCCTCACTGAACTGAGGTCATCACTGACCAGGCCCTTGCATGTTTTGTAATAAAACAGAAAGAAATCCAAATCATAGTACAAAATCCCCTTGCATGCTGGCTTGCTGTCCTCGCTTATCCCAAAAGCTCCCAGGCTAGCCACTGAATTGCAACAAGTCATGACATGTGGCAGCAGCATGTTTTGCATACTTAACCGAGTCTCCCAGCTGCCACACCCTAAGTGTATCCGCAGCACTCAGCTTTAACAGCCCCCATCTCGTCCGTTAATTGGAAGCAACTGTAGTCATACAACTGATATCCGGCCTAGAGAAGTGCACCATCATTCAATGGCCTGGCAAAACTGAATGTTGCAGAAAAATGGACCTCCCAAGAATATGCCTTCGTTGTTTTTATTTATGTGAACCATCAGGTAATTGTAAGTTAAAGGGTTACCAACGAAAATAGCAAATTTCAAAGTAATTTTGATTGATTATTTTTAAATAATAAAAAACTAAAAAAAAATTGAATTGATTATTTTATATTTTTCTTATAATAACTTTGTAAAAAAATTAAGTCAAATAGCGTTTTTCTTATTTATTATTCTTTGATGGTTAAAGTCTTGATTTCTTAGAACTTTGGTAACCTATATAGTCACAAAGTTTGCTGTCAGCCGTTGCCTAATTTGACTCAGTTTTAGACAAATTAACTTATATTAAGTATAAAAAAGGAAATATATATATATTTTGAGGGGACTTAGCTGAGAAAAAAAAAAGAAGCTAAAATAGTTTTGTGAAACATAAAAACCGTTGTAAAAAAAAGAAAAAAAAGTGTAAACTTAGCATGCATCCCAAACTCGACCTTTTTGTTTTTTTTTTTGGTCTAATCTTTGTAGCAAACCAATTATTAATTAAATTAGGGGAAAATTAATAGGATTTTGACAGAAGGCACCCAATGGAAGATGCATTTTATGCTAAAATGATAAAACTTCTAAATTTATATCCATTTCGTTTTTACAGAAAGCAATTACAGGACAAACAAATGAGAACATTTTTGTTTTTCAAGCTATAAATTATACAACGTTACAAAATGATTCAATGCGAAAATTAATAAACTCATTCACCATACAAAAAATTAAATTTAATTTTAAATAGAAGTAAAAATTAAATTTAAAAAAAATTATATATTTATTATTTTTTTATATCAAAATTTTTATTATTCAAATGCACGCGATAAATAAATACATTTTATCATATTTATTAATTAAAGAATATAATTTCTTATTTTTTTTTTCTTTATTCGTGGACTCCAATTTGTCACTATTTTAATAATATCTAGAACATTATATTAAGGAAAAAAAGATTCGTAGACAAATCTTATATTGCTTGTATGTGACGGTCTCAGTCATTTCTAATTCCAAATTCCAAGTGTTATTCCTTTTTGATAAGGACCAATCTCCCACTTTTTCTTGGTGCTAAATGGACAGGTACTGCTATGTTTAGCAGTGGTATCTAGAGAAGTTGATTGATGGCCTGGAGACACCTAAATTGGAGGCACTGATCAGACAAATTGCACCAACCAAGACAAGTTCTCCTGGTAACTTCTTTGTCATTCCTACACAACGGAGCCAAATTCCGGCAATAACTTGCTCTCTCGTTGCCTAGAAATAGCACCCATGGAGGTGCACAAAGTTGCTTCACCACCCTATAGAAGCACCGCACAGAAGGTCAAGACTAGACTCAAAGAAACCTTCTTCCCTGATGACCCTTTGCGCCAATTCAAAGGCCAGCCAACTAGCAAGAAATGGATACTTGCTGTTCAGTACATTTTCCCTATTCTTCAATGGGGTCCTAACTACAACTTCAAGCTATTAAAATCAGATCTTATTGCTGGGCTTACCATTGCAAGCTTGGCCATTCCACAGGTTGCTTTTTTTTTTTTTCCCCTTAATTTTTATATTTAATGGATATATCTAAAATGACGAAAACAATTTTTTTTTTTTCTTAACTTTCTTCCCTAACTGTTGCACAATATTCCTTGATGTTTCAAACATCTTTCAGGGTATTAGCTATGCTAAGCTTGCCAGTTTACCACCCATAGTGGGCCTATGTGAGTATAAATAATTGTAGAACATACCTTTTGCTGTGTTCTTTTGATATTATAATGTCTGCAATGTTTCTTTAAAGCCTCAAAACAGATTGTTTAATTGGATTTTGTTTTTCCCATTGTTAATTTATAATTAAATGCAGATTCAAGCTTTGTTCCTCCCCTCCTGTATGCTGTTTTTGGAAGCTCTAGGGACCTAGCAGTGGGGCCAGTTTCAATTGCTTCACTGATACTGGGGTCAATGCTTAGGCAAGAGGTGTCTCCTACACAAGACCCTCTCTTGTTTCTTCAACTTGCCTTGTCTTCTACCTTCTTTGCTGGCCTCTTCCAAGCTTCCTTAGGATTTCTAAGGTATATCATTTTTATTTTTACTTTCAATTTCTTTGTTTAATTCATTTTAATCTGCTTCATTGACAATGTGTGGCATGAACATTGTTGCTGCAGGCTTGGCTTTGTTATTGAATTTCTTTCAAAGGCTACTCTAATCGGATTCATGGCCGGATCAGCCATCATTGTGTCTCTGCAACAGCTTAAAAGCCTCCTAGGAATCACCCATTTCACCCACGAGATGGGCTTGGTCCCAGTTTTGAGCTCTGTTTTTCACAAAACCAATGAGGTAAAATTATTGGTAAATATACACCACATGCTTGTAATACACACAAAGCAAATTGATATTACACAACCATATGCACTATAAGTTCTTCACAAGTATCTTCTTTTACTGCTACTCTATTAGTGAATCGGAAGGGTAATTGTGAAAGTAACGGTTGGTTTTTTGTTGTTATTTATTTATTTTTGTTGTTGTTTTTCTTATTTGATGTCTGCATTTGTCATCGGTCCATAACTAATTTCTTTTTTAAAAATGTATTTTTTAATAATTGAAAGCGGATGTTATTGAAATAGTGCAATACTGAGTGGAATTATCATTAAACAAAAAAAAAAAAAAAAAACAGTACGATTTAGAATTGCTTGCTTGAGGAAGAACTAAGTAATAGACTTTTATTGACGTACTTGATTTTTCAATGATATGGGGTTCAAAAGTTATTTTTTAGAGTATGATTAAACGTAATTAAGGATAAATATCTATTTTGACTGAATAATTTATGGCACTATTGTTAGTTTCTTTACTTTTGCAGTGGTCATGGCAAACAGTACTGATGGGCTCTTGCTTCTTAGTGTTCATGCTGCTGACGAGACATCTTGTGAGTAAAACTCTCTTCTTTTGGCTGAATTAAATAAAGAAGAAATGAAGAATTAACACACTCACATTCAATTTTAACTTTTTTCTTATTTTTTTTATTCTTGACCGTGAAATTTCTTGTTTTGGATGAATTAGATAAACAAGAATTAACACACTCACATATATAGAAATTGGGCACACGCACAGTTTAACTTTGTTTTAGTGATTTTTTATTTTTATATTTTCAACTGTAAACTTTCTTATATTGGCCGAATTAAATAGCCGAGAATGGATTAACACACTCACGTATATAGAAATTGAACACCCTCATTCACACACAATTTAATTTTGTTTTGCCAATTCTTTTTTTTTTTTAACTGTAAAATTTCTTCTTTTGGCCGAATTAAAAATAGAAGAATTAGCGAACTCACATATATAGAAATTGGACAGACTTCATTTGCGGATAATTTAGTTCTGTTTTAATAGTTTATATATATATATACACTCTTTTGTTAGATAAAGACCTATTAATTCTTTCCCATTTAACTTAAAAGAACAAAACAAAACAAAACAAAAGGGATGAAGAAGAAGATGGGCTTGAAAGGTTGAACTGCCTGAAGAATCAAATGTGTGCTAATCTTGGACTCATTGACTATAATTTATTGCCAATGGATATGATTGTCTACACCCACTACTTGAATTTGCTTTTTTCTTTCTTTCTTTCTTTCTTTTTTTAATTATTATACTATATTCATTCAACTTACTTAATTTGCTTGCATGACATATGTGATTTTGTCATGCCATTGATGTTACAGTTCATGACAAGTTTTTAGATAAATATGGTCTATCAAAAAATTTACCAAATACAACACATCATCTTAAAAATTTTATGGAACTTGAATGGGTTTGAAAAGAAAATAGAATTGAAAAGATCATTCAAAAAATAATTTAAAATTGAGCTGCCCAATAACAAGAAGTCCATTTTAAATGGGTTTAGGTGGTCACAAACTTTCGAGTGCAGCCCATTTTGGTCTCGAAAGTGCTTCACTAATCCACAAGATGATCTTCAGTGACTTCAGTTAGGCTTTTGCAAATGGGTTATAGCTTGGAGTTATATAATTATTTCTACATAATTTTCTAAGATTACTCCATAAAACTTGTTTAATGTCTCAATTCTCTTTTATAATTGCCCCCACCATGTTCCATTCTCTTATCAATTTGTCAACTCTCAAAAAAAAAAAAAAAAAATACTGGACTATTCCTTGTGGCATAAAATGTTACTTATCAGGTGTGTACAGCAGCTTATCTACCTCCCATTTGTCCGCCAAAGTAGTAAGATTCGAATCTTAGCCCATATTAAGAGCCTAATAGATTTCATGATTTGTTAATCAGAACTTTTTTTTCTTTTCATTTGTAAGATTAGAGATAAAATCTTATGCTTAAAAAAAGAAAAAAAATGTTCGAGGTACTCTACCATTATCTAGCCAATTTTTGATATTGCTTCATTTGGCAACAATCCTACCCAAGAAATCGAGTTTTCTGCTATTTGGGTTTTATAGTGCTGTTGCTGAGAATCTACTAAACATTAAGTAGGTTATTTTATAGGGAGAGTTCACAAAATGGGACGGTTGGCATTGCAGGGTATGAAAAGACCAAAGTTGTTTTGGATTTCAGCAGGAGCTCCACTCGTGTGTGTGATACTATCAACCATCCTAGTTTTTGCATTCAAGCTTCAACATGATGGGATCAGTGTGGTAATCCACAAAAATCTATTGAATATCTTTGTAGTAAATCCATTTGATGGGTCCTTATGTGTGAAACATTATGTCTAATTGATCTGGTTGGCTTTCAGATTGGGAAATTGCAAGCGGGACTAAATCCTCCTTCATGGAATATGTTGCAATTTCATGGAAGCCATCTTGGGCTGGTTATAAAAACTGGCATTGTTACAGGGATTATATCGCTCACGGTCAGTTTGTCCCACCATGTTTTGAATAATTAACTGGCAGCGGATTGTATTCGGAACGCATACCTGTATTTATTCTGTCCACTGTTAAAAACAGAAAGTCTAGTTTATCATTTTAAAAATTTTTCAACATCAACGCCCAAATGGAGTAAAATATATTTTCTTCATCGTTTACAATGATATTTAAGAAGTAAAATAAATTATCTTGATGTGTAACGAATGTGAATAAAACTACACTGTTATAACTATTCGTTATATATTTGTGACCCTATTGTTAGTTGTAATCATATGTCGAATGAATACAAATGTGTAGCTAACAAGAGTGTAACCTAAAGCATCCACATCTTACCCACGCTAGAACACTCATCGTTCATATATAGCATTTCAGATGAGAAGAGTATTAAATAGGAGACTTTGGTGCTTATTTGCATTAAACTTATGTTTCAATCAGGAGGGCGTGGCTGTCGGGAGAACTTTTGCAGCTTTAAAGAACTACCAAGTGGATGGCAACAAAGAAATGATGGCAATTGGGATAATGAACATCATTGGATCTGCTACTTCTTGCTATGTCACAACAGGTGGATAAGACATTTGCTCATTGTTTCCCTTTTGTTCCTTTGGGTTTTTTTTTTTTCAATTGTTTCTGATATTGCTATCAGGTGATACAAAATTGTGACTGGGACTTTATGTTTTCAGGAGCTTTTTCTCGTTCAGCTGTCAACCATAATGCAGGAGCCAAGACTGCGGTTTCTAACATTGTCATGTCAGTGACAGTGATGGTGACACTGCTCTTCCTAATGCCTCTGTTCCAATACACCCCAAATCTAATATTGGGTGCCATCATAGTGACAGCAGTCGTTGGCCTCGTAGATGTACCGTCCGCTTACCATATCTGGAAGATTGACAAGTTCGACTTCCTTGTGCTACTGATTGCATTCATCGGTGTTCTTTTGATCTCTGTTGAAGTAGGCCTTGCAGTTGCGGTGAGCAGCTAATTCCTATCAATAGTGTCCAAAATTATTATTATTATGATTAACATATTATGCAAATATTATTATTTAAAAAAAACGATTAACTTTTTATCAAAAATTAATAAAATTATATAACATAACAAAAATAATATTTTATAATAAATAAAAAATTATAATATTTAATATTACTCCATTCTCATTAAATCGATCATAAATATATAATTAAGATTTATAACTAATTTTTTTTTACTTATCCAATAAAATCACGCAATATATATTTATATTTGACACTAAAAATAATAAATAAATAATTATAATTTTATTTTTTATAATTATAAAAAATATATTTACATTTACTTAGTATTTATAAAGTAAAAAAAATGTAAAAAATAAAGAATATTCGCTGATTTAATCAGTGACCTGCTGATTGAATTTGTAATCTAATTATGTAATTTTTTCTCCCTATCTAAAGTACCAAGTATGCTAGAGTATTTGCTTAATGTTTCATTCATTGTGCCACTAGGTCGGGATGTCTATATTCAAGCTCCTGCTGCAAGTGACGAGGCCAAAGGTGCTGATTTTGGGTAACATACCCGCCACAGATATATATCGCAATGTCGATCAATACAAGGAAGCCAGTATGGTCCCGGGTATCCTCATCTTCGGCATTGAAGCTCCAATCAACTTTGCAAACACAACTTACCTGAAAGAAAGGTTGATTGATGCTTCGAATGGGCTCATTGAGAAATACTAATGAACATTTTATAACACAATGTAAATGATTCTCCTTTGTATGTGGAACTTTCCTAACAGGATTCTGAGAAGGGTAGAAGATTATGAAGCGGAAAATGACATGAAGGAACATGCTAGCATAAAATTTGTGGTCATAGATCTGTCAAGTAAGCTTTTTTTTTTTTTTTTTTTTTTTTTTTTTTTTTTTTTTGACAATATTGCCCGTATAAGATTTTTTTGATTTCTCACATTTCCTAAATTTGAAAGACAAGATTTGATATAACAGTAATGTTACTCTCTCTAAGTTGGAGTCATATAAACAGTTTTTCTATCAAAATACTTGGCTAATTTTAACTGCAGTCTCGTTATTGCTTCTGCATTATTCAGGTGTGAATGCAATTGACACAACTGGAGTTGGGCTATTCATGGACTTGAAGAAAGCATTGGAAAGCAAGGGAGCTGAGGCAAGGAAGCACCCATTGAAGTTCTGAATTTGTTCTTGCTTCGATTCTTTTCTTTTCTCTCTCTCTGTTTTTTTTTTTTTCTCACCTTGCTGATATTGTATTATAATTGGCACAGCTTTTGTTGGTGAATCCTCTTGGTGAGGTGATGGAAAAATTGCAAAGGTCTGACAAAGACCATTACCTCGTGAGGCCAGGTACCCTTTACTTGACGGTAGCAGAAGCCGTGGCTTCATTCTCATCCACACTGAAGTGTGAATCGTCAGACCACGTATAACAGCAGAACATTGTCATTAGCATAATTTTTTTCATTGTCCATTCCCTATTTTGGCAAAAGGCAGAAAAAAAAAAAGAAAAGAAAAAAAGAAGGACGTTCGCATATATTTAATATAATTATATTTAATTTTTTATTATCTAAAGTGTTTTGTTATAGATATAAATTATATAATTTTCTTGCGGTTATTAAAACCAACTCTGCTTTATTGGACATAGTAAGAATTTTAAGTATGTGTTATATGATTAAAAATTTGTACACGATATAAATAAATAATAAAAATTAAAATTTAATTAATAAATTAATAAATTAATTTGATTAACTAAAAATTTAATTTTACCGGTTAACCCAATTTCTTTTAACACCTTAATTGGGCCAGAACCGTTAGATTCCAGTGGGACCCACATATTTTGGGATGCCCCAAATTCTAGGGAAAATAATTTCGTTGAATAAAAAAAAGAAAAACAGAGAAACATAAAGCGTAGTGCACTCACCGCCGTCGATCACGGGAAACACTGCCACCACTACCAACCACCGTCAAATGGCGAGAGGCAGGAATCCAGATCCTCTGAGCTTGCAAAAATACGGCGTACCTTTCTACGGCGCGGCTTGGGCTCCCTACAACGAGATCAGATCCAAGCTCCGCCGCTGCCAAGAACAAAAACAAGAAGATCATCCCTCTAAGGACGACTCCCCTCCTCCGCCTGCAGAAGATGTCTCCTCCGCCTCCGCTACTCCTGAATTCTACGTCGTATTGGCCGGAGGCGGCGGAGAAGGCCGCAGCGGCATCCCTAACGCCATCGTTCTCGCTCGTTTCGACTTCGCCTCCAACTCTCTCTCTCCTCAGCCTGTACGTTAAAGAAATTGTTCACGAGCTCAATTCTTTATCGAATCTCCTCGATTTCTCTCTCTACTTTTTTTTTGTTTCCTTTTTGTGTGAATATAGATTTGGTGCTCCTGTTTCTCGGAAATCTGATCTCATCATTTTGAAAATTGCGTTGCGTCTAGAGTTAAATGCGATTGCTCTGTTTTCTTGTTTTTTTGGTTGTTGTTTTCAATGTTGGAGTATTTAACTTATGTGTTATTGTTCACAATTTTGTGCTTTTACTTTGTTCTGTTTACAGGTGGCTAAGCTTGAAATTGGCTCTGATTTGCCATATAGAATGGTTGTTCACCCAATCGGCGATGGCTTGATTTGTGCATTGCCCCAAAGTTGCAGGTAATTACTGAATCTAATTATTTGTTCGCATAAATAATATTTTTTAACTCTAGGAAAGCTATGATATATGGTGTGTGATCTTGAATTAAACAGTGATCTGTATCAAGCTTGACTAGCTTGTGTGTAGTTGAAACATGGGATAGATTTGGTGTAATATGAAAGGTCTTAATACAGGGTGGTGTGGGACTGGGTCAATGATAATTGCATTCTAAAGCTTTTGCTTTAGTTCATCTTTTAGATGGTCTCGTCAGAACATATATTGTTTCTGGAAAATGCATCTCAATTATTATATGCCTTTGAATTTTTATTGTGGATACCCTTAAGTCTTTGTTTTTGATCTTCTTTTCTTCGCTCCATTTTGTGGCTGTTTTTTCCTTGGAGTTGGTATCTGTATGCAGTTCATCAAGGGATGAGTTGTTAAGCTACTACTATGCCTTGCTGTGTAGGTTTTTTGAGTGGGATGAAGTCAAGGACAATGAAGCCCATAAACTGGGTGTAAAAGCATCCGAGAAAGTACTCACCCAATTAGAAGACATTGGCCAGCAACTAGCTTTGGCCTTTAACCCTGAAGGTTCTATTCTTGCTGTTGGTGGTGAGGTAGAGATATTCTTCACATTGCACCCTATTTTGAATGATATTGCTGCCTCAAATTAAGGGAAATACATTTTAAAAATAAAGAAGGCTGACTAAATTAGGATTTTTCTTCATGTTTGGATCTTATGCAAATCAAGTGGTTGTGCTTCACTCTTTTAAAGGTTGAAAAGCACAAAACTTGTCATATATATGGTATATTCTCTGCCAAAAGTAAAGAACTTCTGAGCAACTCTTTTCTTTTTGTGTGGCTTGTGTCAACATATTATTACATGCTCCAGAATCTAGGAATACCAAGGCACTGTGGATATTTTCAGTTGTTTTTTTTTTTTTTTGATAGTTCATGTAATTAGGCATTTTCAACTTCAAGGGAAATGAGCTCAAAATCATGAATAATACCACTAAGGCTAGTTATTACAGGACTTGTGAAAGGTCAGGTCTAGACAATTTCTTCCTTGCTTTTGCGGGGACACTGTTTTTATGGTTTGAACCAGTGACCCGCAGGTTAGGAGGGTGAAGCTTTACTCTTGCTTTAATTTTTATGCACTAAAAGTAAGAAAGTAACCAAAAAAAGTAATAATAAGAAATTTATTAACATGAAAATATTGTGATGATGATGACAACGACTATATTATTATTATTATTACTATTACTTCTACCACTTCTAATACTAACAGCAAAAACTGTCTCTTATACACATCTAGATGTGTATAAGAGACAGAGTTATTACAGGACTTGTGAAAGGTCAGGTCTAGACAATTTCTTCCTTGTTTTTGCGGGGACACTGTTTTTATGGTTTGAACCAGTGACCCGCAGGTTAGGAGGGTGAAGCAAAACTCTTGCTTTAAATTTTATGCACTAAAAGTAAGAAAGTAACCAAAAAAAGTAATAATAAGATATTTATTATCATGAAAATATTGTGATGATGATGACAACGACTATATTATTATTATTATTACTATTACTTCTACCACTTCTAATACTAACAGCAAAAAACACCACATATGGTCTTGTCAAAAAAGGAAGTGAAACAATATTCAGGCCTTCACATGAAATCCAGGAACACGAGGTCATCATTTAATTCAAGACAAAGTAACAAAAGATGTCACGATCTTTATTGCAGTACAGGATGGCAATTTAAGGGTTTTAAAGTGGCCTACTATGGAAACTATTCTCAATGAAGCTCGAGCTCATACTTCTGTGAGGGACTTATGCTTCAGGTTGTACAAAAATTGTCAAAAAATTAGATCTTTTTATTCCTGATGCTTTAACCATTTGTATGTCTTATTATTGAATCAATATATATTGTATGGCTTAATTTTGCTGCAGCCCTGATGGGAAATTTCTTGTCTCTTTGGGAGGTCGTGGCCCTGGCAGGGTTTGGGATGTGACTTCATCAACAGTTGTAACTTCTTTGTCTATTGAAAGCGTAAGCAACTGAACATACCAATTCCTAGGGTGAAAAGTTTAATACAGGCTTAGGCGGACCTTTTATTGTTGTCTCCCTTCTGTAAGATTGTTCTATCTTGCTAGTGGGCAGCCAGAATGATGGTCTGTGTATTTTGACCTTCTGCAGGAATATAGTGGATTAGATTTTAACTAATTAAATATAAACCACATGTCAGCTTCATGTATGGAGTGTTCAAAATTTTCACATTGTCAGAAGTTAGTTGTGCTTTTCCCTTGCTGTATACCTGATCCTCTATCTATTTATCATTATTCTTGAGTTGATTGGATTGTTGTGTGACCTGCAGGATGAGGTTTTTGCTTCTTGCAGATTCTCTCAAACTAATGATAAGAATCAAGTTCTGTACATTGCTGCAATAACAGGTGTTCTATTTTTTTCCAAGTGGAATAAAAGATCCCCCTTCTCCTCTTTTTTATGAATGGATCACCAACAACATTGTTTTGAATAGGCAAAGGCGGAAGTATTGTGACATGGAAGACAAACCCATGGGTAAGAATTAGGTCAAAGCATATAGTCAAAGAACCAGTTTCTTCCCTGAATGTCTCACCTGATGGAAAGCACCTTGCAGTGTAAAGCATCTTCAATTTTTACTATTTGGCGATTAAGCTCCTTTATAGAGCATTTGATGATTGAAAGTATTGATTGTTGTAAATTGATTGAATTGTAGTGGCACGGCTCAAGGAGATGTGCTACTTGTAGATGCGACTAATATGCAGATTCAGATGATGATCAAGAAAGCACACCTAGGCATAGTAACTGCACTGGGATTCTCCCATGATTCAAGGTCGGTGGTCTATTAGTACTGTGAATCTGGGATGCAATATACCAATGTAATCAGCTTTTTAGGTTAATTTTCATCCCGTTGCCACTGAAACATCATATTTGAATATAGGGCTATGGTCTCTGCATCTATGGACTCAAGTGTGAGGGTGACGCTAGTGGAGGACAAGAAAAGTGGTATGTGCATCCAGATCTAGAACTTACCTTACTGCTTTTCATTGACCAAGTTTAAAGCATTCAGAAGCCATTCAATAAAAAAGGGGTTCATGCATTTGCTTACATGCCTTGTCAATCTGCATTTCATATTTTAAGGAAGTCTTTCATTTTCCATTTTTAATTTTCTTTCCAGGAGGACAGAGAATTTGGATTATTATATTTGTTGTCTTACTTGCAATTGCTGCATATTTCTTGAAGAAGAAGGGAGCTTCCTTCCCTGCCTAGAAACCATTATTCTTCGTGGTGTTGTTCATCGAGGGGATCTTTTCCATGTAGTCTCACTTCTTATGCAAGGTTGGTGTTTCAGCTCAAGCTGAGGCTTGGTATCGAGGTATGAAATGCCAAAACCTATTTGTTCATTGATACAAATCATAAAGAGAATGTGAGATTGGTTATGGACCTTTTTGTATTAGACCACAAAGCCAGGTGTTATTGCTTAGGGATTTTATACTTTATGGTTATATGTTGACTTGTAATTTTTTTATGTTTGGAATTTACAACTTATATAAAAATAATAACTCTATTGATTAATAGTTTTAAATCATAGTTTTTTGTCTCTTTTTATCTCTTCATTGACTCCATACTGAGTTGCTTTTTTCCATCCGACGAGGAGGGAAATAGCAAGAGGTCATTTATGATAATTCCTACCTTTTTTTTTCTTCTGGGTTTTGGCACTAGATACCCTCTGTAACGGGGCTAGAACGAGCACTACATCTTAACATCTTAATCTCTCAGAGTTCATCCAAGAATATATGAGGATGTACTAAACCTTTGTAAAGGTTTTTTTTTTGGGACCATATTGAAATTAATAGGAAGGTTAAGACTTCATCGGAAAAATGGATAGAATTTGAGGACCAATCCTGTTGTTTATCCCTCATCTGGTTTAGGCGTTAAAAAAGTGCTGAGTATTAACCGAAAATTTTGGTTAATCTAAATTGATATACATGGGTTTTTGAGGTCAATCACCGTCCTTGGTTTTAGAAAATCATGCTTAACAAAACCAAATAGGAACGAATTTCTTTAAATTTTTTATTCTGATATTAAAATTTATTACTAATAAAATTATGTGTATCAAATAAATGTCACTGAATTATTTGTATATTTTAAATAATTATTTATTTATCTTATGTATAATTACAATTGTAATTTTACTTTTGTTTTTTGGAACACTTCATCAAAACCGTCTTCTTTTGTGCTTTTGAATTAAAATTTTAGGTAGAATTAATTTTAATAAAATTTAAAGAATTTTAGAATGTTTATGCCAAGACGCCACTTGATTGGATCAGCTCGGTCGACCTAGTGACATAATTATTTAATACAAATGTCAATCAGACTACAATAGCACTTGGGTGCGGTGCATTGAAAGAGGTTACAACGAGCAAGGTGACTCATTATCTCTTATTTAAAACTCGCTAACAGGGCTTCTCCAATCATACAAATACTCAATTCTTTGAGGTATAAGGTTAGCAAATTCTCTCTCTATTTTCATTTATTTCAAACTACTTGCATTAGAACTTAAGTTTAGAGGTGCTAATACTAAACTCGCAACTCTAAGTATTTTTCAGAAGCAGAAGTAACGGACACAATTAAACAAACTTATTATTATATTAATGTAATAATAATAATAATAATAGGGAAATAAAAGAAGATAAGTTAGTAGCGACACATTATTTTATTAATTATGTATATTTGAATATATAATTTTTGAATTAGTGTAATTTAATACATGAAGTTCGTAAAATAAATAAATATATATATATATATATAGAGAGAGAGACAAATCGACTTCTTGCAAAATTTATTGTGAAGTAATTGTTACATTGAACCTATACCATGCCTCACTTTATATCATTACTGAAAACTAGTTCACACCAGAAGGCAATGCCGTTTCAAAGTGGCACAACGAGGCTCAATCCTTGCATCAGCACAAATCCAAGCAATTAAATCTTGTGAAAGCATGCCAATTACTTAATATCATTACTCATCTTTGCCTTGCAAACATTCTGTTTCCCACTCATCAGATACAATGTTTGCTTAATTTCGTTATAGACATGCCAATTGCTTTACTTACCTATTAAGCAACATATCACTCAGAACTACAAGGAAGCCTGTACAAACATGTCATCAGCCTCTGGCTCGAAAAATTAGTAATAAAATTATCTGAACTCTTATTTTAATTTCTACAAACTTAGAGGAGAGAGAGAGAGAGAGAGAGAGAGAGAGAGAGAGAGAGAGAGAGAGAGAGAGAGAAGAGTAGTGCCTTTAGTATTAATTATCCAAAGTGTCCACAGCACAAGTAGCTGCAGTTTCAATCGTCAGATCTTCCTCACCCTTCAGCAGTTGTATTGATAAGACAATTGTCAACAATATTACTTTCCTTTTTCTCTTTCTTTGGGGGTTGGGGGGGGGGTTGAGTGGTCCCTCTGCCAAAGTATTACACCAATAGACAAATAGCCAAAGAGTCTGAAGATAAGTAATAAAAATTTGAATTGTGTGCCATATTGACGATAAGTTGCTGCGTCGCTGACAATTAATTCAATAGAAAAATGACGAATCTGATCTAAGTAGGTGGCTGCTAAAGAAAAATCAGTATGGATATGGCAATACTCTAGGGCGATTTAACAAATATTTCAAACAGTCAAGCCATGTGCAGGACTTGTGGATGGTATAATCAAATTTCTTAGCTAACCAAGGTACAAACAAGAGCTAACCCATGAAACAAGCTGAAGAGGGCAACAAATAGCTAGTCTTAAGGGAGGTAGAAAAATGGTTTTAAACCTTTCAACCTTCACAAACACCTTGGCACTACCGTCCCTTGTCATAAGCAGCTATATTCTGTGGCTCACACTCAGGACTGAAGAGCCGGACTAGCAATGCAGAGGTTGAACTGACAGAAATAGCTCCACAGGTAGCCCATCGAAGACTCCTTGGAGTTGAAATTCTAGGACCTGGACAAACAGAGCAACTTAAAATATGGCGTATCTTAAAAGATAGTAAAATATGATAAATTCCCACATATTAAACATAAAAATTTCAAAAACCTCTGCAGATCATAGTGTTGACTTCAGACATTGTATAGGCAACAAGCAGAAGAGAGAGCAAACGGGAAGCAGAAAGTTAAAGGGACAAGCAGAAGATGAAGATAAACATAGACGTCTCAGCAAAAACCATGCATTTAATTAATATTCAACTGCATGTTTCAAATTTCACCAATCAAGAGACAGCAAGCGATTGAGCCAAGAGAAACTAAACATATGATACAGGAGTTAGGAGAATAAAATATATGTTATGTCTGTCTCCCTCCACCACTGATGCGAATGTTTCTATGGTGCCGGCTGCACACACTTGATTCCCACCATATTCCTCAGGATAAAGTTCAAAGTAAGCTTATACAATTCTTTTCAGCCATGGTTCTTTATTGTGAATTTTTTTTTTTTATGTCTAAGTAATTTCTGAGATAATTACCCTTTTCAACCATTTCACTCTGCCAAACATAGATCACATCACAAAAAACTTGCATGACAATTATTAGACTACAAACCCATAAAAACACCCCACAAGATTTTCCCACATGGTGCATGCTTTTCAAAGTTTAACTCCAGTGGGTTTTAACTTTTAGGATGATACCAAGCCAAACCCAAGAAAAAGCTAATCATGATCAAATACTAGATCAGTCACCAGGTTAATCCTTACTAGATCAAATAATTTTCTCCTCTTTTAATTGATTAGGCAAACATCTCAACAAAACAAGATGGTTAAAAAGAAACTCTTCTTTTTCCATTAGATTCAATTAGGTTCAAATGTGCACACACTTCTTGAGAAATTTACAAACGTGGTACAAACGAAACACACAAAAGGACACAAAGAACAGGAAAATTCCCACTATAATGCGGCCAAAAAACAAAACACAGAGGCACACGGACAGCAGGTTAATCCTTACCATAATGCAGTCTACAGAGAATCCAAAATCCTAAAGCTCCTCCGACGCTAAAAATTCCTGCCGTCTGCCTCATCAGTTTTGAGCAAGGCTTTGCATCAGACCTCATTAACTCCCCATCAGAGAATCCAAAGAGACGTCTCAATGCCATCTACTTGCAAACTCCTAAATGTAACTCAATACCACAAAAACATACACTGCTCATGGTCTTCTATTGAACCATTAATAATCCAATGGCAAGTTAATCTCAAGTTTTAAACAGAAAAAAAAAAAACCATTGTACAAACATACAAATGAAAGGGTTGACTGAAACCAAATGTCAAACATATCATCCCAACAGCCAACTCTTCTACTGAGGAGCTTTTCACTTGGTCCATAACACAACCAAGCCAGTTTCTCTTTTTCATGTTGTTGTTTAACTAAGTCAAAGAAATACAAGTGCTAGTCATTTCTCTCTCTCTCTCTCTTTTATCGTATTCTTGCTCTCTCTCCACAGTTTTAAGTAAGCTAAGTAATAAAGAGTACAAAAGGAGATGCTCTCAAACAGCAAGTTTGTCGAACAGTTTCACCACAACTGCTAAAACCTTGAACTAGTAGCATATTAACTACAAGCTAATAATATTTACTGGCAGATTTTGGTCTTATATACCCAGAAACCGTTGCTTTAGATAGCTACAACAATGGTTTTTTATGCTTAATGCAAATTGTTTCAAAGCGTATAAAGCCAAAACCTGCCTGCGAATAAAAATTCTCTGACTACAATTCAAGTGAATAGGACAAAGCCAAAAATGAAACAACAACATTAATATGGAATTTCAAGATTGCAGATTTGGCAACTCTGATGGGACCCATATCTTTAGCAAAGGTTTCAACTTTCACGGAGGCAAATATTGCAAAGATTGACAAGGGTTTCTACCTTAAGAACAAATGGGGCACTGGATTCAGCTTTAAAAATGAAAAATGAACAGATTGTTACCTGAAGAGAGTAGGGTAGCTCACTGATAATTTGGTGTCTGGACCGGGCTCAGCAGTTAGGCTAAGTCTGGCATTCGATGCGAACCAACCGTCGACGGAGGAGGCGCAAGAAGGGATGGAGGGCGGCGCCGTCGTCCCCCGAAGAGTACTAGTATCAGCGGTTCGAGATCAGTAAGCAAGAGATATGGGACAGTCGGCTTTTAGTTTCCCGTGATCGACGGCGGTGCGTGCACTCCGCTTTATGTTTATGTTGCTCTGTTTTTTTTTTTTTTTTATTTTTATTCAACGAAATTATTTTCCCTTGAATTCGGGGCTTCCCAAAATATGTGGGTCCCATTGAATCAAACGGTTCTGGCCCAATTAAGGTGTTAAAAGAAATTGGGTTAACCGGTAAAATTAAATTTTTAGTTAATCAAATTAATTTAATTATTTATTTATTAAATTAAAATTAAAATTTTTAATTAAATTTTAATTTTTATTATTAAAAAAGTATGTTCAACAAATAAAATATTACTAAACAACAAAATTCAAATATTTAATAACATAATATAATTTAAATCTTGGCTTTCAAATTTAGGAAATGTAAGAAATAAAACAGCTTACTTGACAGATCTATGACGACAAATTTTATTCTAGCATGTTCCTTCATGTCATTTTCCGCTTCATAATCTTCTACCCTTCTCAGAATCCCGTTAGGAAAGTTCCACATACAAAGGAGAATCATTTACATTATGTTATAAAATCTTTATACCCTTCTCGTATACCTCTACCCTTTGCTCGTCCTCTCCTGGTCCGACCTCTACGTCGCCCATTTGGTGAGCCCTCTGCGGCAGGAAACTACAAAAACAAATGCATGTAGGGAGATCTGTGAACAAGCACATTTATTAGCATAGTGCATTACCAGCGTCATAATCAAATTCTGTGGATGCCTTCACTTTCTCAGCAAGTAATGGATGCTGGTACCTGAAGGCACAGAAATTCCATGAGTGACAACATACATCTTGAAACTCATCCCAGAAAATGCATCCACAAGAATATCAGAACACTGTTACCAAAGAGTCAAAAGAATACAAATCAGAAAGAATGTGATTATGTTGACAATGACATAGAATGTGAACATAAACTGTAATATGAAAGCTCTTAAGACCATGAGCAGTGTGTGTTTTTGTGGCATTGAGTTACATTTAGGAGTTTGCAAGTAGATGGCATTGAGACGTCTCTTTGGATTCTCTGATGGGGAGTTAATGAGGTCTGATGCAAAGCCTTGCTCAAAACTGATGAGGCAGACGGCAGGAATTTTTAGCGTCGGAGGAGCTTTAGGATTTTGGATTCTCTGTAGACTGCATTATGGTAAGGATTAACCTGCTGTCCGTGTCCCTCTGTGTTTTGTTTTTTGACCGCATTATAGAGGGATTTTTCCTGTTCTTTGTGTCCTCTTTGCGTGTTTCGTTTGTACCAGGTTCATAAATTTCTCAAGAAGTGGGTGCACATTTGAACCTAATTGAACCTAACGGAAAAAGATGAGTTTCTTTTTAACCATTTTTTTTTTTGAGATGTTTGCCTAATCAATTAAAAGATGAGAAAAAGTGTTTGATCTAGTAAGGATTAACCTGCTGACCAATCTACTATTTGATCATGATTAGCTTTTTCTTGGCTTTGGTTTAGTATCATTGCAAAAGTTAAAAACCACTGGAGTTAAACTTTGAAAGACATGCACTAGGTGGAAAAATTTTGCAGGGTGTTTTATGGGTTTGTAGTCTAATACTTGTTATGCAGGGGTTTTGTGATGTGATGTTGAAAAGGGTAATTATCTCGGAAAATTATTTAGACATAAAAAAATTTCCGTGATAAAGAAGCATGGCTGAAAAGAATTGTATAAGCTTACGTTGAACTCTAGCCTGAGGAATGTGGTGGGAACCAAGTGTGTGCAGCCAGCACCATAGAAACATTCCTATTGGTGATGGAGGGAGACAGACATAACATATATTTTATTCTCCTAACTCCTCTTTCGTATGTTTAGTTTCTCTTGGCTCGATCGCTTGTTGTCTCTTGATTGGTGAAATTTGAAACATGCAGTTGAATATTAATTAAATGCATGGTTTTTGCTGAGACGTCTATGTTTATCTTCATCTTGTGCTTGTCTCTTTAACTTTCTGCTTCCCGTCTTCTCTTTCTATACGATGTCTGAAGTCAACACTATGATCTGCAGAGGTTTTTGAAATTTTATGTTTAATATGTGGGAATTTATCATATTTTACTGTCTTTTAAGATACGCCATATTTGAAGTTGCTCTGTTTGTTCAGGTCCTAGAATTTCAACTCCAAGGAGTCTTCGATGGGCTACATGTGGAGCTATTTCTGTCAGTTCAACCTCTGCATTGCTAGTCCAGCTCTTCAGTCCTGAGTGTGAGCCACAGAATATAGCTGCTTCTGACAAGGGACGGTAGCGCCAAGGTGTTTATGAAGGTTGAAATGTTTAAAACCATTTTTCTACCTCCCTTAAGACCAGCTATTTGTTGTCCTCTTCAGCTTGTTTCATGGGTTAGCTCTTGTTTGTACCTTGGTTAGCTAAGAAATTTGATTATACCATCCTTAAGTCCTGCACATGGTTTGACTGTTTGAAATATTTATTAAACCGGCCTAGAGTATTGCCATATCCATACTGATTTCTCTTTAGCAGCCACCTACTTAGATCAGATTCGTCATTTTTCCATTGGATTAATTGTCAAGGACGCGGCAAATTATCGTCAATATGGCACACAATTCAAATTTGTATTACTTATCTTCAGACTCTCTGGCTATTTGTCTGTCGGTGTAATACTTTGGCTGAGGGACCACTCAAGCCCCCCACCCCCACCCCCACCCCAAAAGAAAGAGAAAAAGGAAGGCAATATTGTTGACAATCGTCTTATCAAGACAACTCCTCCTGAAGGGTGAGGAAGATCTGACGATTGAAACTGCAGCTACTTGTGCTGTCTGATTTATGGACACTTTGGATAATTGATACTAATGGCCCTACTCCTCTCTCTTCTCATTATCTCTTATTTATCCCTCTCCTTCTCTCTGATCATCCAAGAATATATGAGGATGTACTAAACCTTCGTAAAGGTTTTTTTTTTGGGACCATATTGAAATTAATAGGAAGGTTAAGACTTCGTCGGAAAAATGGATAGAATTTGAGGACCAATCCTGTTGTTTATCCCTCATCTGGTTTCGGCGTTAAAATTATTTTCTTTTTTACTTTTAAATTAAATTTTAGTTAGAATTAATTTTAATAAAAATTCAAAGAATTTTAGAATGTCTGTGCCAAGACGCTACTTGATTGGATCAGCTTGGTTGACCACTCAGGGAGCCTATCGGTTTCAAGCTTATAATTCACCAACAGGTCAAAAGGTTAGCCCTACGATCTCCTTGGGCATGATCTGATGTGTAAAATATTCAAGTTGGTGGCAAAAAAATGTGATGTGGTGCGACTCTTGTCAAAGGAAATGTGGCAAAACTTTTTGTCATTGAAAGCTTACGAATGACAACATTTTGGAAGTGAATTTCGGGTTAATTAAAACATATACTTCTTCTTGCAGTATTCCATGCTTTTATTTGTGGGAAGTGCTGCCATGTACATGATTGTACAGACGGATGGCATAATTAATTTTCTACCTAACTCTTATGTTTAATGTTAATGCTGGCCGATAGCTTGATCTGGAGTCAGAATGGCATAAGGGGGAAAACAAGAAGTGAGTCAAAGGGTGATTCCAATGTTGAAATTTTAGCTTTGTTTTCAGATCAGAAAGATGTATTAGACAGTGTCACTAGCTGCCCTCCGTTGGCAACTTCCTGGATCTCTTAGAACGCCAAGGATTGGGTACGGAGAAGGATCCTCCGTTGTTTTAATGTTATATGATGGTGTATTATGTCGGATCTCGCATCACACAGATTTTTATCCTATAAGGTTTCGGTGAATTGATTAGGCCTTTCCCAGTTGACAATTTCCTGAAATGCTAAATCCCCTTTGCTCACAGTAAATGCTAGGAAAAGCCGTGAATGGTACAACCTTTAGCCCGTAACCGGATGATTGGCCTTGTAGCAACATATTGTTCTGCATATTCTGCACTGCCAATGTCTGAAATCTGTTGGGAACTGATCACATATTCTGCACTGCCAATGTCTGAAATCTGTTGGGAACTGATCAATCATAAGCATAATATTACAGTGAGAAGCGACACTCTGTTATAAGAACTCCAAACTCAGAGCCACGTTTTCTTTTGGATTCATCCGCATATACATAGGTCCCCGCGCATGAGGATATTTGCCATAGAATTGAAAAAAGATACAATATTTTCTTAACAACAATGAAGGCAACACAAAAATATGGCACTGATTCATCCTTATTATGATCTATTTAAGGTAAAATAAAAATAAAAATAAAAACACACTTGCACTGTTATGATTTACTAGGTTGAAACTCAGCAACCACTGCAGAATGCAGCTGAAGGCCAATGGAGTCCAGAAGCAACCCATCGTATGAAAACAGACTACAGATGGAACTATTAGGCTAACATCAAGAAATATAGAGTGGCTCCGGCTCCACTTTTCTTCTAATCCTATGAGAAGATACAAACAAGACAGAATTAGTTTGAGAACGGAAAATAATTTCAAAAATTCAAAACCCAAACTTCCCATGAGGTAAAAATGCAGAGACTAGAGTCTTGAGAAATAATCCTTATCTGGCACATCATGCAAATAAACAGCATTAATTCACTAACCAATTATCTTGTGCCCATTTGCAGCCATCAGTATCCACCGCGTGCAAGCTGTAGGCATGCCTTGACTTTTGGGACTCATTCTCAAAGCTGTTGTGATGCACAAGAAGAGAGAGAAAGAAAGCTCAAGAGTTTATCAGCCCTATACATATAAAATTCCCTCTACCCTTGCTATGGTAAGAAAGCCATACAACATATTAACTCACCTCTGATGAATAAGGTCACCATGAATGACAACCAAAGAACCAGCTTAACTTCAATAGGCACAAAATCCTTCTGATCGTATGAAGGGGATGGCCGATCAAAGTAGACGCCCTGCTCCCCTCTTAGAAACCTTCTGACCAGGCCATCTGAAAAGAAACAAATTTGAGGAAACATTAATAAAAAATTGAACATTCAAATTTCTAATCTGCATTAAGGATAAGGTACAAGGAGGTGAAGAACAGGAAGATACTTCTATGAGATCCAGGAATGGCCCAGAGACAACCATTTGCTACTGTTGCATCTTCCAGAGCAAGCCATTTAGACTAAAGAATTTTGAGGTCTTTCTTGGATTTCTACATGCATTAAATGCCAAAGTCATCAGAAAGCAAATCAGGCATTTATCCTTGGCAATTGTTTTCTCGTAAAAATCAATAAAAAAAAATGAAGTCTTCACCTTTAGAAGCAATATGAAGACATCAACCCACTATTCTCTTTTGTTCTTTTTTTCTCCAGAAAAAGAGAGGATGCTGATCCAGTTTTAGATCATCCAAAGTAAAATTCAAAAATGTGCCATTGGCTACTGAAGTACAAAATTGAGCACAATTGTCTCTTAGTGTTGTATCTGTTCCCATCCAAATAAAGAAGGCAGTCCACAACAGTGTATGAAGTCTGCCATATAGCCCAGATTTGTGGCTGGCAAATCGGACCTAAGATATATCTGTAAAATGAAGACAAAAGCCCAACTTCATTCCAAATTACCCTGCCTGGCTTAGCCTTGAACCTACATCCCAACGCAGGCCTTGCCTTATTATGTTCAAAATGAAGACTCAAAAAGAAAATGTTTTCAATTACATCAAGATCTGTTATGCAGTAAAGTGCTTATTTGAAGCAAATACTCAGCTTATAGTGTATAGAAGACTAAGACCATCAGAGGCAGAAACAATTTTCATAAAGATGCAAACCCATCTTCTCCAATGGTTGAATCTGTAGTACAGTACGTTTGATTATACAATACCTTAAAAATGTACATGGATTGAACAACCACTGGCCTCTTGTAACCCAATGACAAGCAAACTTGAAAATTTCTCATTGGAAGAGAAGCTTTTAAATACTGGGTCAAGCTCACGTAAAGCTGCACAAACAAGCAAACGCCAACTCTTTAAGATTAGAGCCAACAGAACATATATCACCATTGTGCGTTCAGCTGCTGCCAAAAATCCCACTTCCAAGATGATTTTGTAACTTCCAAATAATAAGTTTACAACTTTCCAACGTGCTTACCATGGCCAACCTTGTTTATTGCGAGTTGCTTTGGTTGCTTTAACTTCATATCATCCCCAAAAGCTTTCTCTGCCAATTATTTAACACAAAATAAACAAAAAAAAACAAAACAAATTGTAAACAAGAAAAATTGGATAGCTTCCATCCATTTGCATCAGTACCAACTGTACAATCTTTACTAATTTGCAATCTTTTTAAAATTAATTTTACTCATAAAATATTATATTCTTATAAATTATTTATCTTTTTAGTATTTTTTAATTTTTCTATCTTATAATTTCTTACAAAATTTTCTTTTTTTCTTTTTAATTTTTTTATGTATTGTAAAATCTTATTTAAAAAATCCAATGTGGAGTTTTCTAAGAAATTTAAATTGTAATTCGCAATTTTTTTTAAAATAAAATAAAGCAAACTAAAAGCCGTTTCATATCTTTTACTTACTTACCCCGAACCGCTTGGGGGACGATGGCGCCGCCCTCCATCCCTTCTTGTGCGGTTGGTTCACATTGATTCCAATGTCCCATTTGTTCTTAAGATAGAAATTCTTGTCAATCTTTGCAATAGTTAGCTACAACAATGGTTTTTTATACTTAATGCAAACGGTTTCAACGCTTATAAAGCCAAAACCTGCCTGTGAATAAAAACATTAAGATGGAATTTCAAGATTGCAGATTTGGCAACACTGATGGGGACCGAAATCTTTAGAAAAGGTTTCAACTTTCACGATTTCGGAGGCAAATATTGCAAAGATTGACAAGGGTTTCTACCTTAAGAACAAATGGGGCATTGGATTCAGCTTTAAAAATAAAAAAATGAACATATGGTTACATGAAGAGAGTAGGGTGGCTCACTGATAATTTGGTGTCTGGACCGGGCTCAGCAATTAGGCTAAGTCAGGGATTCGATGCAAACCAACCGTCGTCGACGGAGGAGGCGCAAGAAGGGATGGAGGGCGGCGCCGTCATCCCCCAAATAGTAACAATGACAGCGGTTTGGGGTAAGTAAGTAAGAGATATGAAATAGTCGGTTTTTAGTTTGTTTTATTTTATTTTTTTTTTAAAAAAGTAAGAATTACAATTTAAATTTCTTAAAAAAAACTTCACATTGAATTTTTTAAATAAATTTTTATAATATATAAAAAAATAAAAAAGAAAAAATTTGTAGTGAAATTATAAGATAGAAAAATATATTATTTTTAAAATTATGAACTTTGTGATATTTTTATAATTATATATATATATATAATTGGATAGGTATGAAATAAATGTTTAATGTTGTATAGAATGATAATTTAAGACATGAATGAATAATTTATGCTAATCTAATATATCATTATTTTATTTTTATTTGTGATGTAAAAATATTAAGATTGATTTTTTTTTTTGTATGTTAAAAAAATAATTTTTTTATTGAGAAAAAAAAAAAGAGGGGTTGGAGAATAGAGCCGGTTTGGAACGGACCGGATAAGAGAGAAGCAGGCGGTTAGGGTAGTTTTGGAAGAGCTGCGTTGTGTGTGAGTATATAAAGCAAGGGCACATCTGTTGGGGCGGTTTTAGGGCGTGAAAGAAGAAACGAAGCCGTAAAATAGGGCTCTTTTAACCTATCTATCTATATAATATAACATATATATTTATATTTATATTTATATATATATCGACCGAAAAACGTAAATCTCCAAATCCTTCTGTTCTTCTTTTTTGTATTTTTTTTTTGTTTTTTGTGTGTTTTTGTGTTGGCAAAGGTATTTAAAAAGTTATGGTTTTGGCCAATTGATTTCTGTTTTATTGTTTATTTGTTTGTTTGTTGTTTGTTGATGGTGTTGTTTTGTGTGGGAATAAAGATGGATCGGTACCAGAGAGTGGAGAAGCCCAAGGCGGAGGCGCCGATTGACGAGAACGAGATTCGAATTACCAGTCAGGGAAGGATGCGCAGCTATATCTCTTATGCCTTGTCTCTTCTTCAAGTAGTCTGTTATCTCTTACGCCTTTTCTTTTTTTTTTTTATTCTGAATTTTTTTTAATGTTCTCTTGCTGTAAAGAATTGTTACTATCATTATTATTATTTATTTTTTGTTTGTTTATATTAAGTTTGGGGTTAAGGTGTTGTTGTTGTAATTGTTCTGGAGATTGCGACATCCCTCTGGGATCAAACTGGGATCTGTACGAGGTAGTTCAAATTGTTAGAGAAATTTTTTAGGTGTTTAAAATTTCAATAGCTTTAGGTTTCTGTGAATTTTCTATTCCTTTTAACTGTTTCCAAAAGTAGATATGATAACGATGGATTTATTAAGATGGGATGAACACTTTTGTCTGTTAGTGCTGTTTTAAGGGCCTATGATGAACCTCCCACTGCAGGGTATTTTTTGTTTTTCCTAATTAGGCAAACCATGTTTAAGGAAAAATGGGTATGTGCCTATGGTTGCTAGGTATGTGGACTGCTGGGTCTTGCAAGTCTGCGAGAAACCATGGAGACATAGTGTCTTTTTTTATTATTATTTTATTTTGGGATGATTAATTGTCATTGTGGTCTTAACCTTTCTCTCGTGTTGACCTTTTTACCAATTATTTTGTAGGAGAAAGGTTCAAATGAAATTGTGTTCAAGGCAATGGGACGTGCCATTAATAAGACTGTGACTATAGTGGAGCTTATTAAGGTTTCTTTGTTTTCCTTCTATTTTATATTTTGAAATCAATTGTCTGAAATTTTATACAGGATGATAATTCATCCCTTTATGTTGCACTGCAGAGAAGAATTGTTGGTCTTCATCAGATCACCTCAGTTGGATCCACAGATATAACTGATACATGGGAACCCCTCGAGGAAGGCCTTCTCCCGTAAGAACTTTTAAAATAAAATTTTTATTGTGGCTATGCTTTTGGCAGTGTCCATTACCATCCATGCCCTACCATCCCCCACCTCCCTCCCCCAGGGTGCTCTCACCCAATAGCCAAACAAACAACCTCTGGTAATATTTTCATACTTGCAGCTTGGAAACTACAAGACATGTGTCCATGATTACAATAATCCTTTCCAAGAAGGAGCTGAATACATCAGATATTGGGTGAGTTTCTGCAGTACTCATGTAAAATTGATTCATTCCACACTAAATAGTTTGTTAATGCAATTTTTTTTTTTTTTGAACTTTCAATATAGAATGTTTTGAATGGTCATATGCCTCTGCAAAGGTTGTAAAGGGTTTTGAATTTTTTTTTCACTATGATTCCTGCAGGTATTGCAGGAAGTCTTTGGTATTTTACAGTTTATGTTCACATTCTATGTCATTGTCAACATAATCACATTCTTTCTGATTTGTATTCTTATGACTCTTTGGTAACAGTGTTATGATATTCTTGTGGATGCATTTTCTGGGATGAGTTTTAAGATGTTTGTTGTCACTCATGGAATTTCTGTGCCCTCAGGTACCAGCATCCATTACCTGCTGAGCAAGTGAAGGCATCCACAGAATTTGATTATGATGCTGGTAATGCACTATGCTAATAAATATACATGTTCACAGATTTCCCTACATGCATTTGTTTATGTAGTTTTCTGTTGCAGAGGGCTCACCAAATGGGCGAGGTAGAGGTCGAACCAGGAGAGGACGAGCAAAGGGTAGAGGTATGAAAGAATGTGATTTGATATTTTATTTGGGAAATCTCATTATATACATGGAGATATGTGGTATTTTGTCAAATAAATGATGAAGGTGTGAATATTCTGTTAAAGTGTTACTGCTACTACTACCTGGTATGACAGATGCATTAATCTTCTCAGGGAATGGATTTGTCCCATTTGAGTATGATGATGGAGGTTGGGACCGTAACCAAGGAGGTGGCAGGGGAAGGGGTCGCGGAAGAGGGCGCAGTTTCCGTGGCCGTGGCAGGGGAGGATACAATGGCCGCTATGCTGATATGCAGCAAGATGGGGGCTACAATTATGACACACCTGCACAAGGCCGTGGTACTTGACTTCTTCTCTTATTGTGGCCCAATTTGCTATAAATTGTGAACATTTGTAGGCTTTCATCTTTGTTGGCCTTCATAGGATTGCTTCTAATATTTCGGGCATTTGTCCTTTCCTGTTCTATTTGCCCATTGTTGGTGAAATTTGAACTTCATAGTGATTAGTTTCCCACACTGTATGCAGTTTGGTTTGGGTTGGATTTGCTTATGTATCAAAACCAAGCTGCCAACAGTGATTTGACTAATTTTGAAACTGGAACCAACTGAACAAAGAATAAAAACCAGCCAAACCAATATAGTTGATGCTGGTTTGAGTTGGTCAGTTCAGTGATTTTGAGTGATTTCATCTGAACCACATTGAGCATACAAACACGGAGAAAATATAAAGATAAAATTTAGAATGACTTTTGTGCAACTAGAAATTACAATAAATATAGCTAAATCAGTAGGGGACAAAATTGTCAAATATTTAGTCATTTTGTGCTTGAGACTACACAACCCATGAATATTATTGGTGGTTCAGTTTGGTTTGATTGAGGATTTAAATTTTCAAATCTGCAACCAAACCATAAGTTGTGGTTTCCCACGCCACCTTTTGCATCCAATCCATTTTTCAATGGTTTGACAGTTTTATTTTGGATTGAGTTGATTTAATTGGGTTAGGCAGTTTGAATGGCTTGATGAACAGCCTACAGTTTGAAGTTTTCTTTGTCAACGTGTATGCTTCTTGTTAAAGTAGCAGGTTATGAAAGGTTGGCAGTGACAATGAAATAGCTAGTCATTGTAAATAAAACAACAGGCCACCTTGGTGTAGTTATTTAAGTTACAAGAGGCTATTTTTTGCCCCTTTTCCCTGCTGTGGGACTTTTCATGCCAATTTGATGACAACACAAGAACATTCTTTTTCCTTTGATTAATGTGGATGCCCCCTATTGATTATACTACTTATTGCTTATATCATTATATATTATGTTGCAGGTCGTGGCCGTGGGAGGGGAAACCGTGGAAGGGGTCGTGGGTTTAGATCTAATGGGCCAATCCAGGCAGATGCATGAAATGCTCGTTTGGCTTTCCCTTGAATGCAAGTCCAGATGATGGCATTAGTTCTCCAGTATTTGTGTTTATCATCTTTATATTCCTTCTCTCAGTTTGCCTTTTTTCATCCCCTGCAAGGAACCAACTTCTAGTGTTGACTTTAGGACATATTCATGTGTGACCTCCGTAGACTAATCTCTGTAGTTTGAGACCGGCGTTTTGAGCAGCCCTTTTTCTGTTGTAGTCTTAGGCAGGGTGCCTGAACAGTTGTAACTCTTTGTTGGCAGTGCATTCTTTTATTTATATATTTGGTTTTTGTTTTTTAAATTTAAATTTTGGGCAGAATTTTGCCTTTTTGTTTTGAATCGTCCACATATTTCTGCCTTTTTTGGCTGCCGACTATGATTTTTTAGCTTCTTTTTCTTTTTCTTTTTCTTTTTTTTCCTTTCCTTTTCTTTTTGATATACAATCTTTTAATAGTTCAGTCTATTTTTGACATTGGAATATTTTACAATGAATCTAAGAATATTTTGAGAGGAAATGGCGTGTGTTTTCAGACATAATTGTTTCTGGATTTACTGTGGCTACCATATAAGGATCAGCCACTTTTTATTTTCTCAAAAAATCAACTTTCTGTTCAACAATACAGTACACTTGATCAAAATCCCTATTTTCTTTTCTGTCTGTTTCTCGATTTCAAGTTTTGCTTGGCGATTTGAGCAGAGAGATCGTGAGTGAAGCTCCATGTTTTGCACTCTTTATTGGACTAGTATAATCTTGTCTGTGTTTTTTTGGGGCTACGCTTATGAAGATCTGCTTCTTTTATGGAATCTGCATATGCTTCAAAGCTAGCTTCTTCAACCATTTGCTGGAACCTTAATTTGGTTACTCGTAACTTATAAAAAGGGATAGTTTCAAGATCACACCAACAACAATCGTAATCGAAACTCATCACTTCCTAAACTCCAGTGTCAAAATTTGGGGACATGTGCATAACCCACATGAATAATGGCATCGTAGCATATGGGTCAAAACAATGCCACGTGAAGTATGTGATGCGATCTGAGACTAAATATTCTCAATCACCCTACAAAAATAGTTGCAAGTTTTAGTTTATAAAATGGTTAGGTGAAAGTGTGTCAAAAAAAATAAGAGAGAAAAAAAAAAAAAAAAAGGAGGAACGAGCACAGTAAATTTGTGATTGTTAATTATAATTAATTGATTATTTAAAGCATTTTTAATTTTTTGCATTCTCTTTGTAGAACTCATTGGTTTTATCTTCAGATGGAAACAACCAAAATCAAGTTCTTCACAGTGACAAGAAGTTCGATTACACGGTGATAGCCTAAAAAACGAAAGTCGGCTAAAATTGAACTTACAGTTGGGCTAAGTTGCTAATTGAATTTTTCTCGGCTTTTCTGACGGGTAGAGCATGTGTGGGCGATGCAAATGGCGGAGAGAGGGAGGGAGGGGGGGGGGAGTAAGAGAACGTGGAAATAATTCAAAGAGGCTCAGAATTCTTCAGGCTTACGCTTACAATGAGCATAAAAATTATTTGAATTTTGGCTACAAGTAGAGAGCCTCACATGGGAGGTTGTATGCATGAAGGGAAGTCTAGTCCTTATTTATTATGGTTGCAGTTCTTATGCTGGCAAAGTGATAATAAATATAAGTACACCCGACTCCCCAACCTCCATTCTTCACCTTTAGAAATGGCAAAACTGGTTATTGTATTGGCTTTCTTGATACCATTCTTCTCTGTTCTCACTATCAATGTTAACGCATTTGCGCCTTCTGGATGGACCAAAGCTCACGCTACCTTTTATGGGGGAAGGGATGCCTCGGGAACTATGGGTATGCATCCAACTGTTCCATTCGAATTCAATCTTATTTTCGATTTATATACACATTCGAGTTGCAGAAACAGCCTGACTCGGTGAGCTGGAAAGGCCCTTTTTTATATGCTTCAAAAAGGTCTGAATCATTCAGTGTTTTACTGCAGGGGGAGCTTGCGGATATGGTAACTTGTATTCTACTGGTTATGGGACGAGAACGGCTGCCCTGAGCACTGCATTGTTCAACGATGGAGCTTCATGTGGACGGTGCTACAGAATCGTATGTGATCATGGAGCTGACCCCAGATGGTGCATCAAAGGGACTTCTGTGACCATTACCGCAACAAATTTCTGCCCTCCAAATTTCGCTCTTCCAAACGACAATGGAGGTTGGTGCAATCCTCCCCTCCAACATTTCGATATGGCCCAGCCTGCCTGGGAAAAGATCGGTATCTACAGGGGCGGAATCGTGCCTGTTCTGTTCCAGAGGTACCAACTGATTACAAATTTGCTTGTACGAGAGCTCTTTATATACTTTGGTTGATACTAATGCTTTTGTGGGGTTCAACAATTGCAACAGGGTTCCATGCAAGAAGCACGGTGGAGTCAGATTCACTGTTAATGGGAGGGACTATTTTGAGCTGGTGTTGATTAGCAATGTGGCAGGGGCTGGATCCATTCAATCTGTGTCCATCAAAGGCTCAAAAACAGACTGGATGGCAATGTCAAGGAACTGGGGAGCTAACTGGCAGTCCAATGCATATCTCAATGGCCAATCTTTGTCCTTCAGGGTCACAACTACCGATGGAGCCACCAGGGTATTTCCACACATTGTTCCAGTCAATTGGGCCTTTGGCCAGACCTTCTCCTGCGCAATGCAGTTCTGAATTTACCCCCCCCCCCAAAAAAAGGATATTTTAAAAAATTTGTATTATACATTAGAAATTAAAAATGCGAGTTTTTATTTATTTAGAAAATTACTTTTATTTTATATCTTACAAACTAAAATGATTTTTAAAAATGTGCCTAAAACATTATATTCACTTGAATTTCGTTATATTTATATTCTGTATACTTCATTATTTTTATAAAACAAGCAACTTAAAAAGTTCGGGCTTAAGTTGGCTTATAATTTTATTAGAGCAGCCTGCCTTATTTTTTCATCTCATCCTATGAGGTAATGCTGCCATAAGAACATGTACTTCTGACTGTAGAATTTGATGGCAACTAAGGCAGGTAGTACATTTTTTTTTCTTTTCCTATATATATATATATAGAGAGAGAGAGAGAGAGAGAGAGAGACATACTACTACTTAATAGTAACAAGTGCAATGAAACTTAATAGTAACAAGTGCAATGAATTGCACCTTAAAATTAGTTTTATTTATGTTGCTTTAGCAAATCCTGTAACAGTAATGCAAAGATCTCTGTTTTTATTTTTAAAGTGCTTCATTTCATTTGATCTCAGGAATTATGTTTTCTTGGTTGGTGTTGAATCTTCCATCTCAGATTGTGTTCCATTAGCTTGCACACCTTTTAATACTAATTTCAACACCTCATTGAATGCAATGTCTTTGCCAGTACACTGCTAGTGTAACTTCTAACAATTTGATGTAACAAATGGAATGCTGGCTATCTGCACAGATCAATCTGTTTGTTCGGACAAGAACCTAGGAAGAAGAAATGTAATAATTTCCATGTTGAAAGAGAAAAACAGGAGGAAGGGTAATTCCAAGACCTTTAGGGGGTCAAAAAAATTCATTCATTGTTTGAATAAAAGGCATTAGTTTTTAATTTCTACTAAAACATTTAATGGGACTCAACATCGATCCTGAGATTGGTTTTTTTTTTTTTGTTATAAGACACAATATTTTTCGATAGAGTTAATTATTTTTAAAAATTAACATTCACCTTAAAAGTAATATTATTTGAAAAAAAATAAAAAATATATATTTCTATTTTATAATTATATTTATATATGATTTTGAGCTATAAGATTGAGTAAAATAGGGTGATATCTCAGAAGAACAGGGCATTAATAACAGGAATCACTTTGGATTAATGAGGAATCCCTATGCCCAAAATCGACTGTTAAAGTCCTCAACACAACCTCTTATTTCTCAAACGTAAACCGAAAAACGACATCGTTTTTCGCTCTCGCGTCAAGCCTTATTGCAGCCCCTCCGCGGGGCGCTTGGTTCTCCAACCGACTCGACCGACGCCGCCGCGTCCCTCTGTCGTCATCGTCGCACTCTCTTTCCCCTCAGTCGCCACATCATTGGGCCGCGCCTCCTCCACCCCGATCATCTCTCTCCTTCACCTTCTCCTCTTCCTTCAGGTTATCCTCCACCGCCGCCGCTGCACTCTTATGCTACAAACCCTCACCGACAAGACGCGCCTCCCATTCCATTCCTCCTAGGCCAACCAGGTGATTTCAATTATCTCCATTTCTACTTGTTATGTGTGTGTGTGTGTGTGCTGTCTCTTATACACATCTAGATGTGTATAAGAGACAGGCATAAGAGTGCAGCGGCGGCGGTGGAGGATAACCTGAAGGACTGTCTCTTATACACATCTAGATGTGTATAAGAGACAGGTGTGTGTGTGTGTGTGTGTGTGGTTGAATTGCTTGATTCACCTTCCTCGGATGATAATCATGGCTGGGATTGCCAATTTTGTTCGATATTTCTGCTTTGTTTGCATGAAGTTATTGGCCCCAATAACTTTCTTTTTTCTGTTTTTTTTTTTAAATTTTAAATTTTAGGTCTGTTCTCTTTAATTTGATCTTGCAATTAACTGCGTAAGTCATTTTCTGGTGCTGTTAAGGAACTATTTCAATAGAGCTAGTAGCTAGGCTTTCATTATGAAACACATAATAGTATAAAGCTGACAAATTTCCTGAGATGAAGTGAATTTTGCAGGACATAGTAGGCTTGATTATGTTATTATTTTTTATTCTTTTATTTTTTAGGGTTGAAGTGTGACATTTTTCTTATTTTGATGTATGCTGAATATTTGATGTTGGCCTATTATTGTTCATATATTTTTTAATTAAATATGTGGTTTGATTTAGTGACCTACTGACCCTGTCTCTTGGTCGAGTCAATTCCTGGACCGGGTTTGATAACTATGGCAAAAACCCTAACCCAGGCAGAGAATAGGCAAGAGCACATAATGGGTAAGCTGAGAGACAATGTGCTTGAAAATCTGTTGGCTATGGAAAGATTTAAAAAGGTTAATCCAGTTGAGCTGAAGACCCACATTGAGAAGAGGCTGCATGAATTCTTCCTCAGTTTGCACACCCCAACACACCCGCCTTATGCCTCTGTAAGTAGCTCACTGTCCAATATGATTTTCTTTTTGGTTATTAATTTTTTAAAACAGTATGATTTCCTTTTAGGGCTTGCAACATTTGCTTTTGTTGTTTGGTTAATTCCTTGTTTTCGAATAGTTTTGCTTTGCTTATTTTTTTTTTCTGATAAAAATCTGTAAAGAATTGACAATTTTGAAGACACTGTATGGTTAATCCTTTCATTACCTTTGGAAGAAATTTTGGCTTTGATTTTTTAGTTATTAGTGGCAAAGGGGGTAATCTAAGAAAGTGGTTTTTTTTTTTCTTACTTTGGAGGGAATGGGGTTATTGCTTAATTTATGGAAGATGAAAATTGTTTTATGGTATTGAGGAACTAAAGTTTGTTGTTTAATTAGCCAAAATTTGATGGAAATAGCGCTTTTGGCAGAAGTGTTTTTTTTTTTTGTTTTTCCTTTCCTATATGGAATGGAATTTCAATTTCATTTTAAACTACCTGCAGAAAATGCCGAGCATCATTAGGGAGGAATTTTGTAGGGGAAAAAGTCTGCATTTTTTCCCTTTTTTTATCCCTTGTTCTTATTTACTCCTCTCATCCCCTTCTTTTTCCTGCTATTTTCTGCTTAATCATTCTCCTTTTCCTTTGCAGATGATTAGAATGGCAATTCTAGAGCTAAATGAGAAAGGGGGATCGAGTGAGGAGGCAATATCAGCCTTTATTAGAAGAGAATATAAAGGCTTGCCGTGGGGTCATGATAGTTTTTTAAGTCATTATTTGGGGAAGCTTTGTGGAAACCTTGATTTAGAGAAGTCAAATGATGGACGTTATATGCTTCCCATAAAAAATGGTGATTCTGGAAATATAATGAAGAGGGGTAGGAAGAGGCCACGATGTAAAGGTAGGCGGGGCAGAGATAAAGAGAGGAATGAGTCAGAGGAGCCAAGTATATTGGTTGAAGATGTGCTCCGGGAATCAAGTGACTCAGACAGGCAACAATTTGAAGTGACTGAAATTGGGGAGGCAAGTGGGCAACCAAAGAATGCTGAAGAACTCAGAAGAGAAAGGATTAACTGGATGGCAGAGCAAAACAAGGTGTCCAAAGAACAACACAAAGTGGAAATGCAACCAATAGAAGTGACTGAACAACGAATAGAGGTGCCACATCTTTTGCTTGTTCATAACGATGGATTTATATATATTTGCATATTTGGAATGATCTATTGCAATATATGCAACTTGTTTCTGGGGTCTAGCAATGTAAGAAAACAGAAAACTTGATGTTAATCATGGTGGTGTATTAAGCTTATGCCATTAAAGCTTTAAAAAGGCTGTATAATATGCCTATAGCAATTTGACTAACAAAAAGAAGATCCATGTGTTTGCTGGCATAATTGCCACATTAGAGATTGCTTTGAACCTATTTAGGGTGCACTTCATCATTGTCATGTGGCTTGTAATGAACATGTTTTTGGTGCTATTGTGCATCAAACTTTACAAATCTAAGTTCATTTTGAGCAATATGACAACAGAGTATAGCTCTGACAATGAAAATGAAGCTTGCACTGAATAGGGAAGATAATATGAGTAAGGTTATGTTATGCTTATCAACAGCATTGTATTCATTGTTGTTTGATTATCTATCAGATAACATCTTTTTTCTTGCTCCATCCTCGCCCTTGTCCTCAGGGCAATTATGATCATTCTGTATTTGTGATGGAAAGAAGAAAGGAATGCCTAGATGAGAACGATGGCAAGGAAATTCAAGACGAGAAGCAGCAACCACATATGCTGGAAGAGAATCCGGTGGGGGAACAAGGTCTGATGGAGAAACAAGAAGTTGATGCCAGTGTCCAGATATTGACCTCATGTTGTGATGACAAAGGTAATAATGGTGCAAACTCTAGGGTTCAATCTGAGGAGTCTTCCCTGCTTGTAATGGAAGCAGAAGAACATGACTTTTCAAAGCAGGAAGACCGGCCTCATACAAAACTCAGGCCTCAGAGGTCAGTCACCCAATTTTGTTCGTGTAAAATATCTGGTTCATCTGAATTACTTGAATATACAGAGCAACATCCCAAAATGTCTGGGACAGAAAGGCCTCCTCAGCGTCCTTATGAGCTGCGGCAGAAACCCAAGCGTCAAGGCCGGGGGAGGCCCCCTAAACTAAAGCCTCTTGAAGATGTGATTCCGGGTGCATGCATGCTCCCCAACAATAGGTATGACAATGAGGAACAGCAGCAACCAGAGGTTCAAGGCAGTGGAGCATGTCCCAGATCAAATCCAGAAGCAGATTCAATAATGGTACCATCAACTCAGTCAGCCTCAGATAGGAATCATGATGAGCAGCCCCAAAAGCAGCCACAGGTTCGACACCGAGGTAGACCTCCTAAACTGAAGACCCAAGAAGCCACGGCTACAACGCTGGATGCATCATTGCTAACATCCTGTCCGGAGCAGCAGCAACAGCAGGCACCACGACGTCGAGGAAGGCCTCCCAAGGAGAAGAAGTGCAGACTTTAGTACCAGGGACCAGTTGAAGTCACAGAACAGCCAGCATGATTTGTTTAACCATGAAATGTTTGAGTGTTGTGAGTATTGTTCACGGCAGCATTTGCAGCAGTTGTTGCAGTTAAAATAAACCACCTTTCTTTTCTCATCGTAGGATTGTCAACTTTCTTGCTAATGAATGGTTTGCTTCCAAATTTCTGGATTACATCAAAAGGAATAATGCGCTGAGGCTTGCTTGATTTACAAAGAACGAGTATTGGTTTATACAAAAAAGCCTCGCATGATCCTCCTTTCTCTTCACATTTTTCCTGAAAGCAACAGCTAACTGTATTACTGGGTTTTCTACAAAATATCAAAGTAAAAAAAACGATTATGTCCCTTTCTGTTAATTTATGGTTTTACCCAAAAAAAAAGATGAAAAAACATTTATTTTACTAAATACTATTTTATCAATTTTGACTGGTCCAGTTTATGGAGAAAAGACAAGTCTATGACTTGACCTTGTCAGATGTGCCCCTTGAGCTTAATGTAATGGGACATTCTCATCCTTGTATTTTGTGGTGTACGTTGAACTTTGAAGAGGAAGTTTGGTGAGGAATTTAAATTTTCTTATTAAACTTTTTTTTGCCAAAAAAAAAAAAACAATAAACAATAAAAGAAATTTTGGTTTTGAAATTTTCAGGTCAAGAAAATGTGGTTTGTCATACTTATCCAAATTCCTCCATTAGGGCAAGGGAGGAACTTGGATAAGTATCCATGATTTGTCTGGTAACAGAGAATTCGATTCTGCCAACGACATTTCCATAGTTGTTTCGTAATTCAGACTTATTCATGATTTATACAAAGTGCCAAAAGAGGTCATGACCCACAAAGAAATATATTGAAATTTTCATATGTTCTCTGTTTTGCTATCAAGACTCTTCCAAAAGGAACAAATATTTCCCGGCTAGACATAGACAAAACTACAAAAAGGGTGTCAATTCCAATGCCATGCGACTCCAATTTCAAGATGATTTTTTTTTCTTTTGAGTTAAAAATTCATTAATTCTACCCGTATTTTTTGTTTAAACATTGTCAAAAGCATTTTAGTTTGGTGTTAAAAAATCGTACTTTAGTTTTCTAATTAATTCTCATGTAAGAGCAAAAGTAGCCATTAAAAAAAAAAAACATATTCGCGCATATATATCAGATGCCACTCACATTCTCTTAGAAATCCAAGTATCCCAAAATAAGAAGAAAAAAAACGTTAAACTAAAAATGATATTCATACATAACTTTTAATTTTTTTTTATAGCATCAACATGTTATTGTGGTTTTTAATTAATTGTGACAAATCAGATTTCAACTCAACAACTTTAATTTTATAAATAACTCTTTTGTTTAAATAAATTTATAAATATATTTTTTTAAAAAATAAAATTTTAAATCACTTTATTTTTATATATTAAAATTAATTTTTAATTTTTATAACTTTATTAAATTTTTTCTTTAACTTCTTTCGTAAAAAAAAAATCTATTATTTAATAAGGATTAGATTCAATATATCTACGTGTCTTTATTTAATATATTAATTATTATATTTATAGATTTGTTGTATTATTTAAATTTAATGTTTTTTATAGATATTATTAAATTAAAAAAATATTTTAATTTTAATATTAAATATATTACTAATAATTTATTTTTATAAAAAAAATTAATAACAAAAAAAACGTTTCGAACCCAAAATCATTGTGAAGAATGACAAGGTGAATCACAAACTAAGCTTTGATTAAAAAAAAAAGAAAGAAAATCAGTCACCTTCTCTTACCAATTCCACCGGTTCTGTACACTCTTTTCAAAAGCTCCGTAAACGTAGGGGATAAGACAGGGCACTTTTTTCGAGGTGCCGTGGCTGTCTTTCCATTTAACAGTGTCTTACCGAACAATAAATGAAATAAAGCAACAGTCGTCCTCCTCTTGCCAGAGCTTGTCTGGTGGAGTGTCTATCTGGGTCCTTTTGACTTCCTTGATGACCAGCCCCACCCTCCGTCAACTCCATCAGCATGCCACGCAACATGCAAATGTAATAAAAGATCGCAATATCCTCCCCGACGGTGAATTTTAGTTTCATGTATAAAAGCTCGAACACGTTACATTATACCCCCATCATCATTATAATAATAATAATAATAATAATAATAATAATAATAATAATAATAATGAAAAAGTTTGACTGTATCTCTTTTAAAAATAATAATTTATTATAAAAATATTTTATTAATTTTTGAGATTTGTTAATTAATGTAACTTAATAATTAAAGATTTGTTAAGAGTTATTATTATTTAAATTATAAATTTTTTTAATAAAAAATTAAATTAAAATTAAAATTTAATAATTATTGTAATTAAATACTTAAGAGATCTATTAATAGTTATTATTATTGATATGATATAAGTTATTTTTATGAAATAAATTAAATTAAATTAATATATTAACAACTAATTTTGAATAAAATTTATAAAGATGATCCCTATTATTTTTAAAATATATATTTTAATAAAAATAAGTGAAAAAAAATGTGTAATATTCATATTTTTAAAAAAATTAAGGGCATTTTCAAAATATTGTAAAAATTATTTTATCTTTCTTCCAGTTTCTCGCCAATTCGGCGAAAAAGATTTTGGTGGACTAATAGAAAAATTTTCCTTCAACGTTTTGTTTGGATGGTAGGAAAAAGATAAAAAGAAAGAATGTACGGAGAATAAGAGAGAATAGGGAGAAGGATTTTTCGTGGTTTGAGTTCTGGTTGGGAGAGAAGATACTGAGAAAAAGCTTTTGTGTGGTGGGCCTATGAAAATATTTTCACACGGTTTCGGTGAGAAAAAGCTGAGAAAATGGGAGCAGATGGACGACTCCCCGCAAGAGACAGAACGTAGACCATTGTCTCTGGTAGCGTTTTAATCTAATTTATTTTGGGTTTTCAAAAATCCAAAAGAAAGGAAAAAAAAAAAAGAAGTGTTTTTAAAAGGTTCATTTGATTATGGCTATTTTTTTATATACAAGTTTTAGAAAAAAATAATTATTGATTATTAATTATAAGTAAATTAATAAAATAAATTTTATCTAAAAATATAAATTATTATTATTTTACATTTCAAAACCAAACAAAGTGTTGCCCATTTCTGACCACATCTGGTTGAAAACTTCAAAAATCTACTCTTTGTCGGTCTGTCACGAGTCACTACCACACGAATATCAACCACACGTACACACAAACAACACACGTGCATGCCCCACCTCTTCAAGCTCCCACAAACCACATCTACACATTAAATATGCTTTGAATTGGAAACCCCCCTTAAAGCATAGATTTTTTAATACGAGACACGAGTTCATGTTCCACGAATCTCCCAGTTGCCGTTCCCTCACCTCCCGCGTCCGTCAGCTTTCCCGTCTTGTTGTGGTCTTCCCGACTGTAAGGTAGACATTTCTGTTTTCTATTTTTCAGAGTCTTCTTGGGCTTTAATAACTCTTCTATTCTTCCCAGTAACATGTTAATTGGGTTAATCTACCTTAAAGATTTGAACTTGAGGCCTGCGCCTGATGTGCTTTCACTGATACAATCTCGGGGCTTTTTTTTTTTTTTGGTTCATTTCTTCTTTATGCTGATTTGGGTTTTGATATTTTGTTCTTTGGTTGGAAAAAAAAATAAAATTGGAACTTTAGACCATGCTTGACAAGGAATTCTTCACGGAGTACGGCGAGGCAAGCCAGTACGAGATACAGGAGGTGGTGGGGAAGGGAAGCTATGGCGTGGTTGCATCAGCAATAGACACTCACACTGGAGAGAGAGTTGCCATTAAGAAGATGAACAATATATTTGAGCATGTCTCTGACGCCACACGCATTCTCCGCGAGATCAAGCTGCTCAGGCTGCTTCGTCACCCGGACATTGTGGAGATCAAGCACATCATGCTTCCCCCTTCCCCCAGAGAGTTCAAGGACATTTATGTGGTGTTTGAGTTGATGGAATCTGATCTCCATCAAGTTATTAGGCTGAATGATGATCTTTGCCCCGAGCACCACCAGTACTTCCTCTACCAGCTGCTTAGAGCCCTCAAATATATTCACTCGGGTAATCAAGTTTTTGGGCCTTTTTTATTTGATTTTATGTGAATATTGTGAAGTGGATTTTTGTGATTAATTCTTGGGTTGTGTTGTTTTTGGCAGCTAATGTGTTCCATCGAGATTTGAAGCCGAAAAATATTCTTGCCAATGCGGACTGCAAGCTGAAGCTGTGTGATTTTGGGCTAGCTCGTGTGTCATTTAGTAATGCCCCTTCTGCTATTTTTTGGACTGTATGTGTCTTCTTGGTGCAGTATAGTTTGCAATTTTCCATTAGTTGTTTTTGAGGCAAATTTTGAATGCTAGTTAGATTGGTATACATTTGCTAACCAATACCTTCATTGTCTAGGATTATGTGGCGACTCGATGGTACCGTGCGCCTGAACTCTGTGGTTCTTTTTCCTCCAAGGCATGTTTAATGCATGTCTACATGTAATATATGCTCTGAAAATGATTAGCTTATGTGCACTGTTTTTGGTAGCCAGGTCCTGAATTTGGTGTTTTGGGTTTCTTTCTTTTTGTTTTTTTTTTCTTTTTTGGTTATTTTCTCCTAATCAAATTTACTTACGATTTCATCCAAAATGAAAGCTATATTCTGTGCAATCAAACCCTGTGAAATATTTTAGACATTCCTTTCCCGCAACTTGTTTTTATTGCTGGTATTTGTGTCATTATAAACTGATGTGAACTACTTCAAGTAGTCAATATGATCTGGAATGCGTAGTTGTTGAACGTTTAAATTCCTACTCTTTTTTGGAAACTAATACTAACAGACTCCATTAGATATGCCAGGTTATAGCTTTTGATCTGTTATTGACTCATGGCTGTGGTGTTTTGTTGCTCCATTTCTGCATTGCAGTTTTGGTTGCAAGTTTAATAAGTTAGCCAGATTGGTACCCAGGAAACTATTTCTTCTTGTCATTTGAGTGGGTTCTGTTGACCATCCCTAGACTCCTTGGCCCAGTACTATTGTTTATGCTTGTATCCTGTCATTGTGAGAGTTCCAAAGAATATGGAACTCCTCTTTTTATTAGCGGTGATTTTTTTTTTTTTTGTGGCAAGTCCCTTATCTTCCTTCATTTTTAATATTACCACTTTGCTTTGGGCTTATTAAATGTAATCTTTTTGCAATAAGTGCTTACTAGAGTTGTAAATACCAGTAAAAGAAGGGTTTTTCAATTGATATGAAAACAAAGTTTTTCATATACAAAAATTAAATTCATGACCAAGTAACTCTTGACATGTTTTTGAAAATTTTTATTCCTCAATATTTGTGCAAAAACGACTTCCTTTCCTCTTTTCCTTCAGTGGCTGTAAACTTTGCATCGAACGATGCTTGTTATTCTCTAAATTCTTTGGCATCAGACTGAACTTTTAACGCTTCTGATTGTAAGAGCGCCTTTTAAGTGTGTGGGTCGTTTGGCCATTCTGTATTTCTCTTAACTAACAATTATATTAGTATTATGGGGGACTACCAGTTTGTAGATTCTCTAATTCTTCTGCAAATGCTTTTTCTTAAATTTAACATTGGTAACCTTTTGTTCAGCTAAAATGCTATCTAGATTCAGACCTTTGCCTAGATTAAGCTTGGGCCTTTATTGCCAGTTATTTTGTCATATTGCATGATCATGGTCTACTAGTTTCCTTGGCTGCATGGTACTTGAGAAATTTTAATGAGAGATCGACTGGAGATCCCATTGTGTGATTGTTTGAGTTTGCTTAATCTCCTCTGCCCTTTTTGGCTGTTCAGTGTGAAATGATGGCAACATAGGACAGAAATTTTTTCTTTTTCATTTTTTTCAATTGTTGTTATTCCAGCTTTTATTGTTTTTGGTTGGCATACCTAAAATTCAGGTATGTATTTTACACCAAGTAGTTTGTGTTTGTTTCTTTAGGATTCAGTAATCTGTATTGCATTAGCTACTCTAATGTAAATACTAATACATCTTATTGGATTTGTGTTCTGCAGTACACTCCTGCCATTGACATTTGGAGCATAGGCTGTATATTTGCAGAACTGCTGATGGGCAAGCCTTTGTTTCCTGGAAAAAATGTGGTGCATGAATTGGATCTGATAACTGATTTGCTTGGCACTCCTCCTCCTGAAACTGTTGCACGGGTTGGTAACATTTTCATTCTGTTATGCCATTTGAATGTCTTGCCATGGTTTTACGATGGGTGTTTTTGTAACTTAAAAAGTAACAGAACTCCATATGAATGGTTATGCACTCAATTCCCAAAATTTGATTTGCTCCTGATACCTGCAGATTGGAAATGAAAAGGCAAAAAAGTATTTGAGTAGCATGTGGAAAAAGAAGCCAATTCCATTCTCAGAAAAAATTCCAAATGCAGACCCATTAGCTTTGCATTTACTTGAGCGTTTGCTTGCATTTGATCCTAAAGATCGTCCATCTGCTGAAGAGGTCAGCTTTATTAAAATAATAGTCTTATGTTTCCATCCACACCATTTTGGAGCATAAATATGGGCCTTTTTGTTGCAAAAATTCAGTCATTTTTTCCTTCCTAATAAGGGTTCTTTGGCTTTTATCTGCAGGCATTAGCTGATCCATACTTTGATAGTCTGGCAGACAGGGAACATGAAACATCAAGACCACCCATTTCAAAATTTGAGTTTGAATTTGAGAGGAGAAAATTGTCTAAAGATGATGTAAGAGAGCTAATTTATAGAGAGGTATGGACATGCTCAATTGATGCTTGATTTTGCTCATCTTGATGGTATCTTCCTTTGTGATTAATCTAATTTTAATGTCAAACAGATTTTGGAGTATCATCCTGAGATGCTGAAAGAGTACCTCCGTGGCACAGATCACACCCACTTTGTGTACCCAAGGTTAGTCTCAATGTTCAAATTGCCCTTTTTCACAGTTGAAAGGGAAAAGGGAAAGTGGAAGAAAAGAAATCATTCTGAAGTTCCAAAAGATGTTGCTAGAACTTTTCTTTTTCTTTTGTTATTTTTCTAATGGTGGAACAATGACATTGTTTGTATACACAGATGAGCCATTATTTAGCCATGCAATGTCAAGCCAGCCTATTGTGATATTATGCAACATTGAACTTTCAACAGACATGTAATTTATAATGTAACAGGAACTTTTACTTTAATACACTAACTTTTGCTACATGTGCTTTATAACTTTACCATATCAAAATGGTGTGTGTTCTCCTCTTGTGTCTTTAGGTAGTGTCATTGCCTATTAACTTGTTTGAATTTTATGCCAGTGGACTTGATCGATATAAGGAACAATTTGCGCATCTTGAGGAGGAAGATGATGGAAGTGAGAGAAATAGTCCCTTCCACAGGAAGCATGCCACCTCCTTGCCTAGGTGAGGGTCGGGTTTTTTTTTTTATTTAGTTGTTTTGTTTCTCCAGTTTTACCTCAAAGAACCTTTGTGTTTGTTTTTCCCTGCCTTAAGTCCTTTCCTTTTGACAGGGAGAGAGTCTGCACAACAGATGAATCTGATAATGATGAGAAAGGTAATGCTGCTTCTTTTGCTGATGCAACTGTGCAGAGCCCTCCAAAGGCACAGGCGGCTGAGGAACTGAAATCTGCTAACAGAAATGCAATAGCTATGCAGAACAGCCCTACTAAGCCCAAGTGTAGCACTCGTAACCTGATGAGGAGTGACAGTGTTGTTTCTGGGTGTATTGGTCTGATTGGAAATGAGCGCAAGGTGCAGGCTGTCTAATTTATGTTCTGGGGTTTGTGGAGAGTGGTGGTTCAAGAATAAATTAGCTGAGCTTGCTGCCACAGGTGTTAGTATATGGACTTTGCACTGTCGCTCCTTGTATTGTAGACTGCTATGTACACTCTTGGTTCTTGCATTCTCACTTACACTGTGAAATGCAGCTTCAATATTGGGGCATTAGCAATGTCCTACGTTCGATGATGACGACAAAGAAAAAAACCATTCCTCCTTTATGTTGTTGTGTAATGTTCGCCTATTCAGCTTCGTGATAGAATACTGTTGCATGGTCTCTCCTTGTATTGGCTTTGCTGCCATTACCTTTGGTGCTTGCATTCTCATGTAAAATGTGAGATGCGGCTCTGAAAACTCGGCGCAAGAACAATGTCCTTTTTTTTCCTTGATGAACAATGATGCTTCATGTGCAACATTAATAAGGGCCATGTTGAAATGGATCAATTTGTTTTATTATGCTAGTCGATTCCAGAGTCTTGAAGAAGTTGAGGGCCTGCTTTTAAGATTCAACTATAAGTGCATGAGACCAAAAAAGATCAGAAGTGGCCACGCTGATCGTCTAGCCCTGTAACTTTTGAAACCGACCCGAAACGGATAAACTGCTCAATTCAATTAAACTAATCTTCCACCTGCTTTGGTTGGTCGGTGACGGGTATGTTCTTTTGCCAAGTCTCGGCAACAATTGGGCCCTGCATTAACCCACACTAACCAAACTGTTGAACAGTCCTAGCGAAACTCATAGGACCATATCTAGTTGTCCATATAACTCTGTTAGCATGGACAATTGCTCGTTACTACGCTAAGCCGTGGCACAACCTAGCAATAGTATTCTTCTTTTGTCATCCTTGAGTAGGACAAAATCTTCACGCATATATAGCGAATTGCTCAACAATAATAAAACTTGGTTTATAGGTTGTGCATGCAAACTGGAAAATTACACATAAAGATAACGATATCATATCCTTTATGAATTAAAAGATTGGTATTTTACCTGGTATATTCTTTACATTAGAGGGGATAAACCAAACTTAATATCCATATAAATATCTCTTCAAGCCGATAGTCTAAGCTAAGTGATGTATGAAACTGGATATTCACATCAACAAATGTATCTGGCATTTGACAGCATTATCTGCTAAATGAAGCAGTTGATACAGGCTGTATGAAACAGAAACAGCATTCTAAACAATCTTCCAACAAAACAAAACTTTTAATGGTTCTATGTAAGCTGATGACATAGATGCTGCCACAAGTTCAGCTTCATGATTGCAATGCTAAAAGTATTCCTCTCATTTATCTGGCAGCAGAGTAGCACTTCCATTCTACCCACTTCCATCAAGTTGTCCATGAGAAAGAAGGTGTGCCATATATTGCTGCAAGAACACAGATGCACAAGATCAGAGAGCAGAGGGGAAAAAGAAATGATTATCAAAACAAATGGATAAGACTCAATCTTTAAAGTGGTCATTCATGAAACTTGATGGACAATGAGTGTAAGTGCATGGGTGCGTGCCTGTTAAAATATCAAAACACATTTCCAAATTAGAGAACAGCCGATGGTCAATTATAAAAAGTTTCATATCTTACTGAATGATATGCATATGGAGATTTCCCTTGGCGTTCAAAATGCTTAGCCATGATCTGGAACTCAATTGGACTCCAATCCTCAGATTCAAAGCAGTTTGCAAGAGCAGCTTTATATAACTGCAAAAATCTTAACAAACCATCTCAAAAGACCAAACATAAACAACTAAACATCAAACAAACGTTAAAACACATGGTTTAAAAAAATGCACAGAAGAACAAACATTGCTTACAGACCCTAGTCGTGTCCGATAGAAGCTCAGTTCCAGCAGGGTAAGACGCATAGAATTGGTCAGCTTTAGAATACCCCGCTCGAGTTCTGTAGCACAAAAAGAATTGAAATTTCAGCAAATCAGATAATATTTGAATAAGGACCCAAATGCTCAACAGTTCCAGATGGCCCCAACAACAACCAGAAGAATCAAAGAAAAGATGGAAAACCAAAAACCCCACCAAAAATAAAATGCAAAACATTAAACCCTACAAAGAAAAGAGATCCATAATGAAGTTCAAACAGAGTATTGGTCAGCTTTAGAATACCCAGCTCGAGTTCTACAGACAAAAATCATAGAAGTTTCATCAAAAAAAAAAAAACAGAAAGAATAACGATCCCAACACTGACAGAAGGGTCAGTTCCAGATGACCCCAACAACAATCAGAACAATCAAAGAAAAGACGGAAAACCATAAACCCCAAACCAAAAATAAAGTGCAAAACACTAAACCCAACAAAGAAAAGAGACCCAAAAAATGAAGTGGAAAAACGGAAAAACAGAACAGAGCAGCAAGCAAGGGATGTGAAAAATTTGGGACTCACGTATTGTTAGTGTAGAAATAGGTGAGGAGCGTAACAAAGCAGTAGAACCCTGTGTAGGACACGATTCTCCGAAACTTTTGAATCCTTACTATATCTTTGAAATCTTCGTATGCATCGTAGAGTTTCATCATGACTAAACAAGGCAGGACGCCTAGCTGCACCTGAAATCTAAAGTTAGAGTCACTGCGACGTTTCGTCGAACAGCTTGCGTTAAGTAAGCACGACCATAAGCAGGACAAGGCCCATACAAGAGGGCTTGTGTGTGACACTTAATTTGTAATAAATAAATTAAAACAACAACAACAACCACATCAACGTACGACTTGAAGCGTTGTAAGCCCAAATTAAAACCTGAAACTTCATTATTCATATTTGCAATGTAACCCTCCAATATTTTTTTCTTTGTTGATTAAGTCCCATATCATTAGAGTTGAATTTTGATTTTAATAACAGTTGTTGATTAAAGTTTTTAATGTATTCATCTGGAATATAAAGTGAGGGAGAAAAAAAAAAAGAAAAATTATAAAAAAGGAATTTATTTATATTTGAAAAATATTTAAATAATATGTAAGAAAAATATGTTAATTTCCTTTTCTTTCCTCACTTACCAAACCTATTGCTTATTAATCCTCAACGTAATTTATGAAATTATCAATTTATTTATAATAACTCTTTAATTAATATTTATTAATTTTAGTATAAATATAACAAAAAAAATTATAATAAATATTATTTTTTTCTTATTATTTATTTAGAATAAAAACTTTTTAAATTTTCTTTCTTCGTACTACCATTTTATAATTTTTTTTTCTTTTATTTCAATTTTTATTCTCTTATTTTCCCCCCTCCTATTTTTCTTTCTATCCAAACAAATTGGCTCAAAGCAAAAGTGGTAAAACGGCCTGTCGTCCACGGTCTTCCGCCTGCCCACACACACTCACGCGCACGTTTTCCCGGAATGTCCGGCTCATACTGTAGAGGGTCTTCGACTTCATGGCGCTGACTCTGTCAGTTTTGCAATCCTGTGGCCTTGTAAGCTTAGAATTATAGTGTTATTCTGCTTATTTTATAGCGTTGTTGATTTTTGTATAACTTCTAGTGTTAATGATCTTAGTGTTGCTGAGTTACTCAGGAAGCTAGTTTGAACTTTGGAGCTGTTGCCAATTTGTTTATTAGGTTTGTGTATTGTGCGTGGTATTGTTCGCCTTATGTCGTGAACCCCTTTTGCTGATTCCAATGGAAGTTGTTATTCTGCTTTTTGCTCACCATTTTGGTTGTTTTTCTGAGTTGGGTGTACCTTGTGAAACCCGGTTAAACCGTCTCCTATGACTCATTTGGGTCATCTAACTTGTCATTGTTATCTTGGTTACCAGTACCCGCATTTCCTTTTATAAAGGCTTTTACTTCATTATATTGTGTTTAAAATTTCATCTACCTGAAATATTGCGTTACAGTGTTGCAGTGGGAAGCAACTGAGGTGTGGAATTGTCTTTAAAGCCAAGAGAGGATATCAGAACTATTTGGGTAGAAAAATGAGGTATTGAGGCATTCACTTTTTCTTTTCTCACATTCTGAAGGAAACATGTTTTTTGTTGTGTTAAGTTGCTTTCACTGGTTGCAGGTTTAATAATGTCCTCTTTAAAATATTAACATTGTGTTCCCGATCAAAGCATAAATTTGCAGAGAAGCTGTTGGAAGTAAATAATTATGATGTAACCAGCATCTCAAACCAGTCAAAGCTGCCGAATAGGGTAAATATATGTGCATTTGATGTTTGCATGAGTGCTGCATTGCTCTGCTGTGTCTGCATGGGGGGAAATAGAGGGTTGTTGGCTGTTTGTTATATATTTGTCTAGTTGTTTTGAATACATTTCTTGCCATGAGGAACTTTCCAAGAAGATGTGTACCATGTAAGCTTATAACCAGGGATTAGTGACCCATGCTTGTGATAGTTGATGGCTAAGATGTGCTTTGGTAAAGTAAAACACAACAGGAGACATAACTCAATAATAAACTCTTATCCACAACCAAAATGGATTTAGTAAACTCACAGTTTTGGTATTGGAACTTGCATAAGATCATCTTTGCTCTATAGCATGCTTACGTGTGATATTCCATGGGTGTTAGTTACCATGGTCAAATGATCTGCTAGGTAGTTGCACAAAGCAATATGATTAGAGCTTCATATGTGTGGTCTAGTTTTAGCTTTTCAGTCTGCATGTTTCTTAGTTTGCAATTTTGTATCTTGTAGGTATCAATGCTGATGGGTTATGATGGTTTTGATGATTTAATAGAAAATGAAAATGCTGGATTGCAATTTGGTGAAAATTTCAAAGATGCTGCAGATGATTTTGATCTTTCTTTGGCGTGTAAAAGGTTTCCCTCCATTGTCTTGGGTAGTTCTCCTCCTGTGGAACTGTATAATGACTCTATGAGTTGCTCCCAATTGAAGAGTATTTTGGCAGCTGAAGTTTACGAAGGATATATCCAGGATACTTTGGATTTGGAATGGGCAGGTCCTGATATTCCTTGTGAAAAATGGCCATCTGTGCACACCCTTTCAGGTGTAAACTCTTCCATAGCTGAAGAATTCAAAGATCGAAATTTGTCCATAATGAGAAAATCAGGTGGCGAAAATGCATACACATTAAAAGAAAGGAAAGAAGCAAATGCATCTAGTTTGCCGGTACACTTTCAGGAAATGACTTTAGAAACTGAGGAAAAATCATACCATGATGTTAGCATTGAGGAATCTTATTCCGAAGCTGGGCCTGAATCACAAATATTAGATGCTGCATTTCTTGACAGGTCAATCAGTTGCATACCTGGATTAAGTAAAAGGCAATGTCGTCAGCTGGAAAACTGTGGCTTTCATACGGTGGGTCTATTGGAGATTAAATGAAAAGCAAAGACCTTTTAAGTCCTTATACTAGAAAGAAGGCATGGGTTCAAATTGTACTTGTTGTTTCCATGCAGTTACGGAAACTGCTGCACCATTTTCCTCGAACCTATGCTGATTTGCAGAATTTACTTGTTGGAATTGATGATGGACAGTACTTGATTTCTGTTGGGAAAGTTTTATCTTCCAGGTACTTACATATTGTTTGCAGCAAGTTACATAGATTTCTTATTTGTTGAAGGAAGACAACTTTTGGAAGGCCATACTGTTACTTTAGAAGGCCATACTGTTACTTTAGTTTTTCATTTTGTACTGTCTTGTTTTCTTTCTTGGATGTGTTGCTTAATATTATCTATTAGGCGAGGTTGAACAAAAGTAACCTGACATGGTAAAGCCTGTGGAGTCAATACAAGGTGCATACAAATTAGCAGAATACTGATGTTTTCCAAAACACTAATTTGCACTGAGAATTGAATGATGAAGCTAATTGGTTGTTGGTGGGCATTAAAAATTTCTGAACATAGCAGGTGACAATACATGTTCATTTTGTTCCCAGTGAAAGCAAGGGGTGGGGACACTGCTAGCCTTTCTCAGACTTGAATTCCCAAGATAGGGGAGAATTAACAGGTGTATTTTTGATTGCAGATCAGGCCCCCAGCTTGTGTTGCATTTCAGAGGAGTTGTGACCGCTTTATCACTAGTGAATTTTTTTATGCACCTTTATTCTGGATGCATGAGTAAAAGTATCAGTTTTCTTTGTTATAATCTCATCTCTTCACACCTCTGATATGTTCATATGTGCACATGAATAGACTTATTTATTCATTAATATATAAACTGTGAATATCTATATGCATGTATGTGCGATAGAAAGTTTGCGTGTTGGTGTGATGCTATCTACCTTCTCTTGCAGGGGAGTTAGAGCCCGTTCTTCATTTGCATTTCTTGATGTTGTTGTGGGCTGTGAAATTGAAGATAATGGATCTCAGGATATAGGGGTTGGTAAGAATGATTATGGTAGAGAAAAGAGAGTCATTTATTTGCATCTGAAGAGATTTTTTTCTGGCACTCGTTTTACCAGTCAACCTTTCCTTAGATGCCTTGAGGAGAAGTATAAACCAGGAGAGCTAGTTTGTGTCAGTGGTAAGGTGAGTTGGTTTTTCTCATAGTGGTTGGTTTCTGTCCTTTGTATCAGATGCATGTTTGATTGTTTTCTTGTTGCTCATTGCTAGGATGATAGTATGAGCAACAATGAATATATTGCAAATAACACATCCATATTTAGTTAAGTTCTTTCTTTTTGGGCTGGGTGATTCCATGGAGTTCCTGCTTTGTATGACATTGTAATGATACCTATCAAGGAGGGATGTTGTTGCCTTTGTTTTCTTGTAGAAGAAATTTGTTTTTGTTTTTTGCCCTGTCAAGATACTTTTCAACAATTCCTTGTGAAATAATTATTGTTGAATCTCAAATAATTATTGTGATGCATACTGCACCTGTGGGTTTCTAATGGCTTAGACAGTGTGTTTACTTGTGAAATATTGTTCATTTCTCCTCAAATATTTCCTCCCAAAAAAAAAAAGGACAGATAGTTATTGAGAACAAGAACTTTTTCTCAGAAACATTGTTTCCCAAGTGTCTGGCCTTTGGAAGGCCTTTCATTTTTTGATCCCAGTCCTTAATACACTCAATTTCTAGAAAATGAGATCAGATTTTCATTTTCTGAAGCATGTTCCTGTCTTTCTAGTCTAGGAAATTATTATAATGGAAGATGAAATGATCCATATATTAAGGACTGGGAATATTTTGTGCAATATGTTTTTGAAGGAGTGAATTGCATAACTCAGTTGTGACCCAAATATGTAAATTTTTTTTTCTCAAAGTAAATGCACTTAATACATGGTGATACATCCTTGAATCATGTATTGTGCTAGCTAACCGTTGATCTCAGGTGCTACATTTACCCCTGAAGGTTTTGTTTAAGATTTCATAGGACATAATGGACTTTTGTCTAGCCAAGTAAAAGCCCAAGAAAAAAAAAAAAGAATGGCTTTTTTGTATTTCGGGGGCAATTCTTCTAGGGGAGGAAATATTGCTGCTAGTTTGTCTGCACTTAAGAGGTTAAGTGGGAAGGGCAAGAGAACCAGGAATTTTATTGTTGTGGATTCAACTTTCTGATGTGTCTAGAGTGCTGAAAACTTGAAATCTTCTTTGCTCTCAGTAGTTGAGGTTTTGGTATTAGTCATGTTTAAATTGGCAAAAGGAGGAGCCCTGCAGGGAGCTGTTCATTTTCCTTCTCTCTAACCATGGACCTTTAAAACTTGAAAAGTTCCTTTTTTTTTTTTTTAATTGTTTGCTTCCTTTTTTTTCTTCTTGTTTCAGGATGTTGTCCCTTGTCCCCATCCATTTATGGGTATACTTTTTTCTCTCTTTGTTTTCCACTAAAAGGTAGAATTTGCTCCCTGTTTAATGAATTGTTTATGGCAAGAGTGAAGAGCTAACTGAGCCTGAAGCACATTATTTATGCCTCAAATAGTGATCATATTTCAATTCATAGGTTGTCAACTACCAGATGTTCTCACACATGGTTTACTTTTTTAACTCTATGACATAAAAACATTTTTTAGGTAGCACATATTTCGGTGGCAGCTCCAGTCATGTAGATGTAAGAAACTTGAAATTGTATTTTGTGAGTGCTAGTTGGTTAGTAGAATTGGCAACGACCAAAGTGGTCAAAAATTTTATATCTAAATGAGGTTTGGCCGATACTTCTACATTTAAATGAGCTATAGTTTCACTATATACAACTATTTTTCAAGAGGCAATTGTTTTTTTTATCGATCCTTGGTTTTTCTTTTGCTCTTTTTTTTTTCTTTTTCTTTTCTTTTTTTTTTTTTTTTTGGTTTTTGGTAACATATCAAGAGTAGATACCTGATTATTGTTCTGCAATGTAGGTCAGAGGTATGCACACCAAAGATCACTATGAAATTAGGGACTACAATATTGATGTGGTAAAAGATGGAGATTCCTCTCTTCATGCAGAAAGCAAGCCATATCCTATATACCCATCAAAGGGAGGCCTAAGTCCTGATTTTCTCAGAAATGTTATTGCAAGGTTCGTGTTTCACACACTCACACACACATATATATTAATGAAAATTCCTTTTCCCTTTAAGATCAAGCTAGTGAACAATTTGGCTCATTGCAATTAAAAACTGGTTTGGGGTGTGTCATACTTGATGGTTAAGGTCATATTTCATGTCCCTGGATTTCATGACCCAAAGTTTTGACTGTAAGAGTGTATTATCTTTTTCTAGAGTGTGCATAATATTTATGAGACTAGTTGTTTGATAGCTGAATAGAGGACTTAATTGAATTGATGTTAAAGCTTGCATCTGCTGAAGGGTGGATTCAAATAAAAAAGAACATTATTTGTGAAGAATAGGGTAAGGCATCCTCTTTCTCTAGTTATAAAAAGGGAGATGTACCATGCCCAAAAGTAACCTATGCTATTGTATTATCTGAACACAAATATGAACTTGTGCATTTCCCTTGAGGGAAGGGGGTTGATTGATGCAGCCGAAATTAAAGTCATCATTGTGAGGTCATAACTTCTAAATATGCATTTACAAACAATAATGTAGATGATCTTTTATTCTTTCAGGGCTGTGCAGGTCTTGTCCTGTGGTGTCGATCCCATTCCAAGAGAAATTGCTCAGGACTTTGGACTTTTACATCTCTCCGTGATGTAAGGAAATGTTTTATTAATTTGAATTTATCGATTTGTACTAATACAGTGTTAATATTCTTAGTGACCTGATTTTTTTAAATGCCTTAGTAGTGGTTGCTTCCTAGTTGTATATGCAGATAGTATGAGTTTCATGATGAAGAATCCTGGCTAGTCTTGTATGATCAAGTATGAAAGATTACTGATAATAAAATGATTAAAGTGGCTACTACATGCAAAATCACAAAAATGTTGAGACTATATTTCAGTTATACCTCTCAACTGATCAAAGTGGATGCAATGTTTGATGCATTTTTATAAATAACAACAGGTCTCTATTCCAAAAATATATTATTTAGATATTTGCCATTATCAAATGCACTTCAAATCTGCTGGGTTGTGATCAGATGGTCTTTGCTTCAAAATTGAGGTGGCAGTCTAAAATCTGGGAATGCACTCTCTTTCTCTGTCAGTCCCTGCAACAACCCCATTTTGAAGAAAAATATTGCATGTACGCACACGCATACATCATATATATATGTAGAGGTCAAACTTTCTGGATTGGGATACAAAATAGAACCATGCAGAAGTGAACTGGTATCATTGGGAGGTCCTTTTGATTGTCTCTTTGAAACTCAAATTGGCACAGGAAAGGATATCATGTGTTAGAGACTTCCTAGTCTTATTTTTTCAGGTCAATTATCTTTTTTACCATTGAGGTTTTTTTTTTCTTTTGGGGAACCCCTTTTACACGATGTGTGAGTGTGGCAAGGTGGGGTATAGCTATGCTTTTTATGCAGGAAGGAAAGAGATGAAGAAGGTTACTCCCTTCTATCATTTCTTTTTCTTCCCTTCTTTCATCCCTACCCTAATACATGGGCTTGAAACTTTCATGTGCACTTTGTAAGTTACATGCTGGATGATGCTTAGGATGTACATGTTCTTCAAGCATTTACAAGAGCAATAATTGCCACAGAAATTTTATGGGGTTTTGGGCGTTTTGGGGAGGGGATGGCTTCTATTAACTGTCAGGAATTCTTTTGATGTTAAGCTTTATTGTGTTTGGAACACCTCACTTCACAGTTTAAATTCTTTTAGTTGGAGCTTCAAAATATAACTCATTCTCCTCCAGAGAAATATAATTATATATAGGAATTTGTGTGTTACAGTGTACTGTTCTGTTTGCTTTCTTCTATTTGTTTCCCTTTTGGGGCTTTCTTGTATGCTTCTCATGTATATAGGGTCCTGCCCTTCTATTTTGTTCTTGTTCCATTTGACAAAGATTCCATCAGAATTATAACTTACTGACCTACTCTTACCCTACTATGCTCATTTTTTTTGACAATTAGCTTTATTTATACCACTATATTGCTGGCCAGCTACTGCTGATGCTAATGTTACACTAGTAATTGTTTATGTTCAGGTTTTAAAGAATTATGTTTGCAGCTTAAGTTAAATGGTCAATATTAACACTTTCATGTGCAAGATCAACAAAGTATGCATGTCCATGGATCTTTCACTACAGTGCATATTTTGATGATTGACAATGTAGGCATATAGTGGGATCACCAACCTAAGAATGTGGGGAGGCTGATCTAGCTCGGAAAAGGCTTCTTTTTGATGAATTTTTTATATCTACAGGTATTTGTTTTTCCTGTGCATCTTACTCTCAATTATTGTTATTTTGGTTGTTGCTACCACTGTGAAGTTTGTGTAATCTGTTATTGGTTGGTTGCATGAAGTCCCTTGTTCCCCCACAAGAGATATAACCTGAAGACTATTTCTCTTTTTTATTGGTTTCCATTGGAGAGAGCCATGTGTCCTAAGGTTAGATTGTGTTTACCCATCTGCTTGACGCCTTGTTCATGAATAATTCAGCAGTGAACTTTTTATTGGATTTTATCTTATTTTAATTGCTACTCCTATGTTTTCCCCTAATCTATTGGGTTTGCATAGTTGTTGGACTCTTTCTTTTCCAGTGAAAAATATGGTGCTTCAATGGTAGCAAGTAATTATGAGAGCATTATCTTCAATGAAGCGAACATCTTACAGAAAAATATGGACATAAATGCTTTTTAATTCTGATGATGTTCTCTTAATCTTATCCCATGTGTAGCAGTCTTCAAATCTGATGGCTCCCTCCTTTTATCATCTGTGGTTTGGCTGCACAAGTTTTGATGATAGGTTTCAAAGTGATGAGATTCGTACTTAAATACCTAAAATACTTGTCTGATTTTACCTTGAAAATATAATCTTGGATTCGCCCAAACCATTTTCTCCATTTCAAAGTAGGGGCTTGGGCAATAACAAGATTATGTCTTTTCAAGTCTTCTATCATAGAAAATGGCTTAACTTTTGCACCATGCACATATTTTGGTTGCTTGGAACATGGAAGTCCTCTACTATTTACCTGAATTTTCTCGTTTCTTCATATGGTGATCGGATTTAGTCTTCCATTTGGCAAACAATCACATTTAGACTCTGCATATATCACCTGCAGTTGGGACGCTTGTTTCAAATGCTTGAAGGCCTTGGTACATCAATGGAGAAGGAAGTCTGCTGGACAAGTACAGAAAACCTGAATTGAGTGCTGTTTATGCAGAGAATTGGGTCTGGTCTCACCAAAAATTTTTGAAGGCTATTCCATACTCCCTTACTTCTAGCCAACTTAGTGCTGTTTCAGAAATCATATGGGATCTAAAGCGGCCTGTTCCTATGAATAGACTCTTGCAGGTTTCAATTTGCATCAGTAGTGAGATTCTTTCATTATTGAGTCTATTTACTGTTTCTAATTTCTTCATGTTCATTTTTCTTTTCCTGAAACAACCTAAACTTTGAGTTTGATGTTTTGTAAAATGTGAAGATAGCTTCTTCCCCAGCAATTGGAGTTCACATAGCTGCATTAATGAATTCAAATTACAATGAAATGACAAATGATAAGATGGTAACATCTTTTTAGGTTTAGAATTTTGATTGAAAGCAACGGATTCTGATTGTGCGTCTGTTGTGGGCATTAATCCTCTTGCTTCTGGTGTGTGTATGATTTGATTTTTCATAATCAGGCTTGGCCAAACGCATCTTCATATCGTGGATTATTTGAAACATTGAAATAGTGTTACTGAGAATCACTGTTACATGGCAGCATAAAACACGGGCTCATGGGAGAAAATGAAAAATAATGAAGATACCACATGGTTTGCTGGTAGAGCTGCAGGGCTCCTAGTCTCAGCTCCAAGGTTCAAATCCTGGCCTTACCAAACCAAAGGAAAAAAAAAAAGATAAGGATGCTGAACATTACTTGTGGCAGGAAACTGACGGAGAAAGTTATGAGTATGATTTGTTCTTAAAATGTGTTTAAACATAGAAAGACACAAAGCGATTGACTATAATTACTGAAGAGAAAAAGTTCAGGTTGAGTCTTTGGTGACCTTGATGACATGCTCAGTTGAGATAGATGATAGCTATAGAGGTTTTATCAGCTATATGGTTTGTTCATTGTTAACAGGGTGAGGTTGGCTGTGGAAAAACTATAGTGGCATTTTTGGCATGCATGGAGGTTATTGGCTCTGGTTATCAGGTTGGTTAGTCCATTAATTTTATTTTGAATTTAACAGTTTTGTAGCCTTTATGCATTGTCTGCTTGTTTGATGACCTTGAGTTGGTTTATTTAAAGATTATCTGTGCTAGGCAATAATAATGTTTCCAGAAACTTATTCTACTTTTCTCTTGATTGTAGTCCATTCCATATGGGGAGGTGTCTATGATTCACATTGTTTTTAGTTCTGCTTTCTAACTGTAGGCAGCTTTCATGGTTCCAACTGAGTTGCTTGCGATCCAGCATTATGAACTCTTGCTTGATTTGTTAGAGAAAGTGGAAGAGGACCATTTCAAGCCATCTATTGCCTTATTAACAGGTTCCATCCCATTGAAACAGTCACGGATGATCCGTCAGGCATGTGTATTTGTCAAGTGATTTGTTCTTTTGTTAGTATCAGTCCGTGATATTCTTCATTGACTCAAATTGGTTGACAGGATCTCCAAAGTGGAGATATCTCTATGGTCATTGGAACCCACAGTCTGATATCTGACAAGGTAGAATTCTTGGCTTTACGTATCACTGTTGTAGATGAGCAACATCGCTTTGGTGTGATCCAGAGAGGAAGGTTTAAAAGTAAGGTAGTGTTATCTCCTTGGTTAGCATTTTCTGTACCCATTTACTTTTCTTTCCTCTATGGGCTCCTGTCTTTCATTATGCTCCTAATTCTAGTTTTCTTTTTCTTATTCTTGATGGGATGCTTTTTAGAATGAAAATAAAATGATAAGGGATGCAGGTATTGTTGCTTTGCTGATAAAATGGATGGTTCATTTTCCCCTTTTACCTTTTAGACGTCAAGTTGGTCTTCTGACTAATTTGCTTGCTATTCTTCGTTATTTTCTCTGCACATGCAATTTTGTTTGTCTAATGCTTCCAGTTTGTGTTGGCTAGCCGCATTTGGAAAGTCAAGGTTGCTTCAAAGCCAACTTGTGTCTTAATTCACTCGACATTTTATTTTAATCCCATCTCATTCCTCTCTTTATGGAGGGTAACAAAGCTGTTCTTGAGGTAAAAGTAATCTTTCTTATAGTTTTTTTTTTAATCATTAAATTTTGATCTAAAAGTGGAATAACAATTACGGTCTATTAATCAAAGTGTTAAAGCTAGTGAAATGCTTCGCTCCAATGTTACATATTTTTCTGTTCCCATTGATTTTAAGCTAATGACAGCTCATGCAAATTCAAATTAAAGGTTTGTTGACGAGTTATTATTTTAAGGACTAACCTTGGGTTCATCTAGGGGCTAAAGTAGTTAAGATAGTTCCAACATAACTGCTACTGCATTATTTCTTTACTTCAAGCCAGCTGAGATATTGAGGTTCTATGAAGCTAAATGATATTGAGATTCTAGGAAATGGATGCATTAATGGAAAAATAGAAAAAACTGTTGTTCTGATGGTAGCTGAGAAATGCATTGTTTTTCATGGTCTTATTTCTAATATGGGTAATAGCTGAAGCCAGGCTTCGTAGATTGTCTTTACAAATTGTTATAGTTAAGGTTTAGAGATGGTTGTCAGGAAATCCCAATTGAGGTGTGCATACAAATAAAGCAGTATTTGTCTCAATGACAAGGCATAAATGATGAATAGTGGAACAGGATTGGTTGTGCGTGGATTGTGAGTAATTGCAATACACAATGTTAGCATGGAAAAACTGGAGGGATGGAGGAAAGTGGCACCTTTCTTCATACTTTGAGGGGGAAAGAAAGCAGAGGAAAGTCCTTCCCATTTGATATTTATAACTGTTTCCCTCAAAATTTGCAGAGGATGGAAGATAGAGGATATAATATAGTTGGACCTCTTTACTTTATGCTTTGAATTTGTAGTGTCATTGAATAGCATATTTAATTGCTCTTGCTGCTTCTCCTTGGTGCATCATCAGAAGACTGAAAAGCAAACAGATGTAGTCAGGGGAGGGTCCAGGATTCAGTCCTGCAGGAGCCAGCATCTGGTTGATGTTATAAGCAAGTTATTTGATTTATAACATCGCTGATAATAACCAAGGAAAGCGAATGTCTTCCAAATGTTCCCTTGTTCTTGTTTCTATGAATAACTATGTGGTAACTTTCTTTGTTTTGCTCATTCTGATTTGAAGAACTTCTTTGCTTGGTGGGATTGCAGTATTAATTGAGGCTTCCCAGGTGGAAGAATAAGAGACCAAAATCAATGGATTAGTAAAAACCCTTTTTGTGATTGCTTACATGAAAAATGTGAATTTTCCACTCTTCTGTGCTTCTCCATATACTTTTTCTGAGCTTTCAGAAAAGTATAGGTGAGGTGATTGAGATGCCTATTGCTGCAGTTATTCATGCGACGCAAAATTCAGGACCCTCTAAAGGTGATGTCTACATGGCCCCACATGTTCTTGCTTTATCAGCAACTCCCATTCCAAGGACACTTGCTCTGGCCTGTTATGGGGATATGTCCCTAACACAAGTATGTAAATTTGCTTCCTTGCAATTTTTATTGAGACGTATGGAATATATTTACGTTGGCCAATCGGTTTAAATGCTTCCTTACGTTTGTTATAATCACTGTCATATCGATGAATGGCATAGTGCCACCCTTTTATATGTTATGGGCTGGTTATTTAGTGGACATATATGGGGCATCTTTAAGGACTCACTTGCACAAAAGGAATATGTGGGCAAATTTTGGGGCTCTGTCTATATTTGTATCCATGTGCCAGTCTTTTTTTTTTTTTTTTTGTGTGTACATACATACATACATACATACAACATACATGGAATGTCTTTGTAGGTTAGTAAATACGTATGTGTTCCTTGCTTTGGCGAATTTTTATTCCTTTCCTATTGCAGGAGAAAATGATTATACTGTGTAGGAAAGAAGAGCAGAAAACTCTTAGCTAATCTGTTTTTAAGTTGTGTGTTGAGGAATTTCTTCCAGCCAATGATTTTAAGCTGGATATTTATGCTATTTATTCCAATTCAGTTGACTGCACATCTGAATTGAGACTGGGATTTATACTTTTAGTACTTTTAAGTTTGCCCCCCTAAGGCGTTCTTGGTTCCTTGATGACAGATAACTGGCCTGCCTCCAGGAAGAGTTCCAGTCGAAACACACATCATTGAGGGAAATTCTGATGGTTTTGAGGATGTCTACAGGTATTTGTTTGTTTACCATGTCTTCTGTTCTTTGTAGCATCACAAGTTATTTATCTGTCTTGTACCATGCTTTGCATAGTTTGCAAAGAGTATTTAATAATAGAGACTCAAATGGTTTCATTGTTGCTTTGGGACTAAGAAAAAAATTATTTAATGAATGTTGTGACAAAATGTTAAAATCACATAGCCTGTTCCAATAAAAAAGTTAAATTGAGGAAAAAATAGGGTTGTTTCTTCTGCTTGAAGGTATATCTCGTAAAAGATCATTTGCTTTAGTATATTTGAGTTATCCGGTCCAGCTGTCCTCATTTTTCTACCAGGTAAAAATTATATGCAATTCAGAGCTCATACATTTGATTGTATTCAGGTTTCAATATGACTTATGAGATCTTTAAACATCAACAATAATCATATAGGAGGTGCAAACTGTCGTATTTATTGCTTTCTCCTTCCTATCCTCTTATATATCAAAGTTTAGCTAATGATATTACTTTGGCCAGATGATGCTAGATGAACTAGAAGCAGGGGGAAAAGTATATCTAGTGTATCCAATAATTGAACAATCTGAACAGCTTCCTAGCTCCGTGCAGCCTCTAGATCTTGAATCTATATCATGTAGGTTCAGGATTACAACTGTGGCTTGTTACATGGGAAAATGAATGATGAGAAAAGATGAAGCATTGCAACGATTTAGATCTGGAGAAACTCGCATTCTGCTTTCCACTCAATTATAGTTTGGATGCATCTATGATGATTGTTATGAATGCCAAGAGAAATGAATACACCAACTTAGAGGGCGAGTTGGGACGTGGAATATAACATCTGCCTGCCAGTAGCCTTGAGAAGCGTGAAGGTGCAGATGTTTTACTTGGCAAATATGGATCTTCTTCTTCGTGGACCTGGTGACTTACTTGGCAAAAAGCAATCAGGACACCTTCCAGACTTCCCCTTGCCAGGTTGGAGATGGATGGAAATCTCTGCAAGAAGCGCATGCTGCTGTGCTGTAATTGTTCTCTGAATCATACTTTAATCAACTGATTTCTTTACTGTTAGCAGCTACAGTTATGAGTTGTTCTAATTATTTTCTATTCGATAGGTTTCTTGGGTTCTGTTCACTATAATTGCCTTTACGGCACAAAATCTTCTTATGAGCTTTCTGTCCTGTTCTGCAATAATAGGCATGCGTTATCTGTATGTTGCATAAACGTGGTTATTGGTTTTTCTTCTTGTTCGTGCTTGCCTGCTTTTATGGTCATGTGCTTATTTCATTGTAGATGTAACTTTGATGCATGTTGAGTTGTAATATTCGGTTCGTGCAGGTGTGCCAGCCCTTTTCACTGACAATGTAAACCAGGGGCTGAGCTAGGGATGGTAGTAGAAACCTGGATTTTCATGTTTCTTTCCTCCTACAACATTTATGTAAACAGAAAAATTAGAAGTTAGGTAGGTTATCTTTTGCAAAAGATAGTGGTTCTATCTTGAATGGAACTCTTGTGCAACATCACCAGGAGATGATGGCCTGAATAGAACAGTATAGTCCTAATTATTTTAGGTTGAACACTTAACCATTGTGCCAGTAGCCTGGTGGTTAGTCGCCTGCCCTCAGGGAAGGTGCTTTGAAACCTGCACCCTCTTCCCTCTGTTGAAACAGGGAAAGAAAATATATCTATATTTTTAGTGGTCTCACATCGAAAAATCATGCCCATATACATCATGGATATTGTATCATTTTGCAGAATATGTTGCTTAATAGTCAAACATACTAAAGCATCTGCTTTAATTTCATTTTTCCTCTGGCTCCTATTAACCATAGGCCTATATAGTCCATGATGAATTTAAAAAGTTTTCTTTGGCATATAATTCAGATGGAAGTTTCCTTGTCTTTTTGTTTAATCCTGGGCTGCAATGCTGTTTGCAAATTTATTTTTCTTGCTTATTAAATGCATGTCATAAGATTGGTTCTGTTCTATGTAAGGTTTCTATGGAGACAAATGGTTGATTTATATGCAGAAATTCTGGGGCAGTCACATGATTTGGAGCAATTTCCAGCACTCAAAGTGGAGCTTAGTATGCGGCAACCACTGTGTTCTTTTTGGTGACTGATTGAGACAATACATTGGCAACTTCTCCAATCCCATCGAAGACCAGGTTTGCTGCATAGGGGATGACTAAAATGTTTAGTATTCTTTGCTAAATTATTGCCATATATGTACATTTTTCATCTTTAGGGGGGGACAACTGTGCGTTTTTGTTTGGCGTTTATGTACATACTTAGCCCCTCGCGAAACTATTGTTAATTAGTTCAAAATGCAGTAAACTTGTCCATGGTTTCTCTCAAGTTAGACTTACTAAAGGAGAATTTCAGCTGCCTTTGAATCCCAGAAGCCGTTCTACACATTCCTCACATTTCAACATCGAAGCACACATTTGGCAGCTGATCTTCAAGGTATCCAATAAAGTCAGTATAATTCTACAGTGAGCTGCTGTCCGAATACCCCCACAGCAGTTGTGGTTAGATGTAACCATGAGAAATCCATTTCAAGCAAATGGTAATTAGTAAAATGGTTCTCATTTAAAACATAGAATGCATTTATGATAATTTGAGCCAAAGAATATGCGCTTAATTTATACAATTTCTTGTTTGACATTATCATTATGCTAATTTGAGTGGTTAACACTATTGTTGTATGTAGGCCACTTAATCCAATCACAAGGGTATGTTCAAAAATGGGAGTAAAATTGGGAGGGAGATAAGATCGTTGATTTAATTTAAGAAGTTTAAAAAAAATGTGAAGTTTATAGAGATGTAATAGATTGGCAGTGAATCAAACATTAAAAGAATTGAAATATTTGGTTTTGGGTTTACATACAGGAAAGAAGGAAACTTTTGGAACAAGAGATTGTATCCTATGTAGAAAAAAAAAAAAAAAAAAACTCAATTGCTCAAGGCTTGTATATGAACATGTTGGTGAAATCAACAGGCCCATATTGAAAAATTAATTGAAATGAGAATGTTTCAGAGTATTTTCATTGAGAAAGTTCACAAAAGATGTAGATAATTTAATTTGAACGATTAAGATATTATTTTTGTTATACTTCTAAAAATAATAATAATAATTAATTTTTTAATTCTATGTTTAATTCCATGTCAACTGATCATATTGATTTTGAGTTTGATTAATTTAATTCTGAGTAAACATGGAGTTACCCTAATCTTCTTCTTTTTTTTTTTTTTTTCTTTTGGGGAAAGACGAAGAGAGTAATGAATTCTTTTTCCTTTTTATTTTTAGGATCTTGAGAAACATTTTGTGGGCAAGCTTGTGCTTATATCCAAATTTTAGTGATTGCAGTGAAAAGAGTATCTCCCTCTTAGTTGTAAAGCATAAATTCCAATCAGCAAAGACTAATGGCCTCCTTAAGAACAATTCTAATTAATCAGTTTCAATTCCCTTTAGAATTTGCAACAAATTTGTTTTTTTTTTTGGGGGGGGGGGAAGGGGTGGGGAGAAAAGCAGGGAAAATTAGATAATTTGGAGGCTAATGGGCCCATATGCTATCCACTCAGATTACAATCCCAATCCATCTCGGCAAAAACCAACAACCCATTAGAAAGGACAAGAAGACAAGTGGGGCCCATATCTGTTCATTACCAAGTGACCACGACGGGTCCACGTCATGTTCCATGTTCCATGTTCCCTTGGGGAGGGAGAGAGAGAGAGAGAGAGAGAGGTGAGTTTCCTGTAATCTCGTCGTCAAAGCTTGAACCCCACGCTTTTTGTATCGGAGGGCTCATTACGTGAAAGCGGCACATGACATATGTGGCATTATTGAGGTGGAAATTGTTACGCAGCCGGAAATTGTAGAGAGAGACGCGGTTGATGTGACCGACATGACTCCACGTCGGTCAACTGGCGTGACTCTACCTCGGTTCTGTCTGTTTGTTTTTTTTTTCTTCTTTTAAGAAACATACGACATACTTTGTCCATACCATAAAATTAAAATTTACAATTAAATATTAATTTCTTGTATTCAACTATTAAAAAGTATTGGATGAATAAAATAAATAATTGTTCGTACATTCTATTTTAATTATTATATATATATATATATATATATACACAAACTCACATTTGTTACATCAATTACGTTAATACTACATCTAAAATCTCCACCCATCCATGTAACAACACCCTGTAGTGTGTAGAGGTTAGTGGTATATTCGTGCTTTCTTTCATTATTTATTATTGTACATGATTATAAATACACAATTCACTATTAATCCCAACACTTCTCTCCTAAAATCTCTTTGTCTGGCCTGGTGCCGAGACTTTGGGGGGGGGGGACCTGACAACTAATCAAAGCCCCCAAAGCATTACAGCTTTGTCAAGAGCATCGCTTGTTCGATAAATGTACAGCCCTCCTCCATACGATGGTTTGAACTTTAAAAAATGGAAGACATATGAAAAGAATAGGGTTGATCATCAGTTTGTCAACTGACACTAAACAAGCATAAGGTCCGTGTATGCAAATAAGTATTGCAACGTTTTCACTGGCCTAACTCTCATTATCAAGTTGGGCATGAAAACGGGAAATTGTGAATGGCGTGGGCAGCTTTGCAGGTCTCCTGCTCGGCTCCTACCATCAAGAAAGTCTATTGCTCTTTGTGAGGAGGATGCAAGTAATAGCATGAGGCATTATTCACCTCAAAATTAAGAAGACCTCCTCGACATTGTTGGTGATTATTGTTAGCATTCTCTTTCAACTTTAAGTTTAATATCTCGTTACATAATATTTATAATGAGCATGGTGTCTCAATAATAAATGTATTTTCAAAAATAAAGTTATATCTTAACCAACGACATGATAAACATTTAATCTTAACAATTAACATTGAAAAAAAAAAAAAAGGTTCTGAATTCGAATTTTTCGAGTGCCACTGAGGATAAGATTGCTGGTTAATATTGCTAGCGTTACTTTTGCATCCAACCTTACCCTAAAGAGGCCAAGGCAGCAAATGCGCATTATGTCCACAAAAACCTAGCTCATTACACCTTTGTTTTTTTTTTTTTTTTTGGCCGTTTTATGGCGAACAAAATGTAGAAACATGGAAAGAACTAAGAAACAACCCACCGTGGAAATGTATGCATCATGCCTTACTCGATTTGTTATGATGGTCCACTAGAAATTCCTAAATCGCAGCCATTGAAAATCAAGGCACGTTTTCATTGTTGCTACACCGATTTTGAAGTCCAATTTCTAGCGTGGATGTCAAATCGTCAACCAATCTGTTTGATGACTTTTATTCCATGGGACTTAAATAGAACATTTGTTACCAATGTATCCACTAAAGTCTAAATTTTAAAGTAATTTTTTTATCAATTTATCTGATAAATTTTACATTTAAAGATTTGATCATATTAAAATAGTTAATTTTTGTATATATGAATATATAATTCTTTGTTCTTTTAGGTAATTTAATACTTTATCTATAACTTTATAGTAATTTACCGTAGAATTAATTTTACTAACTTTTTCATATTTTGATTGCAAAATTGACTAATGTATAATCTAATATAAACTAGCAAATACATTCAACTACTAATAATAAAAACACATAAAATTGATTTTATTTTTATATTTTATATTATTCTTAAAATATTATGTGAGATTAAATTTGTTATCTTTTATATAAAAATAATCCTAGGTAAAAACATATTTACATTAAATTTTTCAAAAAATAAAATATTTTATTACTATCATACAGAATGTCATTTTTATATTTTTATTATAAATTTTTTAAAAAAATATTTAATTTAATGCAATATGCTTACAACATTAATATTAAACAATATATTGTCAATATACATAACTAGAAAAAAAAAAATTACCCCCATTAATTATTTGGTATATATATTGATATATAATATTCTTTCTTAAATGCAGAAGATATTATGATATTACTGAATTTAATATATTATTGTAGAGAAGTTTGTTTCATTCTATATTAATTTTCTTAATTTACATATTATTTAATCTTTACCTCCTATAAAAAAAAACTTCAAGTTGGTTTACATAAATTTTATCTTTAAGCTTTTCATCAAAAAAATAATTTTCAATTATATATAGTGTAACTTTAAATCATTTGGAGTTACTAATATTGTAATTATCTCTAATAATTTTATGGTTGTAAGAAAAAAACTGAATTTTTATTAATTTTAATATCAAAATCTTGGCTCTTGTAGATAAACTATATAATTATTTAAAAATGTTATTATTTTTTAAAAGATTTTCTAAATATCACCTTTAAGATTTATTTACAATAGTTAGTTATAAATTAAGTCCTTCATAGAGTATCTTTTTATCCAAATATATTTTAATTGTTGAACCAATATTTGATATTATGATGAAAGAATAAACTATTATATATATAAAAAAAATAATTTACCTTTAGTTCTTTTATACCTATATATATTGATTTTTATTACTTATACTAATTTCACCATTCTCATTGAATTTTACATTATTCATTTTTACATTTTGTGAACTATGATTATATATCTTTTAGACTTTTCTGTGTAATTAATAAAACATTCACTGATTGTTTGTGAATCTTATTTTTTTCATGTGAATTATCACTTCCATAAACTAAAACATAAAGTGTCATAGATTAAGTTTCCTTATTGTTTACAATTCAATAAGAGTACTTTAAACTGTTTTACTATGAATCTTATTTAACAAATAATTTTTCATTTTGAATAATACATCTAAAAAAAATTTCATTAAGAGTTATAATGTTAAAAGATTCCTAAACATCAGTATGTATAATTTTAAGAAACTAAATACTTTTTATGATTTCTTTCATATTATGTTTGGTGTGTTAATAAATAATACAATCTATACATGTTCTCATATTGGCAAAATTTAGATTTAAAAGAATTTTATTATTAACCGATCTCACTATTTTTGTTTATTTATATATAACCCAAACATTTGTACTACAAATAAACAAAATATTTATTTATTTTACTACACTTAATTATAATATTATGATACATGTTAAGTAAGGATTCATTTAAACTTTATTATATTTTAGTTAACATTAAATATTCATAAGAATACAATAAGAAAATATTCACATTCTTATATCAATTGAAATAATCAAATCCTTACTTATGAATATCATTATAAATGCATAAATAGTAGCACTAGAATAAAACCACAAATTATTATAAGTAATTTAATTAAATTTGATTTAAAACATATTAAGATATTTAATTTATTTTTCTTTTCGATAAAACTCTTACATTTTAGGTTTTTTTTTTCTTGTAGTATCTAACATTTTTTTTATATAAGTGACACTTGTTACCTTTTTTTGGTTCTTTCTTTTTAGCATAAGGAAAATAAGTTTCTCTTCTTAAATTGGTTGACTTTCATTTTCATTCACTTTTAAAATTTCTTCTTATGAGATTAATGAAATGATTCACTTAAGTTTTTTCTCATTCTCTCACAAATGAGTATACATCAATTCTTTAACATTTAACTTTTTCTTTATTAGTGTTATAATAAATTTGAAATGACTTATATTTATAAAGTAATGAGTTCAAAATAAACTGTATAAAAAAAATATCTACCATAGTTTATAACCCAATAAATTTTATAGTTGTGAGTTTTATTATTAAAGTGCTTAGAGTGACTTATCTGCAAATCAAAACCATTTTTTCACAAATTTCAAGTATTCTTTTGCACTTTCTAGTTGTGAAATAGTTTTCATCATATTATTAACAACAATCATTTTTATAAATATAAGGCTCAATTTATTGTCTTGTTTGTATATTTGTAATGTAACTTTTATTTTTCATTATTTGAATTTATATAATAACAAGTTTACTTATGAATATTACAAGTAAACATTTATAACATATAAGTAAATATTGACTTATTTATGTCATTTTAAAGATTTTAATTTTTAAACAAAATAACAATTAAAACATATAGGTAAATTATAATAGTTGTATAACTATAAATACTCATAACTAATTATAAGTTGAATAAAATAATCAGAGTATATTATAGGTTTTCTTTAAAAAATCTTACGAAATACTATTATAATTAATACTATTAACTTTAATAGGTAATTAAATATTTTTCAATCAAATATATTTTATATCTTTTGATAAATAAATATATTTAATCAAAATATTAATTTAACTTAATTATATTACTACTCATAAAATAGTAATTTACCTTTGGGTAAATTCTAAAGTTCAATGATTAATAATGTCAATTTATCTAATCATTTTTCTTTAATATATATTTCACTAAAATTATAGATTAATTACTTATTTATATGTATGATTAAATATACAAGTTTAACCACTTTAGTGACTAACAAACTATAATAATAATGCACCTATATTGGTTCAGAGATAAAGAATTGTTCAAACTACACTTTTGTCTGTTCAATTTACATTATTGCTTATTTTGTATCAAATTTGTTGATTTTATAAATGTCCAAGAGCATAGGTGAATCTGGTTAATGAAGGACAAGTAGTTAAAACATTGAGATAAAAATTATCATAGCAAATAAAAATATAATGTATTATACAAATAGATTAATGCACTTTCAATAATACTAATATTAATTAAAATAAGAAAAAAAATTAACAAAAATTAATTTATAAAACTGAAAACTAATTTATGTAAAAGAAAAATGTTAATATATGTTATGGTTATAAACTTACCTAATGTATAGGCTTATACAAAAAAAAAAAAAAAGTTTAAAGAAAGTAAGACATGATGATTTATAGAGGTTTGAAACACATGTTTCTACATTTTCTTTCTAAGACCACCATCTTAAAAATTTTAAATTAATTATTAAGTTTCCTAATAGAGAGAAGATCAAATACCATAATAATGTAATCATCAATCATAACTGTATAAAGGTTTACGACCTTGTTACAATATAATCATGCAATTGCATTTTTCAAACTTTTAATCTCTTAATCTTATAACTTTAAAGGCTCACAAAATTTTTTTTAGGATTTTACTTACCCTCAACAAATGTTCTCTTAGACACTTTTGCAAAAATAACACAATATAAAGTTTTTGGTGTGCATTTTTTTTAAAAATTTAGTAAAATTTTGTGCAAGTATTACAAACTCTTCTTGATCTTGTTCATTAAATAAACTATTGTCCTTATTATTTTTTTAATCATTTTTTGCTACTCTTTTAGTTGAGGTAACACTAAACATCATGTTTTTTTTTTCTTTAGGACCTTTTTTTTTTAAAAAAAAATCATTTTGTAGGTGACTAATGAACCCACTAATTCATTTTGGGGTAACGTGTATAAGTCCTTTAATTTTGAAATCTAAATCACCTTTGAGTTCCATGATTCTAGAAGTGACATAAGTAACTTTTTTATGAGTTTTGCATTACCATGATTCTTTTCAAGATTTGTTGAAGAATTAGTAATATTAGTAAATTTTGAATATATTTTAATAATATTTCATCATTACTTATTTTATATAATTTATATTCATACATAAGAATAGTAATTATAGTGTCCTCAACTTGAGTGATTTTCTCATATGGAAATACATAATTGTCTTATATCTTTTTAACTGACAAAAAAAAAAATACAATTGTATTTGTTTGTGGTCATAGTGCAGTAGAGCAAATATTTAGCTTTTGAGTTAAAATTTTGGTTTTCAAAATTTTTTGAAGAATACTTACTTTTGAGTTATCAATTATAACTTCATTTTTTATTTTAATAATTCTTTTAAGACCTTGAAAAATTATTTTCCAAATAGTAGAATCATAATAATAAAAGTATATGATAATTTTATTCTTTTAATAGTTAAAACTTGTGTCATAAAAAATAAGAAGCCCAAGAGAGTTACAATTATACATAGGTAAAAAGGAAGTCATGCATAAATTCTAAATAATACAACAAATATTTTAAACATTAAACTTTAATATCAATTATTAATATAAAAAATATGTAACTAATAAGATATCAACTAACAACATCTTTTTTCTATATGTAACGAAACTCCATCCAACCTTGCCTTAAAACAGCCAAAGCAGCAAAAGCGTAATATGTCCACAAACAACTGGCTGATTGCACTTTTTTTTTTTTTTTCCGTTTTATGGCGAACAAAGTGTAGAAACATGAAAGAACGACGAAAGAACGTACCATGTAAATGTATGCATCATGCCTTACTCGATTTGTTATGATGGTCCACTAGAAATTCGCAAATCGCAGCCATTGAAAATCAAGGCACCTTTTTATTATTGCAACACCAATTTCGAAGTTCAATTTCTAATGTGGATGTCAAGTCGTCAACCAATCCGGTTGGTGATTTTTGTTCCATGGGACTTAAATGGGGTATCAATATATGCAGAGCTCGTGGAATTTTTCAAGTGTGTTCCTTTCACTTCGGTCTCCAAAGCCTTTTAAACTACACTAATTTTTTCTACAACCCATTATATATACAGAGGATTAATGGACTCGTACGTAGTAATTTTTTACCAGCTTTAGGTTCAATTGAATGGATGACGGGATATATGTGTGCATTTATATTGTGTGCTATTATGAACATTAATTTACACATTTGTAGACTTCATTTTTAATTGCAATCATATTTCAAATTTATTTAAATCACGGATTGCAAAAGGCAGCGTACTTGATCAGCAAGGTGTTACGTTGCAGGTTGCAACAAATGTGACTAATGCAATTTAGCCACATTTGCAAATGTGGGTTGGAGGTCAGTGGGTCACAAATTATCTCGAAAATTGCAAATACTGAAGCCATAATTGGAATTGTTGGTAAGGCTACAATTTCAATCCATGCCATTGAGGCCTTCTCGGAAGTCAAAGTCATTATCGTATAGGGCTCGTTATTGGACTGCGTGGAACTCCCGACATGCCTAGTGCAAATTGCAAGGAAAGCACCAAAAGGCAGACAAGCACAATCCCATGTTGGAGATACTCTCCAAGGATGTCTTAGCTTTTAAAGTCATCACAATCATTTCAGTTTTCCTACTCCTGCATCAGTTGTCGCAGCTAGATATTTATTGCGCTGTGGCCGTGAAATATATATGCTCCAACAGCTCTCTCTCTCTCTCTCTCTCTCTCCCCGTGTTAAAACCAAGACAACAAATAACTGATAGATATAGCTAAAGCAAAATTAATAAAATCATATATCTCTGTGTGTGTGTGTGTGAGAGAGAGAGAGAGAGAGAGATAATTTCTATTATATCAGTTCCAAATGGGAAAGTAAAAATAAAACAGAATATTACAACTTTTTGTGTTTGTGTTAGGAATTATGATGGGATAAGAGTTGGACAAAAAAAAAAAGAACAATCATTCTCCATCCTATAGATTCTATCATATATTCCTTTTTTGTCGATTAGTCAAAGTTGATGTTTTGAGCGCTAGATGGTTTGTGGGCTGCCATGTTAAAAAAAAAAAACAAAAAGAAAAAAAGAAAAAGAAAAAGAAAAGGGTATATATAAGTCAAAGTTGATTGTATTTATAAACAATATTATAAGTCATAGATCAATTCAAGACTTTTTAGGAACAATTCTCTCGTATTCAATGCAATATTTAATTGAAAAGGTCAAATTCTTAGCCATCCAATATCCCATATTTACAATGTCAGAATTTTCTTGGCAGTTAGTGAATACTCTGACTCTCCAAGGTGAGTATCCTCGCTTGACCTAAACAACTTTCCCCAGACTATGTTCATCGCAAATGACTCTCGCTTGATGCTAAGACTCGTCCGTATTAAAGAAAGTCTACGTATAATGATGCTAGAATCGTTTTTGAAGTCCAACGTCTTAAATTTGAATTATAATTGATGTAAATTAACACAAATAAATAAACAAAGGTCTACGATACCCCACCAAAGTGCATTTAAATTGGTTTTGTCTTTCCTACAGTATTTACCGGGTCCGGTGGTAAAGACTTCCAAACTGTCCTGTTCAACGTGGCAATGTGAAAACTATGCAAAATAAACCCTTGGAAAATCTGTTTGATCAAATTCCAAGGTTTGATTTTTGGTGACAATTTTGAGTCAAATTTTTGCCTCACGCAAAAGACATTGGAGTTCAAAAGGGTCCAAGACCTCAACAATTGTCTTTTCTCTGACCTTTTTCCCTTGCTTTCTCTCTATGCCATTGTTCCACTGTGTGTGCGCGTTTCTGTGTCTGTGTTTTGTCATCTTTTGGAGATGCTAACTCCATTTTTCCTCTCTGTTTTTTTTTTTCCTTTCTTTTTGTTGTGCATGAGATTAACATACTATGAGTATTATTTTTAAGGCATGTACCATTTCAGGTGATCTATAACCCCCCCCCACACACAAAAAAATGTTATTCAAAGCTTTGAGCACAGCAATTGTTACTTTGACAGCCAAGATTAAAAAGGAGTTGAATCATTCTTCATGGGATTCATGAATCATACATGGAGATTAAAGGGACAGAAAATTAAGAGGGTAACTAGCCATATATATAACCCATCAGTAGGTTTCTATAAATTAATTTACTGGGCCAACATGTTAACAACTTCCAAAACATCCTCCGAACAACTTATCTCTAATTAACGATTGATGAATAATTAATCATATATACATATATACACACATTAGAGACTGGTTTTTTAACACAATAATAATCAGTGATTTACTGTTAAATATTAGAAGAGAAGGGAATGGTAAGTCAGAAAAAAGTGCAAAGTACTCCTATATATTAGAGATTTTTAGAGCACGGTAACTAATACTCTGACAACTCTACCAACCAGACGAAAGACACAACGCAATTTCATTTATTCCCATAATGGTAGGCCAAGTTCACCATAAAAAATTTATAATTTATATATATAGTTACATGAACATTAATTTCATTAACTATAAAACAGGGGTCGGATTCAAACATGCCTTTGTTATCCCAGTTAATAAATGATTTTTTTTTATTATTATTTTTTAATCTATCAAAAAGTTTATTGGGCTGTAAGTTATATATATGATAAAAGTAATTTTTTTATTTTTATAAAATTCATACATTATTTTCAAATTTAAAATTCAAAAATTTAAAAATAAAAGTAAAACTTTTTAAACTTCTAAATACTTTGGATTGTTTTTTTTTTTTTCGTTAATGTTCTGCCCTCTGCATTTAATGCAAAACATGAACAGGCGTTTAGATTTCCTCTCTGACTCTTCATACCGGGGAGCAGGTGACACTGCATTTAATTACTCATTATCTAAAACAGTAATTAGAAAAAGTTAGTAATAAATAACACAGAGAATAAGAAAAATTTATAAATTAATCCCATTTTACTTAATTTTATAAACAAATTAATTATTTTATTATCATCCGATCCCTATTATATTACCGAATAAATATTATTCTACACCATTACTCGATAGTAATAGCCATGCTATATGTATTTGGTGCGCCCGCAGCCAAGCACCCCACAACAAGCATCTTTTTCCAATGTACCACACCCGTGCACACACCAGGAACAAAGAAATTAATTTCCCTATTAACTACTACGAAGCAAAGTCTATATACTGAAGGAAAGTTCAGATTATAATTGTTTGGGTTGGTCGTGATATTCTGTTACATGGACATAAAATTTTAATTGAAGATTAAAGAAAAGGAGAATACATACAGATATGAAATTACAAATGTATAATCTAACACTGTGTATAAGTTGTTTTATTTGTTTAAGAATTGTAATAATGATTTTAATTATAATTAACATTATAAATTATGTTTCATATCATCTGGTCTATTATCAATCACGCGTCTTCTTAATAAAACCTATAAAAAGAAAAGGGTGCCATTGAGATAGGAAGCAAAAGTCAGAAAGAATAGAGGTGGATGCAAAGCGGTGGGGGGGGGGGGGGGGGGGAAGAGCCCCAGTCTAGACTTCCCAATCATTTCAATAGCTGGACTTTGAACCGACAACGAAGCTCAACCCTCTCTGGCTTTCACTTGAGCAGAAAACCTGCCTGATAATCCCCACCCCCCACCACACCAATTGTTTTTTTTTTTTTAATATTAGTTTGACACGTGTCATAGATCAGATGGGTCATAGTATTTGACTTAATGACCACAGTCCAAAAAACCAAAGCCCCCCCAGAAGGAAAATAACCTTAAAAAGGAGAACAAAACCAAAACCAAAATCGCCATTAATTATTTATTTGACCTCTCTTTGCCTCTCTATCTCTCTCTCTTTCTGTGGATTTCCTCTTCCATTTCATATATTGTTTTTGCTTGGTTGTTTGTCTCCGTTTTGTTGTTTTCTTTCACTTTACCTTTTTTCCCCCTTGCACAAAATCAATCTTTCATCATCATCATCATCTTCATCTTCTTCTTCTTCTTGTCCATCTTGTTGAGCTTACAAACATTCATGGCTGTTTTACCAACAAGCTCTTCAAGCTTGGAGTTGACCATATCCATGCCTGGCTTCTCTTCATCCCCTTCTCTTCCTTCATCTGGTAACCACCAATCTCTCTCTCTCTCTCTCTCTCTCTCTCTCACGATCTCTCTATGGTTATGACTTCTTTAGTCAAATTGAATCATCCCCTTTCATTGGTATTATGTTCCAATTTTTCCCCATGCCTTATTTTCCCGCATGCCTATGATATTGATTTTTTTTTTTTAATCTCTACAAGCGATCATGCTCCTATTGCTGATAATTATGTTATATAACAGGTGATCGTCAGGGGGTTTGTGCACTGGTAGTGAGAGATTTTGACATCAATCAAATACCATCAGAAGCAGGAGAAGAAGAATGGATCGCTGCTGCCATGGATGATGACGAGGAAAGCACTATTAATGGAGGAACTCCTCCTCGCAAGAAACTCCGCCTCTCCAAGGAGCAGTCACGCCTTCTGGAAGAAAGCTTCCGGCAACACCCCACTCTAAACCCTGTAATCACCGTCTCCATCCCCGTCTCCGCCCCTCGCTCCTTCTCCTCATTTATAAGTAAAAAACATCTCAGTACACGAAATTCCTTCACTGTTAGTAGAAGAGGGTAATGTTAAAATTTTTATTTTTATTGTTCTTAAACGATGCAGAGACAGAAGGAGGCATTGGCCTTGCAGTTGAAACTAACAACTAGGCAAGTTGAGGTGTGGTTTCAGAACCGTAGGGCCAGGTATACTTAACTGTACCTTCAAATGTTTTTTTTTTCTGGTTATAATTCATTATTATTCCTGGTTGTTAAGATCAAAACTCAAAAGTGACAAGCTAATACAGCTAGACTAAATAGATTTCAAAACCCCACATAGAATATCAAAAAAGTCAGGTGAATTTGAATCTGATTGCAACCCCTATAAATCATACTCTCTCATAAAAGCAGAAATAAATCTTTTTTCAGTACAATTATCATATATATATATATAGCTGTCTCTTATACACATCTAGATGTGTATAAGAGACAGGAGAGAGAGAGAGAGAGAGAGAGAGAGAGAAGAAAAAAAGATCCTTTTGGGGTGGAATATATTGGGTTTTTGCTTGTTGGAAGTTGAGATGTTATGTCTATTAAGTCAGTATCATGTTATTGGTTCTCATAAAGACATTATGCTTTGGTCATTTTCATTGCCAAAAATGATTCCCACGCCATGGTCTGTATGCATTTGTGTGAGAGTTTTTAGGTCAATAATTTTCCTCCGTAAGTAAAACGTTCTTTTGGGGGGTTAACATGTCATTTTCATCTTTTGTGTTATGGAGTAAATTAAAGTGTTAAATTTAATGCTAGCTGTGTACATAGATCAAATTAAGGAAATTTTCGTCAAGGGCATTAACAGTTCATATACTACCGCTAGGAAACCATGAAATTAAGAGGGCTGGCCCATGCAAATTATTGAAAAGGAAATCCTTGGTTCACACACACACACATGTAACTCTACTTACCCGTAACTATTTTTCAATTAATCTGCTCATTTTGCTTGGATGTTGGGATTAGAGACCTCAATTACTTTGACAGTACCTTCATGAAACTGCCATTTTTGCATTACAGTTTTGCTACTGTTATTTTGACTAATAAACATAGCAATTAATAATAAAATTGAGATATATACCCTTTTGCCTTTGATTATCTAGTTCAATAATGTTATGCACCCGTAACAGCACCAAGCATAAATGCATGGCTAAGCTGGTCCGAAGAATAATGAGTCAAAAGGGACACTAATTGGAGTTATGATATGACTAGCACACGAGGCCAAAAACACATCCAAATATCATGAACACCACCGTATGCCAAAATCTAATCAATTAGACCGATGTTCGGACAACGATCATTGTAGGAGAGCTCATGACATAACCCCATCATTAATTGTTTCATCAACATGCTGAGCCAATCCTGTCCATCACACCTGTGTCCTTTTCTGGAGTTTGAAACGTATATGAACTTTCATATTTGTTTTATTATTGGGTTCTAGCGCAATGGTACACATACCGACATGCACACCTAAGCCCCTAGCTATTCTAGACCTCATGTACATAGAATTGTGACCATAACTGAAAAAAAAAAGAAGAAAAAAAAAATCAGAAGTTTCATGTCTTGTATATATCTTCTGGTAAAAAAGGATCACTGTATGCAAGTTCTATTCATTTGACTTTTAAAAAGGTCTTGAAATTTTCAAAAACACAGTGTTATTGTCATGTGTCATCTACATAATTTTGATTGAGTTTCATTGCCCCAGTATATGCTTAAAAAAATTGCTTCAGTATATCCAAAGTCTTTGACATAGGTTCAAATCAAAATTTCAATCCGAATTTTATTGCGTAGATATAAATATGATAAATTTAATTAGATATATATATAAGTTTACATCATTGTGGAATATATTACACTATTTGTAAAAATATCAATATATATATATATATATATATATATATATTTATATTTATATTTATATTTTCTGAAATCCATCATATTTATGTTCACCAAAAATTTCTCTATCATTAACGTTAGTGTAACTATAAAGACTAATAGTATAAAGCTTTTGCTTTCTTTCTCTCTTCTTTTTGTTTTTAGGCTTCTAATTACCAATACACTAATATGTTAACATCAATTAATGCTGCGCCAGGAGCAAGCTGAAGCAGATTGAGATGGAATGTGAGTACTTGAAGAGATGGTTTAATTTACTAACTGAGCAAAACAGGACGCTGCAAAGGGAAGTGGAGGAGCTTAGGGCCAAGAAGGTGGGACCCCCAACAGTGATCTCCTCCCACAATTGTGAGCCTCTGCCTGCTTCCACAATTACAATGTGCCCGCGTTGCGAGCGCTTGACCACGGCCTCCGCTGCAGCCGCCGACAATGGTAACATTAAAATCACTGCTGCCGCCGCCACTGCCGTGACCACAGCAATCTCCTTGTCCTCTAATGTTGGAACTGCCAGCCTCCAATCCCGGCAGCCTTCGGCGGCCTGTTAGTCAACCTTAAATTGATGATGATTCGCTATTTTGTTTTGTTTTTTTTTTTAAAAAAAAAAAAAGAAGGAAAAGAAAGCATAGATTAGAGAAATTGTTCAGGGAGGTCGACCCCATAATGCATTGGAGGGATACTATATATTATTTATATATAAAGTTCCTAATGTATTTGGATAATTTAATTGTTTCGCTTTCTCTCTTCAATTATTTCATTCCTTGATGTTAACATTTCAAGGGATAATTAAGTAGACAGATAAAAAATAGACGTACACAAATCACAAAAAAAAAAAAAAGTAATAATAATAAAATTGAATTATAGAGTATGTACATAAAATCAGGTCTTTAATTTTCTTTATTCTTGAGATCATGAGTGTGCCCATTTCTTGTGCTTGTTAAATTTTTTTTCTTTTTCATATTTAATTAGTTCAGAAAAAAAAATACTAAAAGACAATGATAAAATTTCTTGAATTGTTTAATGGAAGCAAATATTAGATGGTAGACATGAACATGCTTCAATAATAATACAAAGGAGTGTATATATATATATATCTCTCTCTCTTCTTCTTCTTCTTCTTCTTCTTCTTCTTCTTCTTCTTCTTATCATGAGGAGGCTATATGAGTAGCCTTACCATGTAACTCTATTTCTACTCGGTAAGTTCAAATGTGTAATCTTTAATTTTGCAATTCAATTTCTAGATTACTAAGTAACTTCCGACTCCAAAATGAATATCAAGCTTTATTATTGTTATTGTTTTGGATAGGTCAAGTCAAGCTTTAATATTGGCTGCTTATTTCTTCTCGATATTACTCAGAAAACGCTGGTGTTGTGGCACACAATGTTTACATACATACATACATACATACATACATACATACATACATACATACATACATACATACATACATGTGTGTGTGTGTGTGTGTGTGTGTGTGTGTGCAGTATATATATTGAAGATACAGATCTCAAGTCTTGTATGGGTAATTGTCTCAAATTCTCTATCAAATTATGATTATAATTAACAAGTAATTTGATATGTTCTTAGAAATAATAAATTGTAAACTAAGATTCCTATGATAATTATCCACATAGGTTCCTAATATCATGACTGTTCCTAAAAAAAAAAAAAGGAAACTTTAAGGCGCATATTGATAATATGTGCTGCCTTATTTGTAAAAGTATCATATATTTTACATATATATTTAAGTTCCCATTCTGGTCTTCTTCGATGAAAGCTTTCCTACAAACTATTTATATTTGCCCATTGGGCCACAGAGATTTTAAGTACAGTTATGGTTTGGGCTTAATGGTAAAAAGATCATAACTGTGGCCTATTTAAATGTCTACATAAGGCCTACAAAAAACTTGAGCCTGGCCTCTTACATTGCCACAATTGATATTTGTGCCTAAGTATAAAACTCACCAAGATGACCCACAAAGCCTGGATTAAGTACATTCTATTGGGTCTGCTAGTTCAACATAAATGCGAGTTATTGCATCCCACGTACCTCCTCTGGACACAAATTAAGCAATCAAAATGAAGGAAACATTGAAGTTTATTTTTTATGGCCGGGTCCATTCTCATTAACGTTTTAGTATTTCTAAAACAAGGAAATGGGCTAATTTTAAAAGAAAAGGATCAATTTCTTATGTTTTGGTCTATTGAAGTTGCTAATGTCTATGTATGTAATGTGGCATCTTATGAATCGACCAACATCCTAAAGTTTGAATTTTACTATAAATAATTTCATTTTTTTTCAAGCTTTTCTTTTTTTTTTTTTTTCTTCTATTTTATATTTTTCATTGACGTGGCTTCATCTATGAAATGTCATGTAATATAAGATGTAAAAACTCTTAAAACATAAGAAATTATTATCTATATTAAAAAATTAAAAATCCAATAAATTCAATATTTTTTTCTTATGTATAATTTTTTTTTTTCATTTTTACGATAACAATATCATTTATTAGATTTCTTAACAACTTTATTATCATGAAATAGTTTAATTTTTTATATCTTAAAATTAAATATATTTAAGTAAATAATATATTTAAATTTACAAAAATTAAAACCTTTGAAGCTTTGGATTCTCCCTCCTCACCTCTATCAAAATTTCTTCATAATCCCATCATCAATTATTTAAAGATGGAACAGAAAAGAAATAAGCACGATAGATCAACAAATATGAAAATCAAAGTGAGGCAAGTTTTCACTTCTACGCAACTTTGACTAACCATTGCTCATGTTCTCTACCGCTAAATCGTACACTTTACAAAAATGCTTGATTTTGACTGATAAGGGATGTTTACTATTATAGTCAAATGGAAATTTTCTAGGAAGATACATACATATGCATAGACAGTCTTGTGTGATCAAAAATATGGTCTTTTCAATCTTTGTTACCTACATGAAACTTTCTATCGTGACTTCATTTTGACTGGTTTATATATATATATATATATATATCCATGTCTCTATCATCACAAGATAATTGAGTCCAAGATTGTAACTGGTGCTAATCCTTAGCATTATATTGGAAACAAAGAAAACTGACAGAGGAAGCAGGTAACTGGGGAAGATGGAAATGGAATTTGAAATGAAATGGAAGAGTTCCAAACAGTTCCATTTTTATCTCATTATACTTTGCTAAGTGAATACAAAGACTATTGTCTTCTTGTTGATTGCAATAGTTCTGTTTTTGAGTACTATACTATTTTCAAGAGTGAATTGCATCATTATTTTTGTTGGTCAACAAGGTGGCTGTAACCTCGAACCAGATTCTTCAGCAAAATTGCAAAATAATTTAGTTTAAAACAAAGTGCAAGCTATAGTGACTTGAAGTCTAATCAATTGAATTAGATAGGTACTTTAAGTATTAAGTAGGGGACAATTGGTGGTTAAAACTTGAAATCCAAGAGAAGAGTTTTGGCATGGAGCAAAATTTATAATTCTGTTATTGTTGTATTCATTTGTGCACTTTCTTTTTCTGTGGTTAAGGAGTACTTTGGACTCTATTATTGAAATATTTTGTATTTTGTTTTTTGCCAATTTACTGCTAAAATGTATAATATCAGTAGGTACAAATTCCAACTAATTATTGTAATGAATGGAAAATTTGTAACCGTTAAAAAAAAAGAATGACAATTTGGAGGTCTTGGTTTGGATTGAGATGTGTTTAGACCCCTTTTTTCTGTGGTTTTTTTTTTTTCAAAATTTCACAATATTAGAATTTGAAATAGTTTTTTTTTTTTTTTTTTTTTTGGTTAAGACTATGCAAACCAATACTATTTCCATTAATTTAAAATAATTAATGTCTGTTTTGAAGAAGATCGATCAAGAAAGTAACCAATTGGGAAAATCAATCTTTCGAAGATTTAAGCATTAAATTACCTTAGGAGTTCATTTACCAAGAAAGCCAAAAATAAAAAAATTCCTAGGAGCATCTACCAAAGCAAAACTGGGAGTAGATACGATAGCTACCAAAATCAACAAAACAAAGACAAATTCTCTCACACAGTGCAAAGTCTCTCTAAATTTTTCTCACTGCTAACAATATTTATAGGGACATATAATTGACAGTTAGTATGTTAAGGTTAAAGTTGACCCTTGCTTTCAACTATTTTATGTCATGCATCATGCGCAGCTGCCGTTTAGATGTTAATGTCCCTCTTAATTAATCTACTGTCGAACAACATGTTTTGTTTTTTGTGCAGCACAGATGTTAATGTCAGCTCTTAATTAATCTAATGTTGAATAACATGTTTTATTTTTGTGCTGGATAATGACTGCAGATTCGAGAGGGAGATAAAAGTTGGCAGTTTGTTTACAAGAATGGTTAATAGATTAATGGGAGGTATTGTAAGAGATACCTGATTCATCATTACTGCACGCAACATATGGAATAATGGTAAGAAAGTAGTTTGTTATTAAGTTAAATGTCAATACTAAATGAAAGCCCTGTTTGCATAAGTTGAAAAGCTTGCGAGTGACAATATTAACAATTAATATTAACAAATATGCTATTAGTTTTTATTTTTTAATCATTGGGCCAAAATACACGTAGATAGATAGAAATTGAGAAATTTTCAGGTTGTAGGCCAAACACAAGGTGCATAATTTTCAATTATTAATAAGTAGTGTCTTTATGCATAGCTAGTAAGGACCCAACCCACAAGAATTTGCATGCCAAGTAAGCATGAAAACGCACTCTTCCCCTGCCTCTAATGAGAACAAAACATTGTTTGATACTAATTTTGTTGCATTGCACGAAATATATATATATATATATTTTTTTTTTTAAAAAAAAAAAAAAAACCATCCTAATCTTGCATCATGTTTCAACTACTGAGAAGTGATTGCATCACTTACTAGTTCTAGGGACCTAACTCATGGACTTTTTGGAAGTCAAGTGAAGAAACAGATGCCCCTCTCCAACCATGCAATTAATCGATTGCATAACTACACAAGTCAAATGGTTCAAGAGAGCTAAGAACAGAGTCTTGATGTGTGGTATCCAAAAGCCCCCCCTTTTTTCTTTTTCTTTTTTCTTTTTCTTTTTTTTTTTTTTAACTTTACGATGAGAAATCTTTTCAAGCAAACTTCCGACTTTTAGCATTATATTTTATTGTCACAACGTTTTCTTTGAAATATGAAACAGAAAAATTTAGGGGCAACACAATGGACATGGACATGCACTAATATGTTGTAATTTACTAAAACTTTTATTAATTGTGCATTAATATATATATATATATATATATAGATAGATAGATAGATAGATAGATAGATAGATAGATAGATAGATAGATAGATAGATAGAATGTTAGTTAAATAAACTGTATATTTTTATACAGCTTTTATTATATTACTATGTAATTAAGTCTAAATCCAACCCAAAAATGCATTTATAGAATTCAAACTTGAAATTACGGGTATTTCCACCCGATAAAATGATTCGAGAGGACAAATAAAGGTAACCTTTTCCTCTCCCACTCTCTTCCCCATGGTTATCGATTTTGGCAGTCCATAGTTAATTTGATCGGATTTCTACCTAAAATAATTTTTTAGTATCACCTAATGTTATTTAACAATTGAAATTAATCTAATTATATACACATTTCACTTCCCTTTCTTGGCACCTTTGAGTAAACAAAGAAAAAGTCTAGTGAAAATTTTAAATTCGTTGCCTTTTTTAAGATATTCTAGACATTAATCTTACGTACTAAGAATGATATATTTAAAATCTCTTAATTTAGAGATTTTGAAATTCTATAAATTGATTAAGTGATGTATTTAATGTGAATTAAATTTTAAACCAATGGTCAAAAATAGATTCAACAAATATATAAACGAAATTAAATTTGAAATATTAATTAATATATTCAATACATTATGACATCAGCAATTAATTGAAAAAAAAAAAAAAGAGCAAAGCTATCATTTTAACTTTATAAGCTGAACTATTTTAATTGAAAGTTAATTTGTCACGGTTTGATTGGGTCAACGGGTCGTTTGAGTCAGAAGAGCCAAATCAACCAAAATTTTTCGGTTCAATTGTCCAATTATTATTATTATTGTTTTTTATTGATTATTTTTGACAAAAGTGGTCCGATCTAGTGACCGGTTTAACAAACTATCGATCGGACCGAGTGGTCCGGGCTGGATTTGATAACAATGCTATTCCAAACTCTGTTATATATAAAACCACAAGCCTCTGAAGTCATGTCTTGAAAAATACTTAACTTTCTCCAAGCTTCGCCCTGTCTGAAGCACAAGTGCTCTCTCTCTATCTCTCTCTCTCTCTCTCTTGGTTCGTCAGCGCAAAATTAGAAGTAGCTTGCAGGAGGGAGAAGGCTGCAGCAGAGGACATTTATGCTGCTATCTAGTCAGTTAGTTAAATAACGGTTTCCCTTTTCGTCCCTCCTCCCAAAATTACCCTCCAATGCCATTCTCCTCTTAGTTTCCTCCATTAACGCCTCACCTCCACCCCACCAAAAAAAAAAAAAAAACAAAGAAAAAGAAAGGATGATTAGCTGGAATGATCTGTACACCGTGTTGACGGCGGTGATACCACTGTACGTGGCAATGATATTAGCCTATGGCTCGGTCAGGTGGTGGAAGATTTTCAGCCCGGACCAGTGCTCAGGGATAAACAGGTTCGTGGCCATATTTGCAGTCCCCTTGCTGTCATTCCACTTCATATCCACCAACAACCCTTATGCTATGAACTTCCGGTTCATCGCGGCGGACACACTTCAGAAGATCATCATGCTGGCGGCGCTAGCAATATGGACTAATTTAACCAGAAATGGAAGCTTGGAGTGGATGATTACCATTTTTTCACTTTCTACCTTACCCAACACGCTTGTCATGGGCATCCCGCTATTGATCGCCATGTACGGCGACTACTCCGGCAGCCTCATGGTCCAGGTGGTGGTTTTACAGTGTATTATATGGTACACTCTACTTCTGTTTCTCTTTGAATACAGAGGCGCCAAGATTCTGATCATGGAGCAGTTCCCGGAAACCGCTGCCTCCATTGTTTCCTTCAAGGTCGATTCCGACGTCGTCTCCCTCGACGGCCGGGACTTCCTGGAAACAGACGCAGAGATGGGGGACGATGGGAAGCTGCACGTGACTGTGAGGAAATCGAATGCTTCCAGACGATCTCTGGGACCGGGCTCCTTCTCTGCATTCACCCCTCGGCCGTCGAATCTCACCGGAGCCGAGATTTACAGCTTGAGCTCCTCTCGAAACCCGACTCCAAGAGGGTCCAATTTTAACCCGTCCGACTTCTACTCCTTGATGGGTGTTCCGGGTTTCCCCGGACGGCACTCAAATTTCGGTCAAGCCGACCTCTACTCAGTTCAAACTTCAAGGGGTCCGACGCCGAGACCCTCCAACTTCGAAGAAAATTGTGCTCCTATGGCCACCATATCGTCCCCAAGATTCGGTTTTTATCCGGCGCAAACGGTGCCTGCTCCATATCCAGCGCCGAATCCCGAATTCTCGACCACCGTTCAGATCAAAAACACCACCAAAAGCCAGCCGCCGCCTCCTCCTCCGCCGCCGCCGCAGCAGCAAACGCAACTGCCGCAACAGCAGCAGAACAATAAAACGAACCATGATGCTAAAGAGCTCCACATGTTCGTGTGGAGCTCCAGCGCATCGCCGGTCTCTGAAGCGGGAGGTCTCCACGTGTTCGGCGGAACCGATTACGGCGCGTCCGAGCAATCTGGACGGTCCGATCAGGGCGCCAAGGAAATAAGGATGTTGGTCACTGACCAAAATGGGGAAAGCAAAGGTAGTTTAAGATCATGGAGGAACACAAATTTAATCATTAATTATTTAGTTAATTATTATTATTATTTTCTTCTTTTTTATAACCGTTATTTCAGCTGTTGCACAAGCTGGAGATTTTGCTGGGGAGGACTTCAGTTTTGCTGGGAAAGGAGATGGAGAAGAACAAGAAAGAGAAGAAGATGGAGCCACCGGACTTAATAAGCTGGCGTCCAGCTCAACCGCCGAGCTGCACCCCAAAGCCACCGGAGCACCGGAGTCAGGCGTCAACAGGCAAATGCCTCCGGCGAGTGTGATGACCCGTCTGATATTGATCATGGTTTGGCGAAAACTAATTCGCAACCCCAACACTTACTCCAGTTTAATTGGCCTTACCTGGTCTTTAATTGCCTTCAGGTTAGTAAACATTTCAATAAATAGATGACATGATGTTTCTTTCACTTTGGATTATTGAATTTTGTCTTTTTCATTGTTGCTCTAAATCGAAATGGGGTTTAACTTTAATCATCTAACATACTATTATTATTGATCTTGATGTTTGTGATTTTATGGCAGGTGGCATGTGGCTATGCCTAAAATAATAGAGAAGTCAATCTCCATCCTGTCGGATGCTGGCCTCGGAATGGCTATGTTCAGCTTAGGTAACTTCAATTCGTAATCCGTGTAAATTTGTCTCTTGGTTCTTTCACCATCTCCAATTATATTCACTCAAATTCCTGCGTTGTAATCGAGCTGAGCTGAACCAAGCTTTGACAAGTTCAGACTCAGCTCATTAAGATTCTGATCAAGATCGAGCTCTGCTCACGACGAAGCATCGTCTAAGTTAAGGGTACGGGTCATGAATGTGCACCGCTCATGACAACCATCCATTATTTTTGTGAACTTGTGACCCCTGTGAGTTGTTTTCAGGAAAGAAATTAAAAGGGTTTGTTCCTTGAACTTCAAATGGATTGTCAAGCGGGCATATGGGGCCTACTTCGCTTGTGGTCCAGGGGCAGTCGGCATCTATAGTGGTAGATACTACCGGTGTCGGGCCTGCATTAGTGAAAGTAGCTGAATTGCTGGAAATTTAAAGAAGCCATTAATTCCTATGTTTTTATTTTTTATTTTCCTTTGTTTCATTTTTTAATGCAAACTGTCCTGAACTTGGTCATTCGATGGGTTTGAAAGGTCTTTTTATGGCTTTACAACCGAAGATAATCGCATGTGGGAACGCCGTCGCTTCGTTCGCCATGGCTGTTCGGTTCCTGACAGGGCCTGCTGTGATGGCTGCTGCTTCAATTGCTGTTGGCCTGCGGGGTACCCTCCTCCATGTTGCCATTGTCCAGGTTAAGTGTTTCTTGCTCTAGCAATCTCTCTTTTTCTATTAGATAAAAAAATAAAATTAAAAGGTTATTGAACCATCGATTACATTAGATATTTTTATTATATAGATCAAAATCCAATTGATATTAAAATATGAAATTTAAAATAAGAGTTAGATATATGTATTTTTATTTTTATTTTTTATTAAAAATTATTTCTATAATTTGAACCATGACCAAAGAAAATTCAAGTTAGTAGGCGCCAAAATGTTTCCTTAACTTATCTACATTAGAAATTTTGTGCAATTACCACTTTCTTTTATATATTTTTAGGTGCAAGAGCTTGTCAAATGGTTAGTTGGCATGATTAACTTACTCTTTATCCAACAGGCTGCTTTTTCTGTGTTTTTTTCTTTTCTCTTTTTTTTTTTTTTTTAAACACCATCTTCTTACAGGCTGCATTGCCACAAGGCATAGTTCCATTTGTATTTGCCAAAGAGTACAATGTCCATCCAGCAATTCTTAGCACTGCGTAAGCAAAAAAAAAAAAAATCTTTTACATTGAAAAGGGTATTGTTCATTCGTAACCTATATGGCTAATTTCTCTTTTTCTCTCCTCTTTTTGCATTTGCTGCTCGCAGGGTTATCTTTGGAATGTTGATAGCATTGCCAATTACCCTTGTCTACTACATTCTTCTTGGATTGTGATTTGTCTTCTCTCAGCATAAAGCAGGCAAACGAAGAGAATTTTTTTGATTGATGATTGCGTGTCACACTAAGGCAGCATTGATTGCGCCAAAAGTATGCCGTTATTACGAGTCTACAAGAGGATTTTCAGGGCTTAGAAGATCTTCTAGTACCAAGTTTTTTCTAGAGCTATTTATTTTGACCAAAGTCCTCCATGATATGAGGACCGCCCACCCACTAAGAAACAAAGTCCATTTTTAGATTTTTATGAAGATTGAAGGGAGCAAAACAAGGTCATTAATCTACCACAAAAGAGACACGAAAGAGCAAAACCAGTTTAATAAAAGGTCATTTCTCCCTCGTGCACATAAGTTCTGATCATAATGGTTCTTCCCCAACCATCAGAAAGCGACAAGGATTAGCTAATTGGGGAAGATGCATATATATATATATATATATATATAGAGAGAGAGAGAGAGAAGGATAAAAGGGCTTTTGTTCTATTTTACTGTTATTTTTTTAATCTTGGCAAGTATTGTTTGGCTTTGGTTGTCGTTAGATCCAGCAATTGTTTGCGTTTGTCTTCTTTCAATGCTCATTAATGATTGATCACCTTGTTAATAGAAAGTTGATCTTGTATTTCCCCCCCCCAATCATTAAGGCAAAGGCATGTTGTTCGTTATATGTTACATTACATGCCTCCTTAAGAGAAAGGAAAAAAAAACAAAAAACAAAAAATCTCGCATAAGGCATAAGACATAAGGCATAGAAAAAAGCAACCTCATGGTTGACTTATTGAGAAAAAGTAAAGAGATTTTAGCCTAGCGATGTGAGATAGATAGATACCAAGAGATAAAAGAGTGGCGTCAAAAGCAGGAAAGCTTACTTTAAGCTTTTAGTTAGCTTTTGATGCGCCCCCTCTCCTACTCCTGCAGTCCTAACCCTGTGTACAGCCCATGGATTTGATGATGTGAATGGGGTGGTGGATTGGTCAAATTTTGCAACTTTCCTCAACTTTTGTACACTGAATGTGACTTCGGTAAAGTTGTACGAGTAAAGGTTCAAGATTTTAAAAGTTTCTAATTTTATTACTGTATCGACCAAGAAAAATTTTATTTTTTAAATTTATAAAATATTATTTATTTTATAATTTTAAAAAAAATTAAAAAAATTATACATATATAAATGATTCAAACACAAAATGCATGAAATTATCCTTAAAACCATACTTTTATGGTTTTAAATAAATAGTTTTTTACTTTTATATTTTAATTTATTTATGTGTATTTATACTAACACCCACGGATACATTCATTGCACTGTAATGACAGTTCGTTTGTTGCAGATTTTTGAAATTTTTTTTTTTATATATATACAAGTGCAAGTGCAATTAATAGTGAAAACAGGAAACCACTGATATTTATCTAACATACAACATAAAATTGTATCTGTAACATACCCAATTAACACATCTGTGTAATACAGCTCATATGATATCACATGATGATTCTAAACTTTTACATCTTGTGTTCATTTCATCGTGGTCACAAAAAGGCCTAAAAAATTGTTGGTGTTTTTCTTGAGAAGATTAATTGCCCCCTCCCCCCCCCCCACCTGCTCCAAAGAAGCCTCATCAGTGTTATTGCCCTCACTGACTCACCGTCCGCCCTCATATTTATAATACATACTTCTGGTCCACGCAGTGCAAGCATGTACTCAAATTAACGACGATTTTTGGTAAGTGTCGGGGGGCGGGTGCTCCGCGTGGGGTGGTCGGTTCTGATTGGCCTTGCGGAAAATTTTAGGCTTGTTTGGTAAGATAAGCGGGGGGATACCATTTATATGCCTATAGCTTCTGGGACATTCAAGATTTCTTAAGGTACAAAGTACTATTTCGTGTCCAGAAAGAGAAAAGTTTAGTAAATTATGATCTATCTAGCTTTTAGGTACTGTGCCCTTTATGATCCTAAAAAATTGGGTTCAAAATATTTCTTCTCACTTTAATTTCTCCTTAATTAGTGTTCTTTTTCGCCGCAACACTTTTTTTTATTTTTTAACTTTTGATTTTGCTATCGTTGAGATGCAAATGGAAGGTCGAATTTTAAATGTAACCATAAATGTTACAAGAAGTGAGACTAGATTGAAAAAATCGGAGACTCAGTTCAAAATAGAATGAGAATTGGATTAAGGTGGGCATGAAGAAGGGAATCTATAGCATCAAAAGGGACCTATAAAGACATCAAATTTAAGTTCGATTAATTTATTGCCCATGGATGATTGATTCCACAGTATTTTAAAATGGGGCTTGGAACTATAAAATGATAAATATTAAACACATATGAACTACGAATCCTTACCTTAACGAATGCATAATTCTTATTCATTCCTTTTTTTTTTTGTTTAATAGCGAGGGGGTGAATTAATCTTCCATTTTCAAATGTTTTGATATTCAATTCAATTGTTCAAGATTAATCCGTTTCAGTACCTCCATCGCGGAAAGAGGGCCTGTTGGGGTGATTTTAAGTGGAACAAGGATGTAAATCAATTAGCAGAAACAGAATAAACCAATTATTTTTTCAAATAAAAATAAAATTCCACTGAACCAAAGAGAAAAAACTGTCCGACAAGGGCAGAAGGAACAATATTGACGACCTGTTTTTGTAGCTTGTTCTAGATAGCAGAGTTGTTAAGGTCCTTATTTTTTATGTTAGGAGTTCAAATATCAGTTTAGAGTATTATAAATAAGAAAACTCGATTCTTGCAAATGGTTCAAATAATTGTTCCCTTCTCAAGGCAAAACGAATTATTCAGATCCATCGGTGGTAAAATAAAAAAAAAAAACAAAAGAAAAGGAAAAATTATCCAATATAGAAGAATGGGGAATGTGACACGTGTCCATCTTAATATCAGCAGTTGAAAAATTTTGGGAAGGTTCACCAAGAAGCGGAGGGTTGAAACAAAAGGCAGCACATTTGGTTTGTCGACAGATCCATTCTTTCCTATCTGGTTCTGAGAATAAACCCAAGTTCACTTGTTCCGAGCTACTTTCCATGCGTCAAATCAGATTTTTTGCCAAGTACATTGTTGGCTCTTTGACATCAACTTCGGTTTCACCAAATTGTAGGATCCACCCATCAAAACTGCTTTCAATGGTTTGGTTGTTTCGGTGGGGCGAGTCATTGAACTTCATCAAATGACTCCTATCATGTTTAGTCTTCAAATAGCAAATGTGGCTTAGGTTTTGCTTTCCTGTAAATGTGTGGAGTATCTGGGCTTTCACATGTGACCCCCTGTTTTTCTGGTGTTTTTGGTCTTTTTTTTTTTTTTTAATTCTTTCCTCCTCGTTTTTTTATCCGTTTTTTTTAGTTAGTTGCCTTAAGCGAGAATGTTCACCGAGTTTGCCAAATGCCTTCTCGATGGAAAGAAAATTGTGTCAATGATTTCTCCTTCAATATGAAGATATACAAAACCTATTGCATAGTTGTCACTACTAAAGACAATCTCCGGATTGTTTTTCGCTTTGGGTGGTTGGTTTTTTGTGATAATTTAAGGGATTTGGCTTTGGAGATTGGGTTTACCATTGGACATAGTTATTGTGGATAACCGTTTAAAACTTGTAAATATGGTCATTGAGAGTTTCTATAATGTTTAAGAATAATAATAGAGGCCGCAGTGGGAACAAAGCACATAAATCTCGCCAAAAATAACCACATTACAGAGATGTATTTCACTTTGGCTTTCCAAGCCATTTGACAAAGGCAAATGTGCAAGAATATTTTGAAGGAAGATCATGGGAAACTGATCGGGGCGAGGAGAGGTAATCTGTAAAAGAAGTAAACCATAAATTTCGTTCAAATGTCTTCTTTCAAGAGGCCGAGAAGATGCCATTGGTTTACCAATTCCCTTATTTGCGACGCGCTTTTTACATTTGAGGAGCAAGTGGGAGATTTTGGTTGAATGGGTACTATTTCCAGGCTCGAAACATGTGTACAAACAAGGGCTGTTCATGCCAAATACCAAACGACTGGGATCCCTCCTCTGGCAGAGACGAGGGTTCCCCAATGGAATTATGGAATAACCGGGTAAAAGATATCCATTGATAAGGGTTGCAGTGAGTTCGTTGAAAGGAACGCTAAGTGGGGATCAGCTATAACTTTTCTTAAAGTTCAACAGGTCAAAAAATGGGATCCAATTTGTAACGCGCAAGAAGAGAACTTTTTTATCTTTCATTTTAGATTATTAGTCACTGTGCCTAGTTTTGCAAGGGAGTACAGTGCGATGTAACTTTTCGCTAAATGTTCTACTAATATATAGAAATGTTTAGCTGTACTAGGGAAATTCCTGCTTTTTTTTAGTTCTTACAAGACCATGCCATAGAGGGATCGCAACTCTCCCTGAATATTTTCTTATCCAACGCTAAGTTGTCTATTTCAAACTCTCACTATTATCACCAATTAGGCTCTAAAAGCAAAGGGAGAAGCCAAACTCTCCCTATTATTGTTTCTTTCCCCTTTCTGGTCTTTTCCTCTCTCCAATGCATAACACATGGAAATGTCCCTGTTTGGTTTAGGGGAATGGACATGGTCTTAGCCACTCCTTTTAACAGAGGGGTTTTTATATAAATATAATTTAATATTATTATTATTTTAAAAGCTAATTTACACTTAAACTGGGGTTTCTATAGTAAATTTTACTTTGGCAGAACGATAAAAATTATATATTTTAGTACACTGATTAGAAAAGTGCCTGCGACTTAACATTGCGATTAGAATAATAATAATAATAAAAATTCACCAATGTTGAGTAAGAATGGAACAAGGAAAAAACAAGTAAGAACAGAAGAATTATTTTCTGGTTCTGAGCATTTAATAATTTAACAGGTAATATTGTGTACCAGACAACATTGCAAATTACAAAATTAATTATAATTCATACCCTTTTGTGCCAAAATTGCGGAAACAAAAAAAAAAAGTGTCAAGTGGAACAACCTATTGACTAAGTGGCTTCACAAAAATTCACAAAATTAACAACTACAGCACAAATTAAGTTGTAAAGAACTTGATTAATGACCCAATAACTATTTTCAATTGAAGAGTTCTTGAGTACCCCACTATCACAATATCACCCTAATTTCAAAGGTGTCATTACCCTCTCTCCCCAACTCCTAAATCCTAAAAGCAAAAAGTGCCAATGTATACGATAAAGTCTCCCCCCTAATATAAATTTCAAGATACTATTCTATTATTCAATTCACCGTAAAATTTATCAGCAGACGAACAAGTGCCTAAAAAATATCTAAAAATCCTCGTGACTCAAGGGCCATATTAACACTTAAGTCCAAAATAACTTAGAAACTTCACGAGCTATATGCGATGCAGATCCTTTCAACTAAGTTAAGACATGGTGGCCAAAATTTATCTCAGTTAGCAACCAAAATATGCATTAAGTATGTAACATGGATTATGCCTTTCTGTGGGGAGAGCCCCCCCCACGACCGACCAACCACCCCCCCCCTAGCTGCCCAAATGGTATTCGCCTCTAACTCTATTCACACAATGCCCATGTGTACCCAATTGGCAGATGACACTTATCCTTTTCACCAAAGTTATCTCCCATAGATTTGAAAGTATTGACTATATGGTACAACATGGAGCATAAATTGATTTTGAAGACCATTTGATATTTTGGTTGAACCAGAAAGCAGAAGGGAGATTGAATTTAAAATTTGTTCCATATAATTGGCACAATTGAATTAATCAAACAATAAAATTTACCTTAAACTTTGGCATAGCAAAAATGAAAAAATTATTACATTTTGTTGTAATTTACAGTCTAATAAAATTTTAAATTAAACAAAAAGAAGAAGAGAAAAAGAAAAAACACAAGAACTTGAATTTATTGCTTGATTTGTGGGTTTAGGAATTGTATGAACCTTACTTGAAATGATCTCTTCTTTATTACTTTCCTAAGGCTCTATTGTTTGCACCTGCAATATTTTGTTGCTTATTTTATGCTTTAACCTAGATTTGTAAAAGTAATCAAAAATCGCCCCTACTTGGAATTTACATGGAACATGTTAGTATAAATTTGAAAAAAAAAAATAAAATTTTAAAAAGATATTTAACTTATTTCATGACCGCAAACTTCAATTATAGAGATAGAACATACAATTTACTTTCTAAATATATATATAATATATTGACACCAAATAAATTTTCATAAAATAACATACAAATGTTTTTTTTTCTCAAAAAGATTCATTTTTTTTTTCATATTCCGTAGATATGTAATCTACAAGAAGCTATCAAAAACAAGAGTAGAGATCTTAGTTGTTTAAGGCAATAAAAAGCATTATACATTTGTTAGATTTGTCCAAAAAGAAAAAGAAAAAAAGGAAGATATTGCAAGTTAATGCTTTTGGCTTATTTACATCATTCAAGCCTTAAAAAAAAAAAAAAAAAAACAGCAATTCACCCACAAAAATCCAGTCAACAACGACAATGGATAAGTGAGTAATGACCACATGCAAAATGTGACAAAGTCACAAGAAGGTTGGGCCCAATGGCCATCCTTACTCATACAAACTTTTTTTTTTTTTTCTCTCTCAACCATTCCAAAGAAGAAAGAACAGAAAAAGTCCAAACCCATCAAAATAATCCAATCCACTTTACTGAAAAGGTCATTCAAGAAAGCCCACATATATAAAAGATCACTGTCTCAATTTCTCATCTGGGTCCAAGTTTGAGTAAAAACAAGGAACTCAATAAAAACCCAAGAAAAAGACAAAAAAGAAGAGAAAAGATAAAGAGATGATTGGGATTGGAGGGATGACATGGGTCATTGGACAAGATTGATCCCTAATCAACAAAAAAAAAAAGTTTTTGTTGTGATGTACAAATGTGCGTTGTCATGGTGTGGATTGTAAAGGAGAGCCATTATAATTCTTTCTTTCTTGCTTCTTTTTTTTTTTTTCTCCGTCACTCTCAGTTCTCAATTCGCCACTCCAATGTGTCCCCCACCATCCATTTGTTGGTCCAACTCCCACCCAGCTTTGTGTCTGTAGTTTGCCCTACAAGGATCATGACATTTCTCCCTTTCAATCTCTGTGTCTTGATTTTATATTATTTATGTTTCTTTCTGTGTATCTATTCTCTTAAAATCACGGCCTTCGGTACATTTGGTCCAGACCCCACTTGCAAGTTATTTGATACTCTTCATCATAGAACCAGAGGAAAAACAAGTGGAAAAGTATTTACCTTATCTCAAAACATCATTGCACGAATGTGGGTGTACAGGGGGTAAGTGATGCTTAACCCGAATTACTTCATTGAACCCGACCCACACAAACTAATTCTACCCAACTCATAGTTATCGAGAAAAAAAAAATCAAAATAACACAAAATTCAAATAATTCAAATTTAAAATGAGTTAAAAACTATATACTCAAACAATGTCAGTCCACGCTAAAATTTTACCTCATACATCTCTCAAAGGTAACGATCGCACTTGAAAATTAACCAAGTAATTGCCCTAATTAATCTGTATAAATTCGTTGAATTTACTGGTGTTTTTATTAGGAGATTTGGTAGCATGACATGGAGCGACCAAATTATTCGAGTCGTGGCCCCATGCATATGCTAGAGAATCAAGCCACGCTAACACGAGGAAAGTAACATTTTTATGTTTTAGTTTTTCTTTCCCCTACAAAAAATATATCATTTTTCCCATTATCATGTCAAGCCCACAAAACCCCACCATGGGGACATTATGATTAATGTCTTAAATCCCTGATCCATATTATTAGCATTGTCCCTATCCTTTCTCACTGTGCGTCGGGCTATGTTGACTTAACATATAAAAATCAAAACAACTTAAGTCCCTAATCAATCCAAATAAAAAATTACTGCTTTTTTTCTCTTTTGGTGGCTTTGTGGTTCTTAAGTAATAAATAACTCTAAAACATTTTCAATATGTTCCACATTAGTGCCAAATTGAGCTATCATTAAATATTAATTAAGAAGATGAACACAAGTTGGGTGGCAAAAAGACAAAAGTTTGTTAATCTTGTATCTGTGGTTTCTATACCCTACCTAGTAGATGAGATACAATTGTATGTTGCAATTTGTACCTTTTAGAGAACATCTTTATCCACACCAAAGAGCATATTGCTATTCAAGTCCCAATTGAGGACCCCTGACCAAGCTCTTTCATTAGTTTCAAGAACCGCAGTGTCCCAATGGATATAGGCTCTTTGATCCCTTTGTTATCTTTGCAAATTAAAAAATAAGTTTGTACAAAATCAACAAGACAATCACAGTGATACCTGTGTTTCTTTAAACAGTTTTGCCTTATCCTGCTGCAAAGGTACACTTTTTTTATATTTAATATATTTATTTTAATGTTACATCCTATTAGATATGATTGTATGATTGTGGTTTTTGTATCTTTTAGGGACACTTTATCCAAACCAAAGCACAGCATGTGCCATCCCAAACCTAAATCAGGACCCTCTTCTAGCCTTTTTGCCTACAATGCGAAATTCAAAATTCCATACAATTTACCTCTTCTTCTTCTTTCTTCTTCTTTTTTTTTTCGCCTTTTCTTTTATTTTTTTAAAAAAAAGTTTAAATTATTTAAAGAAGGGAATCGCTATTTACACGCCAATTTTGAGCACATATATACATGCAGAACCGTGACCTTACTTAGCTAAGGTAACGGTTTTTCACAACAAAAAACCAACGGTTTTGACAGGTGTGAAGTTAAAAAATGTGTGTATTCCCTTCTTTAAATTTCTTTCGTTATAACGCTGCCAGAACATTAGCCCGTAACATGTGGCCTCAACGAAAAATGTTAGAATTCAATAATTCTGATATTACTGTTAATTTATGTTAAATTATAGAGAAACAAATTCTCTAAATTAAATTAATTTGAAAATGTATAAATAAATAATAATTAAGAAACACGACGGGATTCCCCTCACTATATTGCCAAAAGTTCTCCGAGCAAATGTCTGACCATATTCCATGCAAGGGTTGCAACGACTGCAAAAAAATTGATTGGCAAAGGGTTTTCACATTCAAACTTTTAAGCCATTGAGGAAAAAATTTCAGGCCACCCCACAAATTCAATCTTTTTTTTTTTATTTTATTTGGGCTAGGTATAGACTCAATGAAATGTAGGACCCAATTAGTGTAGCTGATGTCAAAAAAATAAAAATAAAAAAAAAAAAAGATTAGGGTGGGAGGGGTGGGGGGGTCTCATATCCTTGTAATTGAAGGGAAAAAAGTAGATAAATGGCCTACAAAGTCCATAGTCGACATTGCTATACTTCATTTTCATTTAGTCCCTAACCTTAGTTGGATCCTATCCTCTCAAAACCTTCCCTTTCCCTGACCCTCCCAACCTGCAATAATACACACAATACAAACATAAAACATACCTTGGATGTATATGCTTGTTTTCAACGCCCCCTCCAATTTTCATGAACGCCCCAATCACCAACATGACTAGGATATGGGCATCCCACTTGAGCTTGGACCCACCATTGCTTAGAGCGCCTGCGTGCGAACCGTACGAAGATCATGCCTGCCTAGTAGTGTAGTCCATGCCAAGTCAAGTCAATCCATGACACGTATACGCCCTGTCATATGCATTTATTTTGACATGTGAAATGTGTCCGTCTGATAAAGATCCGACCGTCACTTTCTCTCTCTCTTGATTGGCATGCATGAAATGCCAGCCACTGATTAGGAATGCCGAAAGGGGGAATCGAAAGAGGAGGTCAAATATCTAATTTGATTAGTGCGAATTAAAGGTACAAATGTCTCGCTAAATATCCAGAAAATTTGTTCCCATTTTCTCTAGTAATTTAAACTCAGAGAAAAATAGAAAGCAACCATCACCAATCTGGGCGATGAAAATTTTTGAATTTAATCAACTTAAAAGTATAATGGAAAGGGCAAGCCACGACAGGGACATATGTCCTGTCTCAAGGGCCCCCCCTGTGTAGCAAGGTCAGTCCAAACCTGGCAAGTTCATAGATCATCCACTCAAGGTTATCAAATGGGAATCTGAAAAAGGAACAAGGAGAAGAAGACATGAAGCTTTAATCATGTAGGAGAACCAATGGAATTCCTTTGATTCTACAAATCATCCATTAGTTCTAGTTTACATTGCTAAGAAATGACTAGAAACCTAATATGTTTCTAAAGGCACAACACAGGTTAAGGAGAAAAATACAATTCTTTGCTGTCGAATGATTGATATGTACTGAGTTGACTCCTCTTCATTTGTTTGTGATATATGAATTTTTTTTTTTTTTAGGTTGAAAAAATTGAAACAACTCAGCAATTCACTTTTTCTCATTGTATAGTTTATGCTTTATAATATTCTTAGTTGGGAAAGATAATAACATTGGGTCTTTTGTTTGGAATTACCTGATTAATGGAAAGGAAATAGACAGTGGAGATAAGCATCAGTGACATTTCTCTTCTAGGAATGAGCCTCTCTATTGTTAGAAATGACAAAACATAATACTTTTAAACAAAATTATGAAATACCGCTTCTGCTTCTACTTTCTTATTAAGAAGAACAAAAACGAGAGCAAATGCCTTCTCTAAACTTGAAATTTGGTTTCATTTTATTGTTATTTTTTTAATATTTATTTCACTAAATTTTTTATCATTTATTTACCAAAATTTTCTTCCCTCCAACATCAAATATATATATATTCAGCCCAAAAAAAAAAAAAACCAAAATGAGGTCTGCCACAACATGAAGTCCATCCCTTATCTCATCAGTCTGCTAGAGATGGTAGCATGGAATTTTCTTCCCGAGTTTATTGAGGTGACAGAAAAGGTTGACTACAGAAAGTCCGGACCAGAGAAGCCCATATCAACGTTGGATATTTTTCCTAAATCTGCGCACTGAGGGTGGTTAAGGTTAGCTAGGCCATCACATCAGCATCCAAGCGTGCAGTGGCAGCCTGTGATCCACCACCTCCTCGGCTCTAGCCTGTCTTAATGAACCTACTTCTGCTACAGGGCTGCTTCAAGTTAGCCTCGTAAGGCTGCAAAAAATAAAACTAAAAAAAGAAACAAATTCTGTCAGAATCACTGCTCATTGTTTCTTTTCTACACCAAAAAGTTTACCCACCAAATTATAATTTATCTTTTCTATATTAACATTACTGACAATTTTGGAATTTCCTGTACCCCCCGGCAAATAAAATGAAAAGATTCAACCACGTAATCTTTAAGGATTACACCCAAAAAAAATAAAAAAAATAAATTTATGAACTGAAGTTCCTACTCCACAGTCCACACACTTGCCAGTTTGAGAAATAATTTGTGAAAATATACTTTCCCAATGTGAAGTATATTGTAGCAGTTCGTATTTCGTGCTCATTGGTTCTATAACATATCTTTTGGAATTTTTTTTTTTTTTCAAAATTTTTTTATCATAAGGAAGACCAACAAATACAAAAGAAAAAATGGTCACTAAAATTCAAATAAAAAATTTCAATAAAAATATCTTAATCAATCATACTAGAAACACAATACTATTTCATTGAATTTTGATAACCAGCTTGGCAGTAAAGAAGCTTGCTTATGATCCTTCAAATGAATCAGACCCATCATCATATCCTAGAGCACCTAAATTTTCACCATTGATTAAGCTAAGCAAGACTAATCTTTCACTAGCAAGTACAAAGCAACCCGTTGAACATTATTGCTTTACCACTCCTCTCATCTATAAAGTGGTCCTGTGTACTTTCTAAAAGAGAGAAATTGGGTGAATATATTTAAATAAACACATAGTAAGTACAACAAAATATAAATTACTTATATATTTTTTATTATGGCTGTGAATTGGCTTAAATTCCAGTACCAAAAATTAGCTTAGCAATGCACATTTTTCACAAGCGCAGGTTGGGGGCTATGGCCATTCTAAGCCACCGTGACTCACTGCAACACATCGCTTCTCCCCTCGGGCATGTTGGTCGCTTTACCTGCCTTAATTGCTCTTCTAGTTCATATATCGTGGAGCATATTCTAAAATAAATAAATAAATAAATTATATATATATATATATATATATTATAATTAAATTTATGGGAAAATCTCGCTATGTCATTTATGACAATCTCAAATTATTACGAGGAAGTGAAAATATTACTACTGTATTACCGCCACGATGTAGTAATGTTGATTTATATTTAGCACAAATTTATCTTTTAATTTTTTTTTTATGTTTGAAATCAAAAGAGATAAAAAAAATAATTACTGCATGAGATAAATAGTTATTATATTTAATATAAATAAATAAAATATTAAAATATAAATAAATATTTTATTGGATATGAACATGATAAAGTTAACACACTACTTATAATAATTATTATAAATTATTCACATTAGGAATATAAATACTAACATTTAGATTATATATATTTCATAAGTAAAATTTGAATTATAATATTTTCTGACTAGATCATACTTGCTATATTTAATGTAGATAATTAAATTATTTATAATTAATTGTAGATAACTGTACTTTTTATTTTTTTTATCTCTATTATTTATCATACAATAGAAATCTAACACATTGATACTATAGTATCAAATATTTAATGTTATTTCATTTAATCAAACTCAATAAAAATTATTGATATTTAAATTATAATATCACAAAAGTATTTATGTTAATTTTGACAGGAAAATCAAGATTCCAATATTTTTTTGCTTTCACATAAAAAAGATTCTGAACTTTATTCAAACACTGTATGTAATCTCATATTTCTATACTTCAATAATATTAAGAGTAATAATCGCTCTACTCTAAACGTCTCTTCAGAACTCCAAAATTAAACTTTTTTTTTAGGTCGGCAAGATACAAAATTTAATGTAATTGACAAAGTGGGTCGTAACAAGGTTATTCTTTAATAATTCTTTACTCTTAGTGTTGTTTTCGCACTAGAAAAAATTAATGTCTTCAAAGCTAAAGAATTTTTTTTTTTTTTTTTGCTACAAACTAGGATAATCGGAAAAAAAAAAAAGGCTAGTTAGCTACGTTGAAGAAAAAAAAATAACCACACACAAAAAAAAAAAAGGTGAACCAACCATATTTAAATTAATTTACAAATAAATAAAGTCAAATGTAAAAAATTATGCTACATTTTTGTTATTATAATACAAAATCATTAGATTGTTTCCATATTACTGTATATTGGTACTCAATTGGAAACCGGAAAGCTAATATATAATTCAGGGGGCAAGATCTTTATTTTCTTTACAGGGTGGCTTTTGTGTGTTGAAAGTAGAGAACAAAAGACGGCCATTGCTACAACTAATAAAGGCGTAATCTGCATCATTCCTCCTTGTAACTTGTTGATTTGGCCTAAGGTCAATGACCACCGGTCAGGGTTTTAAGACTGATGAGAGTGCAGGGTAGAGTTCTTAAAATGAACCATAAAGATATATATATATATATAATCTTCTAGGGTTTGTAATTACTGTGCAGCCAGAAGGTTTAACTGATTGATGATGGTGTTGGTGCTATGTGACCAATACCTCTTTCGAAATTGGATATTATTGAGCTCTGCGTTATAGCAGAAACGGAAATCTAAGATGGGTATGTTTCTTTTTAGTTGAACATGGGCATTGATCAAAATTAAACTTTAATCATCTAAAATGTATTAGGAGAAGAACATTTTAAAAATTATTTCCTAAATTAATTATTGAATAACAGTCCTAGACGAAACCCTGTTACCATTATTTATTTTGTTTTATTTGTGTGTGTGTGGGGGGGAGGGGAGGGGAGGGGTAGGCATATTGGAATGAATTCCTGTAAACAAAGAAATTTCTTGATTAACTAGAAAATTCATTGCACAAAAATAAATCTTTTATTCCAATCATGAATTGCATGGCTTCAGTTGCTAAAAACAAAATGGAACTGGCTGTGAAATAAACTCTTACAAATAAATATTTGAAATATATGTATTATCCAATGATTTTGGTAACGTAACAATAAGTCTATGCACATGTCTTTTTAATATGCACGATTTAGTTTAATCAAGTTTATTTAAAAGATTAATAAGTCTAAACAACAAAAATTAAGAAGCCCACCGTTTTCAACTTATGAAGGGATGTGCCAAAAAAGATGATTAGATTTTTATTTTATTTTTTTAAG